>WAAF01008814.1:672124-1012613 GCA_013400475.1 Tricholaema leucomelas
AGGACTCTGCAGGATCCAAACCCCAAGGGCAGTGGGGATTGCTAAGGACTCTGCAGGATCCAAACCCCAAGGCCAGTGGGGATTGCTGAGGACTCTGCAGGATCCAAACCCCAAGGGCAGTGGGGATTGCTGAGGACTCTGCAGGATCGGTCATGGCTGCTGCTATGCAACATCTCCTTCAGCAGCAAGCACAGCTGAGGGAACATCAGACCACCCTGAGCTCTGTGGAGACCTTTCTGACCTCGCTGCCTTTCCCTTGCAGCACTTGCAGTCATGATCTTTGTAAGAACCATACTCAAAGTCATTCCCACCCTTTGTTACTGCTCTGCAAGGTGTTGCTGTGCAGTGAGGAGCAGCAGCTGCACGGGTGCTTGGCCCAGCTGGTCTGTAGCTGGATGTTGGGAATGCATTCAGCAGCATCAGTCACGTCTGGGCCCAGGGAGCAGTTCCTCCTATGATTTGGCAGTGGTGATGTAGGCTTGGAAGTGAATGCTAACCCCTGCTGAGATCTAACCTGAATGTCTGAGGATCTGGAGCAACCAGCAACAGAACAAGGGGACACAGTCTCAAGTTGTGCTGGGGGAGGTCTAGGCTGGATGTTAGGAGGAAGTTGTTGCCAGAGAGAGTGATTTGCATTGGAATGGGCTGCCCAGGGAGGTGGTGAAGTCACCGTCCCTGGAGGTGTTCAAGCAAAGCCTGGATGAGGCACTTAGTGCCATGGTCTAGGTGACTGGATAGGGCTGGGTGATAGGTTGGACTGGATGAGCTTGGAAGTCTCTTCCAACCTGGTTGATTCTGTGGTTCTATGCTTATGGAGAGTATGGGATGGATCTGTGTGTGAGTGCAATGTGAGGCACTAGGGCCTGGATTGCAAATAAGGAAATTTGGGGAAAGAGAGGAGAGTTGAGCTAGCCCAGACTGAGGAATAGAGAGGTGTCAGTGCTCAATAAAGTCTTCCTGATGCTTGGTGTGTGAGGATCAAAGTGTTTGCCTGATGGAGCAGAGCCCTGAGCTGCAGCCCCACCAGTATAAGACATAGAAGAGGAGAGGCTGGGCAAGCCCTCTGCAAACAAGCTGGATGTGGGCACCTGCTCCTTCTGCCATTTCCTGTCAGGACAGCAGTTAGGTGAGCAGGGCTGGTGGCTGGTGAGCAGGTGAAGAGCTCTGTGGTTGTGTGTGTGTGTGGGAAGGAGTTTGCAGTGGCTTTGGCCAGGGCAGGCATTGCTCAGGCAGGGAAAGCCCAGCAAAGCACTGTAGGTAGGAGGGCACTGCCAGGCACTCACCAGTTCCTTGGCACATGGCTTTGCTCATTATCTCAGGTTTTGAGAGCTTCTGGCTGGTGGCTGCAGAAATTTGGTGCTCTGGGCATCACAAAGCCTGTGTTGGCAGCTGCTGCAGGGTAGACATGAGATATGGGAGATGACTGCTCTGGCCCAGCTCCTGCAGCACCAGTTAGCAATGATGACAGATGGGTGTGCCAGGGTCACTGTCTCAGTCGTTTGCCCATCTCTTTCTCAGGTGCCAGTGATCTGGAAACAAGGGGAGTAATCCCCAGGCTTGTGTGTGGCTGAGGACTTTTTCTGTGGGCAGCTGTCTGGCTTGCTTTCCATCTTCATTTGATATCCTTCATTCTCCTTTTTCCCACTGGAGAAAAATGTCTGTTTCAAACCTCACCTCTTCCAAAGCTTTGCTTTCCAGTTGGTCCAATGTGTAGCTATACTCTCTTACAGCCCTCACAGCCCACCCAGGCCCCCAGAATACAATCAGCTTGTAGTGACTTCTGTTCAATGTTGTCTGTATGTCCAGATGCCCATGGGATGGACCTGTTTGCCGTAGCTGTCCACGAGTTTGGCCACGCCATCGGCTTGACCCATATCTCTGCTATAGAGTCTATCATGAGACCCTACTACCAAGGTCCAGTGGGGGATCCTCTGAAGTACGACCTACCTTATGAGGACAAAGTCAGAATCTGGCAGCTCTATGGTAAGTTTGTGTCCCTCACAAGAGCTGCTGTTCTCTGGGGTGAGTGGAGCTGGTCAGGAGGATTCCTGCTCACAGCAGGGAGGTTGGACTAGGTGACCTTTAAAGATCCCTTCCAACCCAACCCATTCTGTGATTCTGTGCTGGTGTACCCCTCTAATGCTTCTTTATCTTTACACACAGGAGTTAGGGAATCTGTGTCACCCACAGCCAAGCCTGAAGTAAGCAAAACTGAAGACCATCCTATCCTGCCAGAGCTGCCAGAGAACCGCTCCACTGTCCCGTAAGTCAAGTTTGTTTCTTTTCAGCTGTCACTGATGTTCCTGCAAAGGTCATCTAGCAGCAAAGCTTCACTCAAGCATCAGCATCTTGCCAGCTCACTCTGACATCAGTATTTCCCTCTGGACCTCTTGTCTTCTGGAAAACACACAGAAGTGCCCCTTCTGCCTGGTGTCTCCTGATCCTCTCCTGCATACACTGTTGGTTTTTTCAAGCAGCCTGTGTGGAGACCAGCCAGCCAGCCTGCAACTGAAGTGCTTAAGAGCAGGAGCAAGTGATAGGTGCTGTCTATCCCTCTGCTCACTGTTATCATTCAAGGCATACCCAGCGATTCTGTCTCATCTTGGAACACTTTGCATTTCCCAGTGACTCAAAATTTTGCTTGTGTTAATGGAAATTTGTCCCCATCACCCTTAAGTGAACTCATCCTTGCTGAAATGTTAATTAGCCTTCCCCTGCAGTATCCTGGTTTCTTCAAGCACAACTTACCTCAATCTTTCCACGGTGAGCAACTCCTTAATGTACCTGTGGGGGGGAATATTGGAACAAGTGGACTGATAGCCTGGCTCCAACACAGGTTTGAACTGGCAAAGGACCACTTATGCTGAGTGTCATCAAGCAACCAGCATGCCCTCATTAAGAGAGGTTCTGGATTTAGCTCATTAATAAACGTTGGAGTTACCAAATTGTTCCACCAGCAGGGCAGTAGGACATTAAAAGAGGAAGGGACACTGAGCACAAAGTCAGGAGTTCATGGTCACACATCTTTGCAGCAGCCTTAGCTGAGAACAGTGGAGATGGAGCAGGACACCTTCACCTCCTGATCTGACCTCATCTGGGGTTTGACCTCGAGGTGTTCACATCTCTGTGCCTCAATGTCTCCCCTGCAAAAAGGGGATAACAGCACTGAAGCATGAAGAGATAGATAATTCCTATGGTAATAGGACCAAGAAGAATGTAATCTTGAAAAAATATCCCTGTGCTGCAGTTACCTTTCTCACCTCAGCACCTCCTTCACCCCACTTTGCCCTGCTTGGCGTGATGCCACCAGAGGTGCTGGTGGAGGTGTCCCAGCTGCCAGGGGTTGCAGAAAGGTTCTGAAGGACCTTTTTCCTGGAACATGCTGAATGCTGTTAGTTATCTTTCTTCCCATGGAGCTCGTCCACAAGACTGTATGGATATGTTTTGACCTAGAGATGAGAGCATTTCTCCCTGCTGCTGAAGGAGATCGTTGCCTTGCATCAGCAGCAGGAGGAGCAGGACACTTGTTCGTGGCAACCTCTCCTTCCTGTCCCATGTATGAATGGGAAAGTGTCTGGGATTCACCTCCTCATCTGCCATCTTGTGCCTGAAGAAGGCTGTGAAGCTGGTGCTATGAGCCCAGCACAACCCTCCTATCAGCTTCCCTCTCACTCATAGCAGCTTTAGTGTGCATGTTTCCAGTATCTTCTCCTTGTCCTTCATCAATCAGCATTTCTCACATGGGCTTTATGGCATTTTTGGTCCTTCATACTCTGTGCCTTTCCCCCCCCCACCTTGTTAAAAGCGGCTCAGCATCTCACCTGTGGCTTGCCACTTGGCTTTCACCAGGTGTCACACGGCATTGTCTCACACGTGGCATCTTCTCCCTGTGTTTGGTCTCTTCTGCTTTCTGCTTTGCAGCTCTGTCTCTTCTCAGTGGCATTTCAGAGCTCAGCCTGGGAGCAGCAACATCCCTGGCCACTGGAGCGAGCTGCTGCTTGGCTCCTCTCCATCATGTGTCCTGCTGCCCAGGGGCAGCCAGCCGAGCTGCACCGTGCCACTGCCGAGCAGCAGCCAGCTCTGACCTCACCAGTTACGCTAGCTGGGAGGTGTACAGCATGTCCCCACTTGATCTCCAGTGGCCCAGGGAGCATTACAAAGCTGCCTTCAGGCTGAGGGCTGCCCAAGCTCAGCTTGGAATTCCCCATGCACATGTCTGGGTTTGAGAGTGAGGAACGACAGATGGGTGCAGCCTGTAGTCTTCTTCTGAGGGTTCTGGAGGCGGGGGGAGATGTGGCC
This sequence comes from Tricholaema leucomelas, assembly GCA_013400475.1. Classification (NCBI taxonomy): domain Eukaryota; kingdom Metazoa; phylum Chordata; class Aves; order Piciformes; family Lybiidae; genus Tricholaema lacrymosa; species Tricholaema leucomelas. The sequence goes on from WAAF01008814.1 coordinate 676,424, forward strand.
CATGTTCACCTGGGCTGTGCTTACTTGGGCATCTCTCCACAGGCTCAGACGGGATGTGCCCAACAGATGCAACACTCACTTCGATGCAGTGGCCCAGATCAGGGGAGAGGCTTTCTTCTTCAAAGGTAAGTGCCTGCTGCCATGGTCTTTGCCTGTGTCACCCTGAGGTGTGACAATGCAATTCTGCAGCAGGAGTGTTGGACAGGCTGGGGTGGGTGATGAAGATAAACTGACTCCAGGTTTGGAGGCTGCAGGACCTGCAGACCCAGGGAGGTGTCTATCAAGCTGCTGACTCCTCCTAGCTCAAATCAGAGGGCTTGGACCTTTAATCAATCCACTAAGGCTGAGGATAGATGATAAGGAAATGTTAATGTCAATGTGAATCCTGCCTCCAGTGCAGCAGCAGACAGCCCAGCTGGTGCCTGCCCTGTCACAGTGCAGCAAGAGAAGGGGTCCATGTGGCTGGTGGCTGGGGACATGCAGGAGCATTGCTGGGGGACAGAGATTCCAGAGGATGAGCTGGCTCCAACTTTGGAGGATCCCTAAGCGGGAAGTGAGAGGGAGGAGGAAGAGAGGTATCCAAAAGGCTGTCAGTAAACTGATCATTTCTCTCATCCAAAGCCAAGGGAAAGTCAATGAAGCTGAAAAACAATGTATTTAAAACTTATAAAAGTGAATATTTTAAAACCTAACAGATAATTAACCTGTCAGACCTGCAGCCAAGAGCAGTTGGGTGCTGTAAGACAGGTTGAAGGTCTGGCAGATGGTTAGGAAGCAGAGACCAAAGGTGCACCTTCAAGCTGTGCTGGTGGCCGCAAACCTTCCTGCTCACTGTACTGCACAGCTGGTGCCAGCAGCCAGCACTTAACACTAGGGCAGATGCAAGTCCACGTGGCGTGTCCCAGGGTTCAACACTTGCCCCTGGAGTGCCCAGGCTGCTCTCTGGCCCATCACACTGCACTGCCCAAGTGAAGTTGTGATATTCACACTCTCCAAGTCCAAGTGAAGTTGTGATATTCACACTCTCCAAGTCGAAATCTAGGTGGAACCAAGGATGAGCAGAGCAACAGCAGCTCTCCACTCCTGCTCTCCAACTTCCCTCCCACACCTCACCTGATACTTCTTGCTGTGCATCACTCAAAGTCATCATGTGTGAGACCGCAGAGCCACCTGGTTCCGTGTCAGCAAGATCCTCCTGGCAGTGTGTCCCTGGGGTGCCCAGCTGTTGACAAGGGTCCCATTGGTGTCACCTCAGCTCTACAGCATGCACTCCGTGCCTGCCTTTCTCATCTTTCCAAGATGGAAAAATACCCACTAGGCACCTTCCATTCCTGGCCAACATTTGACCACTCCAAAGCCATCTAGCAGTGAAGCAGAAGTGTCTCCTCCCAGGAGCAGGAGCAACATTGAGCCATGTATAACCCGTCGCAGTGCCAGCCTTGGGTCACAGGCAAGAATGACACAAAGGCTCCAGAGAATTTGATGTTCTTTGTGCTGTCATGGGAGGACAATATGGAGGCTGTTTCCCTGCGGTATTTGTTCGGATGCCAGCTCCGAAAAGCCACAATGAAGAAGGGAAAATAGAAGGCAAGAACTGGTGTCTAGGATAAATGGCTGGCTGTGTCTCAGAGGAGTGAAAAAGAGATGAAAAGTAAAGATAAATCTGTCTCAGTGTCTATTTTAGGGTATATTTATTGTGGGCCAAAATGCAAATGGAAAGAGCACAGTGTTAGGGGGTGCCAGCTGCATGGCTGCTTCTGGAGCTCCCATCACTGCCACCAAACAGTCCTGAGCACCAAGGAGCGGAGATGTCGCCTTGGGATTTCCATGATCTCTAGCAATGAGCTGACTTCACTGGTGGACATTCTGTTTGGAGCTGGTCTGGCTGGCTCCCTAGCCAGAGACAAGCCTTTCCCACCACAAAGGCATCTGGACTGGAGCTCCTCAGGGCTCCCAGACTTATTGTATTGGAGGCAGCGGTGGGCTCTGTGCACTTGTTTTGAGTTAGGTCCCTCACTACAAGCTCCTGAAGTTTTCAAGCACCTGTGGCTGGTGTGTGTCCGTGTGGTGTGTGCAGCTGTCTCACCGGAGGCAGGCAAAGAGCGGAGAGCTCAGCACACAGCCGGGGGCCAAGTCACCTGCTACTGAAGAAAGCCATTTCCTCAACCCATCAGCCGCAGCAAACGAGTGCTCGAGACAGCAGGACCTCACACTTGGCTTTCAGCCTGCTCAGTTTGCCAGCTGGGCAGGCGGTTTTAAATCAAGCTTTTGAAGCAAACATGAGCTCAGGAGTTTTTTTTTTATGGGGGGGTTGTGATATTTCTGCACACTAATGGCAGCAATTCCCCTGGGGCTTTGGCTTTTGCTGGTGATCATCCCAGCAACCGCAGCAGGCTTGGCTGTGACAAGTCATGAGCATGGGCAGATGGGGGCCATCGCATTAAGAATTCCTTGCTGCTTCATTACTGTATGCTTTTGGGGGGTTCCTGATAGCTTAGGGGCAAAAAAACCCAACCAAACTAAGCAACAGCACAAGCTACACTTTATCTTGAGTGTGGGTTTAAGATGTGCTTGGTACAGTTACCCATCACTAACGAAGTGTTGAAGCATCAACAGCGCTGGGACTTCCCTTCTTGCCTCAGATAAGCCCAAGGCCCTCTGAAGTTCAGCTACTTCTCAACTAAAGGAAGAGTTATGTTGAGTTGTATTTCTTCTGTGAAAATTGGAAATCAGGCTTTGTCTGGTGCCTCACTAGTTAGAGATGCAGAGATCATCTTTAATTACATCTGTCTCCATCAATGTACAATGGCCACCAAATTTAAATCCTGGGTTTTTTTTTTCTTGAGGTTCTTAAAAAGGATCTGTAATTATGGCAGTTCCTGCCACATCTGAATGTATTATTCATTTGTGGGTTTCAGTCAGATAGAGCCAATATGCAAACTGGAGCAGAAGAACAAGAACACCATATAAATCTTTGTAATTAGAATAAAATCCCCTCTCTGCAGATGTTTAAGTGTTAGAGTTTTGCCTCCTGCATTATTAGGCTAAGATCCAATTTCCATAACATTTTAAAAGATGGTGTCACAATCTGCCAGCTCTGGAGGGAGGGCTGAGTGTTGTGAATACAAATCTGAAGATGCTTCTTTGGTTTCTGTTGCTTATCACCCCTTGGGAATCCGTGCAAGAGCAGATGCAAATAACATGTAATAACTTGCATCAGGCAATAACAAATACAAGGCCGAGCTGAGAGATGGGTCTTGGACCTCCTGCTTCAGCTCAGAGCTCTTTACGTAGAGCCCTCCAGGGAAAACACAGCACAAAGTGTGCTGCAAAAGCTTCGGCTGAGAACCGCAGAGACAGGGCAGAGAGTTGGGTTCTGAGCTGTCTCTGAAATCAGTCCTCAGGAAATCCCATGTAAGGCTCCTTCAGCAGGAGAAGGTTTGGCATCCTTCCCACAGAGGACAAACCTGTTTCCTTTTCCACTACCCAAAATATTCCAGGATTAGCTCAAGACACACCGTTTTTCAGCTGGGCCAGCATTGCTGCAGGGGCTGGAAGTGCTTTTGCTTACATACAGCTGCATTTGGAGTTGTTTAGCCTGGAGTAGAATAGAATAGAATAGAATAGAACACAATACAATACAATACAGTACAATACACCAGGTTGGAAGGCTCTAGGGAGACCTCTTTGTGGCCTTTCAATACTTACAAGGGGCCTATGAAAAGGTGAGGACATTGTTTTTGTAGGGCCTGTTGTGACAGGACAAGGGATAATAGTTTTAAACTAAAAGAGGGGAGATTCAGACTAGAAGGCAGAACTTTTTTTATGCTGAGGATGGAGAGGTACTGGAAGAGGTTGCCCAGATACATGGTAGATAGCCCCCATCCCTGGGAACATGCCAGGTCAGGTTAGACAGGGCTCTGAGCAGCCTACTCCAGTTGAAGATGTCCATGCTGACTGCTGGGGGCTGGACAAAATGACCTTTAAATGTCTCTCCCCATCCAAACCAGTCTGTGATTCTCCATTCAGTCCCTGGGAGTGCCACAGGACTGAGGTCCCCTGCTTATCCTACACCTCTAGGTGGTACCAGACTCTTAATTGTGCCTCTTTCCTCAGCTCCTTGCAGGCTTATTAGTATAGTTTTCTCCTCCTTTATTTTCTTGCTCCCTTTCTTCATTGAAAAGTCCCTCTGGTAATTCTGTGTTTGATGGTAACCTCATGCACATTTCTCAATATGAAAGCAGCTGGGCACCCTGTGAGCAGGAAGCTGTGGATGCTGCAGGAGAGGAGAAATAAGGATGTTTTCTTCAGAGGCTCTTGCTAAAGATTGCTGCTGTCTGGTGTAGCTTCAGCTTCTGCCCAGTCCCACTGGCTCCCATGCAGAGCATGGAGAGATGAGAGACTCCTTTCACCTTCTCCAGCTCAGTGCTGCAGCTTCGCACCACAGCCAGGAGTGTAACAACTGCAGTGCAATGTCCGGAGGATTATATTGATCCCAAAAAGGGGATTTCTTCTAATGGCTGCCAGAAATAGCACCAGCAGCTGCTGCTGGAAGGCAGGATGCCTCTAATCCAGAGCTCCCATCTCATGTGCTTTGCTTGCTGCTGCGTGCCTGGCACTCATGTCCCTGGTGATGGTGGGTTGCAGTGTGGTTCAGTAATGTCCAGTCTGTTCCTCCAGGCAAGTACTTCTGGAGACTGACTCGCAATAAGCACTTGGTCTCCCTCCAGCCGGCTCAGATCCACCGTTTCTGGCGGGGCTTGCCACTCAACCTGGACAGCCTGGATGCAGTCTATGAGAGAACCAGTGACCACAAGATCGTCTTCTTCAAAGGTGAGAGCAAACGTGGTGCTAGAGGTAGCACATCTGTCTTATCTCCCCTGCCCAGAGCCCAGTCACCTTGGCAGCATTTTGACCTCTCCTGCAGGCAGGAGGCACCAGTGGCAGCTGTTGAGCATCTCTCAGGGCAGGTCCAAGACCTGTCATTCATGAGCAAGGCTAGAAGAAACCAGCTTGTAGGGAGAGTGGGCAAAAAGTTGCAGTCACACTCCCCAGAAAATGAGGGAAATGTCCCTGAGGAAAAACTTGAGCCACATGTAAATGAAAGCTTAGCTTTCAAAGAATGAAATACAAGCAGGATCCACCCATGCAGACACTTTACAGGTTTTCTGTTCCTTCTTTGGCCTTAGCTCTTTTTAGTATTTGTTGATGAGAAAAGAAGCAGCAGCCAGAGGGGACAAAAACAAAACCTAAAGAGATGGGGTTTGCAAATTGTATTTTAGTTACTTCTTTTTTCTTCCAAAATAAGTGATAGAAACCTCCTTTTGTTCACAACAACTCACAAGTTTCTTCCACTAGAGCTGGAGGGAGGAGATTAGCTCTTACTTCCTACGCAGATATCCAAGTCCCCCCTAAGCTATCTGCCTGTTAGTTGTTACCCGTGTGCTGAAGGTCACCCAAGCCCCTGGCAGGCACTAGCTCTTGTTCCAGAAAGTTTGTGCACTTGAGCTAAATACATCTGAGCTCTTGGTGCCCCATGGCTGGAAATTGCTTTTTGTCTCCCACTCATTCGGCTCCAAGCGCGGTGTAGTTAATGGTTTCAGAGGTGCTGATCCAAGTTCCTCTGAAAGCAATTATTTGGTTTCTGTTCCTCCAGCAAGGCTGGAGCAATGGCTTATGTCCTGTGCAAGTCTCTGCATTTGCAGAAGTGTTTCCAAGCACAGCTGGAGCCCTTCCAGACTGTCTGCATGCAGAGCACCACAGATCTGCTACAAACCCTCTGCCTTTCCACTAATCCAGCGGGAATGGGGCAGCTGGAGCATGGCATTCCTTACACCTGGCTCCAGATCCTTCTAGTCAGGTCTGCAGACCTCAGCAGCACTCACTTGCTTCCTTCTCCCCTTCTCTTGCTGCTGGAGATGGCCAGACATCCAGCAGCTCAGGACCAGGGGCTGCTCCTGGCTGCTTGTGAGGCCAGAATTACAGCTGTGCCACATCTGGGTCTTGCTCCTACAACGCATAGCACTCCACAGCCACACATGATGTTTGTGTTAGTTCTACTTAAGATTAAACTCAAGATGTTCTTTCCAGCTGTCAAATACTGTCTGGTTCTCCCCCTCCAGCACTGTTTCATTGATCCCTGGACAGAGACCAAAGCACACAAATTACCTTGGCCTTTGAGCTCCTGCTGCTGATACTGGGCATGTGGTTAAATGCCTCTGCAGGTCTGCTAGAAAACCCAGGGAGGAAACAGCCTGGTCTTGAAAGCAGATTGTGTGAAAAGGACACTGCAGGTTCCCAAAGAGACATTGTGCAAACAGAAAGACCATCCCAGCGGTTAGAGGAGTGGGTAGGAACTGAGAGATCTGAGTTCATTGTCTTGTTCTGCCACAGGCCAGTAGCCAGTCATGCTGTGCTTCATTTCTAGCAAGAAAAAAGACAACAAAAAAAAGCCCATATTGATAGTTCTGTCTTGTCCAAGGCACTGGTGCCTTGTTCACTGAACTCCAGTTCACTGCTCAGGTGGGATTTGTCCAATCCCTGCACATCCTCCTTATATCCCATAAAGTCCTTCAGCCTCGCTGGCCGAAGTGTGGTGATTTCTCTTCTAAAGTGGGTCTGCACTTTGCTTCTCAGGAGTCAAACAGCAGGGAGGAAAGGCCCAATTTACTCCCAAAAGCTGTGGGTAGCATTCTGCTCCTTGCAGTTGGATATCGGGGAGAAACTAAAGGGGCAGACAACCAAATGCCACCACCAAATACATAAAAGTGACAGCCTTAGCTACACCGCCAGTGTGTTTGTGTCCTGGGACTGTCACTCCTGCAGCTGGTCACAAGCAAAGGGGGGATGTGCTCCATGGACAGCTTTGACACATAACAAAGCAAATATTCAAAGACCAATTTTCCCCACTAGGCTGCTGCCTTCCCATCCCCATCCTTAGATGCTTAGCCCTGAGGATTGCCACATGACAAAACATCAGGTTCCCTGCAGTGCAAGTTTGCTTTCAGTTGTGAAACAAAGGCGATTTTGCTTTGTGCTTCTTTCCTTTCCACAGGAGACAGATACTGGGTCTTCAAAGACAACAATGTGGAGGAAGGATACCCACGGCCCATCTCGGACTTTGGTCTGCCGCTGGGAGGAATCGACGCCGCTTTCTCCTGGGCCCACAATGACAAGACTTATTTCTTTAAGGACAATCTCTACTGGTGCTATGATGACCACGAGCGGAGGATGGATCCTGGGTACCCTTCAGAGACCATGCTGTGGAAGGGAATACCAAGCCCTTTAGACGACGCCATGAGGTGGTCAGATGGTGAGTCCCTATTCTGGTTTAAAAAGCAGAAGGGAAAAAGAATCAATGCCTTATTTGCAGCTGAGCTTATAGCCCCTTCCTCTGAGCCTGCAACATAAATGGCTAAGCCTCAGACGGGACAACAGCTTCTGATGTTTGAAAGCTGAAGAGGGAGGTAGGCTACCAGCCAGAGCTCCTCATACTGCTTGCTAAAAAGGCTTTGTACTTCAAGCAGGCAACAGAAACATCCTGGAGGGCCTAATAATCTGATTTTATTAAAAGAACACAGTTGAAGTTGTTCTGCAGTGATTTTAGCCTAATATGTGCTGACCTGCTCCTTGCTGAATTTGTTGTCATTGGATTTTTAGCTGGATATATGTGGTTGCAGACAGAAAATATCACAGTATCACAGTATCATCAGGGTTGGAAGAGACCTCACAGATCATCAAGTCCAACCCTTTACCACAGAGCTCAAGGCTAGACCATGGCACCAAGTGCCACGTCCAATCTTGCCTTGAACAGCCCCAGGGACGGCGACTCCACCACCTCCCTGGGCAGCCCATTCCAGTAGCCAATGACTCTCTCAGTGAAGAACTTTCTCCTCACCTCGAGCCTAAACTTCCCCCGGCGCAGCCTGAGGCTGTGTCCTCTCGTTCTGGCGCTGGCCACCTGAGAGAAGAGAGCAACCTCCCCCTGGCCACAACCACCCCTCAGGTAGTTGTAGACAGCAATAAGGTCTCCCCTGAGCCTCCTCTTCTCCAGGCTAAACAATCCCAGCTCCCTCAGCCTCTCCTCGTAGGGCTGTGCTCGAGGCCTCTCACCAGCCTCGTCGCCCTTCTCTGGACACGCTCAAGCATCTCAATGTCCCTTCTAAACTGGGGGGCCCAGAACTGAACACAGTACTCAAGGTGTGGTCTAACCAGTGCAGAGTACAGGGGCAGAATGACCTCCCTGCTCCTGCTGACCACACCATTCCTGATGCAGGCCAGGATGCCATTGGCTCTCTTGGCCACCTGGGCACACTGCTGGCTCATGTTCAGGCGGGTATCAATCAGCACCCCCAGATCCCTCTCTGTCTGGCTGCTCTCCAGCCACTCCGACCCCAGCCTGTATCTCTGCATGGGGTTGTTGTGGCCAAAGTGCAGCACCCTGCACTTGGAGCCATTGAATGCCATCCCATTGGACTCTGCCCATCTGTCCAGGCGGTCAAGGTCCCACTGCAGAGCCCTTCTGCCCTCCAACCCAGCCACATCAGCCCCCAGCTTAGTGTCATCTGCAAACTTGCATATCATTAATAGAGATGTTTTACCCAGAGTTACAATTCATCTTCCAGCTGTAAGGCTTCTCATTGGCTTCTTCCCCCTGAAAAGAGCACAAAAACTTTTGTCACAGTTGCTATTTACAACCAGCTATTTGACCCTGACAAAGTGGCACTTCCAGGTTTTATTTACCAGAGACCTAACTGTGTAATAGCAACCATTAACACAGGCAGAGAAGAGGGACATTTCAAGGATTCAAGACATTTGAGGCTTCTCAAGCTGAGCTTCCAAAGCTGTTGAGAGCAACCACCTGTTCACATGGGTAGGAGTCTTCCATGAGCATGGGAGCTGCTCAGAGAATTCACAACTTCCCAGTTCAGAGTGAAAAAATTGCACCCAAGAGCAAAAGGTTCCCAAGCTCCTGCAAGGCTCAGGTTGATTATTTGAGCCTGGGGACAGCAGCATGCACCCCAGGTCATTTTAGGTGAAGCTGTCTTCAACTTTACCATGCCCCATTTCAAGGCTGCCCACTGATGGCCCCAAGAGACTTGCATGATGTGTCCAGCCACGGATTTACAAGGGGTTTAACTCTGCACATTGTCAGTACCAGGGGGATGCATCTTCACTAGGACACACCACAGAAGAGGCAACATATCACCACTTACCTCCCATCTGTGTAGATGGTGTGAGAGATCCCAGCCAGGTGTAGCATCATCTTTTTTGAGCATTCCACCAGCAGCCACTGTGCTTCTGCAGTGAGAGAGGGTATTGGCAACAAGCAGTGGTGCCACATGTGCCATTGCTGCCCTGGGCTCAGCTGAGGAGGGAGTGCTCCTGTGCCCTTTCCACTGAGAGAGTGCCCATGGCCACTTACCTTCCCCTTGGGCTTTGGTCTCTTTGCAGGCGCAAGTTACTTCTTCAGGGGCAAGGAGTACTGGAAAGTGCTGGATAGTGACCTGGAGGCCCAGCCTGGATACCCTCAGTCCATCGCTAGAGACTGGCTGGTGTGCAGCGACATGCAGTCCGACTCCCCAGAAGCAGCGGGGAGCAGCAGGACCGGGGCACGCTCCAAGCCGGGGCTGCACCACGAGAGCCGCTCGGAAAACGGCTACGAGGTCTGCTCCTGCACCTCGGCCTCCTCATCCCTCTGGGCTTGCCCTGTGCTCAGACTGTCAGCCAGCCTCCTGCTGACCAGCGTGTGGACAGCAACACTGCTGCGTGCAGCCCTATGACATCTCATCCACAAGGGAGACAACGCCACGGTGCTCCGGGGAGGGAGGTGGAGAGACCTTGTGATGCTAAGTGCTGCAAGCAGAAGAACATTCCTAGGAACATGCTGGCAAAGGGTTTGAATTCTCCATGAGAAATGAACAGTGGGTTTTCTTTTTTGTTTGCTTGGGGTTTTTTGTTTGTTTGTGGGGGTGGTTTTTTTGTTTGTCTGGGGGGTTTGTGTGGGTTATTTTTTTTCTTTTTAATTTTAGTTTAAAGGTCTAATAAGAGATTTTTGAGTTCTGCACCTTCTTATTTCCCCCATCTGGTTAAAGATAGAGCAGCCTAACACTGAGTTTAGCTATGTTCCATAGAAATGTGTTGCTTTGGGTGTTTAAATGCAGCAAAGGAGGGAGGAGAGAGCTCCTGTGATTGGATGGGAACAGAAAAGATGCTGCTGAGACAGATGGCAACATCCTGGAGGAACGGTGGCAAGGCGAGGGGCGAGGCGGTAGTTTTGTGCTGACACCATGTACACATCCTATTGGATGCACTAGGTAGGAAGGAACTTTGGCTCCACTAAGATTAACTGCAAGGTGATCATTTTATTGTCAGACCTGCTGCGGTCGCTAATGTCTGGTAACTTCTATCAGTCTCTACAGATCAGAAGCACTGTTGCCTTTCAGAAGGCAGTGCAGCTTGTCTTTGTATCTGAGTCATTTGAGTTTAACAGTTTCTCTAATAAACCTTGGCTGCCTACACAGAGATCTCCTGGTCCTCAGCCAGACCAAGCCTGCCACCTGCAGTGAAGTGCTGACTGCTGAGGATCGGAGCAGCTTCACCTCTACACAAGGAGCAACCTTGCTGAGGGCAGCCGAGTGAGATGCAACTACACCTACTGCCCCGGCCCATGCACATGAACTCCTGTTTCATGTTGGTTTATGCTTTGAGAAGGGTCAAGATATAGCACATTCATTTGTGGGGAGGGTGAACAGGAGAGATGCTGCACAATCAGCCTCAAACTCTTCTTGAAGCCTCTGCCAGGAATTTGGAGTGACATAAGCAAGGTCAAGGGCTGCATTAGGATGTTCCTGGGTTTTGAGGGTTTTTTAACTCACTGCTAATCCACATTGTGGAGTAGAATTTGGGCATCTCAGAGTCCTTGAAAATGGTGAGTGAGAACTTCTGCCAGGAACTGTGATGGAAGGCCAAGCTGAGCTTTCCAGTCTGGTGTTGTCAAGAGTTGTTACAGGAGAGGAATGGGCAGCAGCTGCTGAAACACACTTCTGTCTGCCCTGCAGAAGTGCCTCTTGCTACCTCTGCCAGAGCCAGCTCCTGAGGCAGCTGTCAGGAGCTGCAGGCAGTGCCGCTGGGACCCAAGGCTGCTCCACTGGCCTTGGTACTAGCCAGGACTTTTGTCATGGGGCTGGGCATAATGCAAAGCCCTCCATGGCACAGTAGGAGAGGCAAAAGGAGTGCACAGTTGCCTCTTGACAGAAAAAAAAGGGGGAGGGGGGTGTCACCTTGAGTTTCCCTCTCTGCTGTTTACCTTTTTAACTAGTCCAAGTCAAAGGCCAATTCACAGGGTGCAGCTATTTCAGGACCATGTGCTACAATGTGATTTTATGGGGCATGAGTCAATAGAAACCTTCCATTAAGCCATTCAATTGCCTTTGAAAAAATACAAACCAAAACTCTTCCCATACAGCAGCCCCTCTGCTGAACAAATCTGTCTCTGGTGTTCTTGCTGCGCTCAGAGCAGCTCCTCATCCCACCTCTGCCCGCTGGGACGAGCAGAGACTGAAGGGACAGGGCCTTGTGGGTTGCCATCATGGCAGATGGGGTTTTCTTTCCGTTCACATCACTGTCCTTCCTCTCAAGTCAGGAAGATAATGGCTTTTAGTCCTTGCTGGGGTGACGCTGCATGAACATCAGCATGTTACAGGTCCCTCTTGGAGATGAGGCCAGGTAAGAGCACAGCACCTTGGGGAAGACACTCTCTTTTTATTTTCTCCTTCCCCCCCCCCTTCCTTCACAAAAGAACCATCCAGAAGCTGCAATTGAAGGATCAGAGGAGGCAGGAATGTGGCTAGCACTGCTGCCACAGCTTTCCAGCCCAACCAAGCAGCCTGCTGTGATACAAGAATTTTGTCCCCTTAGCCATGGTGATGTGGGCACAGTGGTGCTGGGACCCACATTAATGAGAGAGGAAACTAAGGTTATTTAGCATGGGGGATTGTGATTAGAAATAAAGCTTGTGGAAAGGCTCTCAGTACGCCCTTCTCTGCTTTCAGTTGTGCATTTTGATGATCAGAAATGGAGAAGGAACTGGAGCTATGCTCCTGCCAGACAACCCTCAAGATGGACCAGGAAGCGCTGCTGTCTCCTCCTGATGTGTGGCTTGCTTGGCCATTCCCCTGGCCACCAGCAAAGCTGCCCTGTGGTTGAAGTGGTGTCTGTCCATAGGTGAAAAGGTTTCATGCTCTACAGCCTCAAAGCAGAGAGACCCTGTGCCCAGCAGGGCTAGGAGTTCTATGAAGGCCCCAAGGCTCCCATGTGATGTCTCTGCAGCTGTCTTTCCAGGCACAGAATATGTGGAATTGCCCAGCCAGTGCCAACCTGAGGGAGGTGACAGAGTCACCACCCCTGGAGGTGTTCAGCAAGTGTGCAGGCATGGCACTTTGGGACTGGGTATAATGGGAATGGTGTTAGCCTGGTGGTTGAACTTGATGATCTCTGAGGGCTTTTCCAACCTTAATGATTCTATAGTCCTGTAATTCACTTTTGTAGATCCCTTCGAAGGTAAAGGCAGTGGGGACAAATCCTAGCACAAACCTGGTACTTGGGGAGCTTGCCTTCCTGGGTCTCCTCCAGAGCCAGGCTCACCGTACGCTCTCCAGCCTGTGTGCCAGGGACATCCAGACGCTGTCCCTGCGCGGGGCTGAGCAGGTACACAGCCAGAGGTAAATGGGGCCCATGCCACTGCCGGGCGCTGCAGACCCCTTCCCAGGGCACAGAGGAGGTCAGAGGCGCAGGCTGAGTTCGGGTGAGCGGCAGCGCGGGGCACGGCCGCAGGAGGACAGCAGAGACGTGGACAGCAGAGGCAGACACGGCAAAGGCATGGGCAGCAGAGACACCAGAGAGAGGCAGAGACAGCAAAAACACGGGCAGCAGAGACACCAGAGAGAGGCAGAGACAGCAAAAACACGAGCAGCAGATGCAGACAGAGACGGCAAAGGCACGGGCAGCAGAGAGAGACAGAGACGGCAGAGACACGGGCAGCAGGGGCAGTAGAGACAGCAGAGACACGGGCGCAGAGACAGCAGTTGCCGCCAGCCCCACAACCCTGCTGCCAGCGCTCAGAGAGGGGAGTAAAACATGCGTGTGCTCACTGTGCTCCACACCAGTGTCGATGCCCTTCTGCCGGGCTCCCTGGCCCGGCTCCTGGCCCAGGGTTCCTCTGTCCCTGCCCAGAGTCCCTGAGCCAGATCTCCTCCACAACAATATGGAATCGCAGAATGGTTTGGTTTGGCAGGTACCTTAAAGATTATCTAGTTCCAAACCCCCCTGCCATGGGTGGGACATTTTTCACCACAGCAGGTTGCTCAAAACCCCACTGAAGCTAGTCTTGAGCACTTCCAGGGAGGGGGCATCCACAAACTCCCAGGGCAACAACATCCTTAGTCTTAGCTGGAAAAGCCACCTCCACTCTCCAAAAAAGTAAGCGGAACATCCTATTCCTGTGCTATATTGCCTGGTCTGGAGATTTCGCTGTGGTTGGTGATACTGTTTCAGAGTTTAAATCCTCCTGTGTAAGAGGAGGGACGGAATTTAAAGGGGAGGCCACCGGCCATCCGATCCCACAAGTACTGAAAGCTAAAAACCTGAGTTTGTGGAAGCTATGCTTGCAAGGCTGGCTTCAAGATCCTAGTCAGGGTTTTTCCTGGCTCTCACTCCCACCCTTCCCCAGGCTCAGCCAGCTCCAGGACTTTTCTGGTTTGCTAACAAAAAGAAAGAAGAGTAGGTTAAAAAAGGATAGTGAGAAGGGCAGGAGCAGTTTTCAAATGACAAAGCCATGGCAATGCCTGGATTTGAAAACAACATTTGTAATGAGACAACTCAGACAAGACCTGGGATTAAGCAGCTTGAGAAACACAATAAAGTTCTTGAGACTCACCTTGACTTGTTGATTCAAATCATGAGACAGGTGTGTGTGGTATAAAGGGTTTCTGCCTTCCATAACCCACTTACAGCTGAGCCCTTACCTAACCCTAGAGGGACTTTCTAAAATGGGGCTTTCTGCTTCAGAACAATGATATTTTTCTCCCCTGCCTCTAATTTAATCAGGAAATACCCTTGCACAGCTGTGGGCCAGGAGAGCAGGTGGTGGGGCTCAGCCCAGTATACCCATAGCCTTAAGGGATGCCGCTTGTCACTGGTCTCCATTTGGACATTGTATCCAGCAGTGGTCCACCCCTCCAGTCCGTGCTTTTCCAACTTGGTGACCCAGAAGCCATGCAGGACAGCTTTCCACAAGTGCAGGTAAATGCTATCAGTTGCTTTTCCCTTATCCATTGATGCTGTAACTTCATCACAGAAAGCCAGCCAGTTCACCAGGCATGATTTGCCCTTGGTGAAGCCATTTTGCTTAACACTACTTCATTTTCTCTATGCCTTAGCAAAGCCTTCAGGAGGATCTGCTCCATGATCTCACCAGGTGCAGAGGTAAGACTGACTGGCCAAGAATTTCTGCGATATTCCTTCCTTCCTTTTTTGAAGATGAGGGAACTTCCTGCTGAAATATTCCTGCTTTGCTGCAGTTCCTGACAGTAGAGATATCTTTTGCTTCTCAGGTGGCTATTTTGGAGAGAACAAATTCCAGAGCTGCCTCTAGCTCTGCTACCTTGCTTTTTCCATCCCCTCTGCTAGGTGACCATGATGTACCAACCAAGGCTGATCCTGGTACTGCTGTAAGCAGCAGAAGCAAGCCTGAGGGATTATTTTGTGCAGGGGAAAGGAGTTTGTCCTGGCTCTCTATGTCCCAGCAGTTCCTGGTAAGCTCAGTGCTGTGGATCACTTACTAGCCTTTCTCTGAAATTTCTAGACAGAGGGAGTTGGCTGGCCTCATGGGGCTGGAGCAGGTCAGGGGAGGGCTATAGGGCACTCAAAACCAGGGAGTACATAGTTGAGTAATAGTCTATAAGAAGACCAGTTTGGACTAAGAATAGGAGAAGGCATTAAAGCTGGATGGTATGTAAAGGATTTCTGTAGGCATGTGCTGGGGCTGCAGATGGGGAAGTGAAGGGGCTGTCTCTGGATGCCCTGCAGTACAAGCAGTTACTGACCTCCTGACACTAACAAAATCACCACAGGAGCTGCCAGAGCAGCTCCCTGTCCTCCACCCAAAATTCTGGACCTTGGTTGAAAAACCAAATCCTATACCCCTGGGATTTATGATTCTGTCAGCAGTGAAACTCTAACTCAGTGGTAAGTTGCCAGTTGTGGTAGGTTTACTTCTCAATGATAGGGAAGAATCTGGGGTTTGGGGTTTTTTTTGTTGTTTATAAAGGCTTTGAGCTTGATTGCACATCCAAACCAGTGAAAAAAACCACAACTAGACCCAGGCCTGCTCTGAGCAGCTTTCAGCAAGCACAGCTTGGCAGGAGTAGAACTGCATTAATAACAGGGCCATTTTGTTGCGGTGAGGACAAGACTTCGTAAGGAACTGTCTCAAGATTTATGGGTTGAGTTGCTTGGGTTGTGCCAGTTTGACCCTTGGCTTCATGTGAAGAAACACATATCCTGAGCAAAGGCTTTCCCACCCCCCACTGACAAGCCAAACCAAGGCAATGTGTTGTGCAGCTTCCACCTTGGGAGTAAATAGGTCTGTTGCTCTAGATGAGATGTTTGGGTTGCTCTTCTGTGTTAGAACAAGAGAAAGGGTTTGGGAGAAGCACAGGTGATGATTGGAGAAGCCTGTTTAAATGCCATTTAATTTCAAAGGATGGAAATGTACTACTTTCTTCCCACCCCACCTGTACTGCAGAAATAGCTGTGGCAGGATGGCCTCTGGCATGTTTTCTCTGTGGAGCTTAGTGGTTATAGGGCAGCTCTGTGATCATGTGTCCTTGCCCTTCCCAGCCTGAGAAATTGATGGTTATTCTGCATCTGAAACTGGATTGATCCAAGGAATAGAAAATGATGGCATGGAGCGGTTTTCATGTGGCAGTTGTCCATCATCAGCTGTCTTAAAGTGCTATGGCTATCTTGCTTTCTGTAACTCCTCTGCTCCTCTGAACTCATTCCACTACTCCATGTTTACTTGGGTGACAGCTACACACTGCACACTCCAGCTCCTGCACGTCAGCAGGGAGGAGGCAGCACTGTGGGATGGGTTTGCTTGTTTCCAGAGTTGCCAGGTAATGGAGTAACTGTGGCCAGTGACGAGCCCATGTTCTTGCTTTGAAGCTCTGCCTCTGAGCAGATCTCACAGGGAGGGGTTTCCACACAAGCAGTGCTAACTCTTTGCCCCACTTATCTGCATCACTGTGCTTGAACTTATCTGAAACATCATCACTAATGTTCAACCCAGACTATTAACTGCTCTAACTTCCCGAGCGTGCAGAAGCAACGGGTTCTGTGCCTTACAGCAATTATCTGCTCTCACCCTCCCTTTTTGCACTGCTCTGCTCAACCTACTTTTTTCCTTAGCTGATGCAATGAAGTTCTCCCTCCCCACTGCAAAAATGTGCAGGTCAGGCTGCACTTGACACTTTCTTAGGACAGAAGATCCTGGAGATCTTCAGGCTCTTGTGGCTAGAGAGCTTCTCTTATCTCTGTGTAGCAAACCGCCACCCGTCAGAGGGTAGCATGATCTCAGCATAAAGGTCATGAGGATCAGAAATACCACATCGATTTTGGTGAATCTTCAACAGTCTGACCTGGGAGCATGAACTGGGAGAAAGCAGGGCTGGAGTGACCTGCCAACACCTACCATAGGGAGGTCTGCCTAATAGGATTTCACAGATGTCTGTGGTGCTGCTTTAAAACATCTGCCCAGATGTGCCTGCTGGATGGCAGCAGAGTTCTCTGCCTGCGTGTATGGAGACCTTGAAGAAGAGTGTAGAAATTCAGCTGTAATTCTAGGTGCTCAAGTGGCTCTTTGTCCTGAGCCATCAAGTGCCTGTGCCTCAGAGTGGTGCAGATATCTGACTTCACGGGGAGGAGAGAGGATTTCTAGTGCTTAGCAAGAGGTTCCACAGTGTTCTCATGCCCACTCTCCTACATATCCCTCCTTCTATCATGGGGAATGTGGAGGGGGGGGGGGAACATGGACTCTGAGTTGTCTTTGTCACATGAGTGCAGCTTGCATTAGATCTCATCCAGAAACTAGACATGGATCCTATTGCAGCCACATGGAAAGCACAATGCCTTGTGGAGGCTGCTGAGCCCTCTACTGAAGGAGAGGGAGCTGTCTTGGGAGGGAGCAGCTCATCAGGAATGCACTTCTTTCATCTCTGTTGGCTCTGGAAGGTGTCATGATCATGTACAACGAGAACAAACAAGTGAGATCAGAAACCCCCTAAGCAAAAGCCATGCTTAGGCGAGTAGAGCTTGGAGGGGCCCATGCTAATCCTAGTCTGTGAAGCACACGTCAAGCACTTGGCATCCCTTGCGTTTGTAGGAACGAAGGCATGTCCTGACTGGCCTCCATCTGCTTCAGGGGTACTGATGGGGCCTACTTACCTCTCTTCGAGCCTGCCAGGGGTGCTTAGGAAGCCTGTCTTTAAATAGGTTCGTTCTGGCAGCATGAGGCAGTGCAGCCTGGTTGTTATTCTTAACCCTTGGGTCAGGCAAGGTAGCAGTGACATCATGGAAGAACTTTGCTCTGCACGCTCCGTCAGCACAGCTCATCCATCATCTGCCCCACTGTGATCTCTATCAAAACTGCTGTCCTTCTGTCTGTTGCTGCAAAGGGGCACTGCCCCAGTGCTACTCTTCCACCGGTCTTCCACTGTAGAAGTGTTTTTCATTAGCAAAGTAAAATGCTCTTTTCTACGCTGCCAAGGGTGAGCTGTTTACTTACTGCTGTCCACCCTGCTGAGAGCCAGAGCAGGCTTCCTTGCCTCCCACGTTACCATCAGTGCAGGGCTTTGTGCTTTGCCCTGTCCTACTCATCCCTTCGGCGTGGGCAGGGTGAGGTGAGCCAGCACCACTACAGATCCTAGGCAAAGCTGCTCTGGGATAGTGTCTCTCCTTCTGTCAGTGCCTGAAGACTGATACAAGCTGACTCAGCAAGTATCTGCCAGGAGATGTTGATCCTTGCGCCCTGGCATGAGGCTGCCAAGAGAAATGGGCTTGACAAATATCTAAGGGGGCTGCTTCACCAGACCCTAAGATCTATCTCTCTCTGCCATGCTCTCAAAGCAGAGCAAGTGCTGTAATGCTACCTGGAGCCTTGCAAATGCACTGGAGGAGCTGAGTTGTAATTCATCTCTGCTTCCTTCTTGCTTGTCTGTGTCACTAAGGGTGAGCAAACAAATAGTTGCCAACAGACTCCACCAAAAGCCACAGCTGTGTGACTGCTTGTCCTTGTAACGTGCCTGTGTTTATGTACCTGTTATCTCCAGCTTTGTTTGGACTGGGCAGGTGTGCCCAGTGGAGCTCCTGGGCTGGAATTGTGTTGCAAATAACAGAGGGAAAGTGCAGTATTGTTCTCTGCATGGAGTCAGGGCTCTCACCTCACTTGAACCCACCTGCGTTGGCACAGATGGATGTGAAGAGCTCTGATACAGCTTAAGAAATAATTCAAACATATATCAGTGAAGATCCATCACAGCATTCAGTGAAGGCTGCTATTTTGGATTGCTGTTCCCAGCACTGCAGAAGAAAATGAGCTGCAGCAGAAGACTGGTCTGTGCAGCTGCTGTGTCTCCTTGAGCCTATCTTCACAGGCAGAGCAGCAAAAGACAATCTTGCCATTGGACTTTCTCCTCCACTTCCTTCTGAGGCCATAAATGCAGAGATCTATTTTTTGTTTAATGTTTGAACACAAGCTAAATGCAGAATTTAGCAAACCATGCTGATCTGGGGCAGGCTGGGCAGCAGGAGAAATAGTCAAAGGTAATCCTAACCTTGCCTTTTATATTGATTACAAGTTAAGGCATTAGGGACTCGTATCCTAAACTGGAGGCAAGCAGCCCCTTGTGATCACTGGTGAAACCCAGCACTAGGAGGGGGAGTGGAGCAGCAGCTGGGGGCACAGTGCTTTCACTGGTGCTCCTTGCCTCGGTCCTTGTCCCCCATGCAAGTGCAGGTCACTGGCCACTAAACACCTCACGGGTGGGTGTTTGTATGAAGATCTGTCTCCCAAATCCTTTGTTCAGTGCTCCTGAGCTTCCCTCCTTGGGCCACAAGCCAGGGAATAAGGCCTATCAGCTGGCAGGCTGTTTGTTTTTCCACAGGCTGTTTAAATTGTGCCAGTGCTATCAGTGAAACCAGGTCTGCTTGTGGCCTCTTGCTCTGCAGGTGCTGAAGGCCTCTGATCTTCTCCCTCTGTGGCTTTGTTTGGGTTTGAGGATGGGAGAACATCTTGCATGAGTTTCCAAAGCACCAAACAAAAGGCAATCACACTGTCACTGCTTGTAAAGACAACCTACCCCTTTGCCAGCAGTGCTGTGTGTTTGGATTTGTTGCAGATGCAAGAATGGGGGTCCCAGAGATGTGTTGGTCATGCAGCTGGGACCACTGAGCTTTCCAGTGGGTCCTGCCCTTGCTCTGAAACGACGACAGGAAAATGTTGTTACTTTGAAGGGTGCTGTTTGTGTGCCAATGCTTGGCTCTTGATCAAGTGGAATGTGAGCAGGCTGGAGAAGTTTGGAAGAAGGTCCACCTGGAGTCTTTCAGTGATTGGCTCAGTTCTGCTGATACCCACACAGACAGAGGATTTCCCTGCTGGAGCTTATTGCCTGTGCTACTCTTCACAATCAACAGCCATCCTTGACCTATACCCGTTAAAGACACCAGCAGCCACCTAACCCTGCCCTAACAAAGCTACTCACCCTCGTGCTTCAGCCCTGTGCATGTGAGCACAGTCCTGGGAACAGCATCTGCCTCTCCTGTCTGCTAGATTCAGCTCCTGCCCAGCTCTGTCTCTATTGCTTCTCCCACCCCAGCAAAAACAAAAGCAATCTGCTCGTGCATAGACTGCAAGAGCCCTGCCAGGAACAAAGAGACGTTCAAATATTTGTGCTGGTTGTTACTCTTTCCATTCAGGCGACAAATGACAGGCTTCAGCAGAGTCTTTTGGTGCTGAGCACAGGATTTCCACCAGCTTTGGACCTTCAGCTTCACAACCTCACCACGCTGAAACACCTGTAATTACCAGCTGGGTTTTAACTTGGATGAGGGAGGGAAATGACTGAGGGTGATTGAAATATGGCCTTTAAAAATAAAACACAACCAACCAAACCAAACCAACAACTCCCAAAGGAAAACAAACAACAAACCCACAAAACCAACCAACAAACAGAAAAGGCAAAACTAAACCCAAGAAACAACCTCGAGGTGGAGAAAGTCACCAGGCATTCCCTGTGTCAAGTGAGAAATAGCTGGTCTAGTGTGCAGTTTCACACAGACAGCATTTTCACCACGAAGCCTGCAGCTCTGTTACTGATTTCTGTCCTAGTGCCTGGGATGCAAGCTGCCAGTTCAGCACACAAGTATTTCAGAGCTGCCTGCCTTTGGAAAGTCCCAAGCTCAAAACCATGTGGAGGCCTGAGCTTCTCTTTTGCTTCCATTTGGCTGAGCTGCTCAAGGAGCCAGAGATGTTTGCTAACAAATTAATCCATGAACTTCAGAGCTCTGCTTCTTGGTATCTGGGAAGCTGCTGCACTTCAGCACTTCACAGACTCACAGTATTACCAAGGTTGGAAGAGACCTCATAGATCATCAAGTCCAAACCATCAGCACAGAGCTCAAGGCTAGACCATGGCACCAAGTGCCACGTCCAATCCTGCCTTGAACAGCCCCAGGGACGGCGACTCCACCACCTCCCTGGGCAGCCCATTCCAGTAGCCAATGACTCTCTCAGTGAAGAACTTTCTCCTCACCTCAAGCCTAAATTTCCCCTGGTGTAGCTTGAGGCTGTGTCCCCTTGTTCTGGTGCTGGCCACCTGAGAGAAGAGAGCAACCTCCTCCTGGCTACAACCACCCCTCAGGTAGTTGTAGACAGCAATAAGGTCTCCCCTGAGCCTCCTCTTCTCCAGGCTAAACAATCCCAGCTTGATAAGGCAATCCCACTTGATAAGGCTACCAGAATACTGAAAATGAATCACAGAATATTAGAGCAGGAATTCATCCAGGTGGGCTTTGAAAGTCTCCAGAGAAGGAGATTCCACAACCTCTCTGGGCAGGCTGTTGCAGTGCTCTGTCACCCTCACTGCAAAGAAGTTTCTCCTCATGCTGAGATGAAATCTTCTATGCTAACAGCCCCAGGTATGAGCTAGCTCAGAAAACAAACTGGTTTGGTTTCACTGGAGCTGTTCAGAATTTGGAGGAGAAGGAAAGGCATAATGCAGCTTCGTGGGATTCTACTCTGCAGCATGGCAGACCAGTAGCAAAGCATCCCAGGGAGTGCAACCATCCAACATCTGGCTACAGCAATGCTGTGTGGCTTCAGTAAAGGACAAGGGTAAGCAGATATCAGGGCAATGACTTCAGATTTTTTACCCTGTCATATTAAAAGAGATGTTGCACAAGGTACTCAGGAGTTGAATGTCTGAAGTTCAAAAGAAAAAGTCCCAGGGCAGCCAATGCTGCTCTGTCTTGTGGGGCATGCCTGGCTTTGTGCAGCTGGTGATGTTGGTTCAAGAGCAGGGCTGCATGGCAGAGGAAGCAATAGCAGATGTTTCTGCCCTGGGTACTTCTACACTTACCAGCAGGATGTGCAGATGGCACTTTGGCTGTAAAATGAAGTGGGAATGCTTCTGGGGTTTTTTTGGTAGGATATGCAAGCAGGTGTTGCCAATTCTTGCAAGAAATGATGTAATGTGTGGCAAGGCTTGATCTCTAACCAGACAGCACTTCTCAGCAGCCCAGGCCTTGCCATTGGAAGGTGGTGGAGGTGGTGGAGTTGCTGTCTCTGGAGATGTTCCAAAAAAAACCTGGATGAGGCACTTAGTGCCATGGTCTAGTTGATTGGACAGGGCTGGGTGCTAGGTTGGACTGGATGACCTTGGAGGGCTTTTCCAACATGGTTGATTCTGTGGTTCTGTGATCTCCATGAGCCCTTCTTTGGGATTCTAACCAATTTTGGTTTAATTATTGTTTGGTTTTTTTTGTTTATTTTTATTTTTAACTCCTCCCTGGTCTCTTTCTCTTCATTACTGTGGAGATTCCATCATGCCCAAAATGTCACAGTGCTGCCAACCTTTCCTAGTACAGCACCAGCCTGGACTGGATAGCTACCTGTGCTTGACAAATTACGATTGCCTTCTCAGGTTAATTTGGTATCATGCATTAGTCCCACCATGAGCTCTTGGGCTCAGAAATTTCCTTAGTCAGGAATTCATTAGTCCTGAAAATTAAAGGACTGACCCTTCAGGCTTAAGTGCCATCTGCAATTGCCTTCCTTTGGTGCTGTACTTTGGAAGATACTTAGAGTGTTTCATTTTACAAAGCATACTAATATTATAACATTCAGTTAAATCATTTCTGCTTCAGGTAAATGAAAACCTACCCAAAATCTCAAGAGCTTCAGGAAAAAAAAAATAGTGTCAGAGATGAAGCCTTTTTTGGCTTCCCCTCCCCATTCATTATACACAAGAGAGACAAGAAGCTCTGTTTTAGCCTGCTTTAGTTGCTGTCTGCATTTCCAAAAAGAATCCATTTTGGCAGGCTCTTTAATTTCCTTCCTTACTTAGGTCACTTTTGAGATCATGTAAGAGCTGAGGAATCTCTGTAGTCTGCTTCTCTAAGTGCTTTGTCCTGTTTTGCTTCCAGGCTCAGCCTGACACTTGGCAGTGATGCCGATCAGGGCTGTAATCAAAGTGTGTATTGAAATGTGGCTATTCCGTGCAGAAAGCAGAAGGTGGGTGGGTAACACATTGTCCTGTCCACAATAGAAATGCTTACATTCAATTTATTAGCACAGTCTGTCCCCAGCATCTACCAACTGACACCTTCTGGGAACAGGTAGCAAAGGGATAAATCCTTGGATTGCCCTTCAGTCTTTGGCACTAGCAATGGGTAGAGGTCAAGGACAGGCACAAGGATATAACTTTGTGTGATGGTTTGGGTGTTACCCACCCCCCACACTTGTGAAAATCACCCAGACTAGACTCAGTCAGTTGGAAACTGAATGAAGCTCTATACTTACAGCTTAACACAATATACAAGCAGATATTTACAATATCTACAGCTGTAGACAAAAATATACAAGTTGAAAAGGTAATACAGAAACACAACAGCCCTCCCAGAAACCAGAGTCCCCAGGAGGGGCTCCCAACCACCCTTCCACCTTCCTTCCACTGATCTACCTTACCCCAGACTTCAAGGTGAGTTTGGAGGGTCGGCCAGGGGGGTTAGGAAGCAGATGGATTAGTCAGGCAGCAAGTTAGGTTAGAGAGAGACATTCATGCAGCCCCAGAGACAGGGAGCAATTCCCTTATCTATATTTATGTTCTTGTTCTTATACATCTCAGCAAGCCTATGAGTGCAGCAGCCATCACCATTGTTTCCTTTTCACAGCCTATCATCTAACTCTTCTCACCAAAACATTCTAGCTAGGCTCAAACTAGCACACTTTGCTAAACATTTCCTTTTCAAAGATAAATGAAGTAAGGGTTTAGAACAAACCCTTTGCAGAGGCTGTGTGTGCATCCCTGGCTATTTGAAAACAATTGTTTGATAACAGTTCTTGCCATCAGCACAGGGAGTACCATTGGAAACTTCCTGGAAAACACACACATGCAGCAACCTTGTTACAGTGAGCTACATGATAAGAGATGCTGCACTGTAATGAAGGCAGTGAACAGTGAAGAGGTCTTGGTTTCCTGGAAAACAGGAAAAAGAAAACAAATAAGAGCAGGTGTTATATAAGGAAGGGGTGTATAAGCCAGTCATTTTGTGTGCTTACAGAACAGGTTTATTCCTGGCTT
This sequence comes from Tricholaema leucomelas, assembly GCA_013400475.1. Classification (NCBI taxonomy): domain Eukaryota; kingdom Metazoa; phylum Chordata; class Aves; order Piciformes; family Lybiidae; genus Tricholaema lacrymosa; species Tricholaema leucomelas. Next base: position 700,342 of record WAAF01008814.1, read on the forward strand.
TAATCATGGCACACTGTGAACCTGCAATACCTTCATTACTTATGTTCTAAGTAATCAGGCAGGTATTCTGGTAGCCTTGTAGCCTAGTAGCCCAGTGGTTCTCCATTTCCACTTGGAGGCCTCCAGTGAGGAAGCATTTGTATTGAAATAGCCTAGCCATGGCAAGTCCATCCATATAAGCTGAAGAGTTGGCAAGAGCTTTGCTGACAGAAAGCAAGGACTGGCAAGCCTAAATCCAGGCTACATCCAGGACCTGTTAGCAGGGATGGCAAATGACTCACTGCTGCTGTCATGCACAGTGATGCCTTTGCATGGCTGATGCTGTGCTGCTAGCCAGGGCCAGGCAGGACATTTCCTGTGTGATGCAGGTGGCATGTGCCTCCCTGTATCACCAGAGAGTTGGCTAAAGGCTTCTAAGAGCAACACTTGATTCACTGCATAACAACTGATCTCCTATGATTCAGATAAGAGGATACTTAGGCTGTTAAAATGGTAGCATTTGCCCCAGGGCCTTTTTGTGCATGGTCTTTCTAACTGCATCCAACCACAATTAATTTCTCTCATCAAATTAGGCAGGTTGGTTTGACGTGGGTGGGTCTGTGGGTGGCAATTCTCATCCTCAGTGACAGTGCAGACTTGCAGTGCCTGTAATGTCTGTGTTTTGATTGATTCTGGTATACCTTTTTATATGTACTCCTTTAAATGCTGTCAGGGTATCTCATTTAAATACGAGGTGCTCTTCCTCTGAAGCTCACTGTAAGGAAAACTAAACCTCCCAACTACAGATAATCCTGCCTAATCCTCACTCACATGCAATGATCAGAATGAACGTGCAAGCACGAGAGAAAATGAGTGTGCACCTTGCTCTGGCTATTCTTCCTGCTCATGCACAGTGGCTTTGTCAGAGTCACAGGGACAGCCTCTTTGTGCCTTACACAACATTCTCTACCCATACAGGTATCAGCAGTTGCTTGGTTTTTTATCATGGCCTTAATTTGCTGTCCTGTGACACGTTAAACTGATGCCACAGTGCTTATACGTGTCTTTCAAGTTGATTCTCTTCCTAAGCATGTCAGGTGGCATCAGCCAGCTCCTCTGCTGCACAAAGCAGTTAGAATTGTTTCATCTGGTGAGGCTCAAGGCTGCCATGTAAGTGTGACAGTAAACTGAGAATGGTTGAGTACAGTCTCAAACCATGAGGCCTTGAGCAGCCTGCTCTAGTAGGAGGTGTCCCTGCCTATGGCGGGGGGTTGGAGCTGGATGATCCTTGAGGTCCCTTCCAACCTAAACCATTCTATGATTCTATGACCAGGGAGCTTTTCATGAAAGAGTAAGATGAAAGATTTAAAAGAGTAAGACCGGTGACAGAAAAGTCAGATCTCAGGGTTTATGTGGAGAATCAGAAGGAAGTTATGCCAAGCAAAGTCACAGAAACTACAGGATAATGTCACCCAAAAATCAGAAAGTTCTCTTTAAACAAAGTCTTAGTGTTCCTCTCTTGCCCCTAGATACCATTCAAACTCTATTCCTCTGCCTGTTTTTCTCTCATCACCCATTTTCAACAGATTCTGAATTGACAATCTCTAACACGATGTGGAATATATAATATAGGTTATTTAAACCAAACTGACTGTGATGTTTTACATGTAAAAGGTATGGTATTGCTTCCTACATTAGCTCAGAAGTGTTAGGTTTGTACAAGAGAATTCAAACAGGCAATTAGGAAGCCAGATATGATAAGAGTCAGGCTGAGACTGACAAAAAATAATGGTGTCCTTTCTATGCCTTGTAAGTGCCAGAGTGGACAAGCTTTCCACTGCTCATCCCTTTATGGTCCTCTGGGCTTCACCTGTCAGATCAGCAGCATCCCAGGCCTGTCTATGGCCTCTCCTACTGAAATTGATTACTGGTCCCACAATATTTAATGTCTTTCATCCTCTCTACTCTGAATTCCACTTGCAGAGAGAACAGAGGTATAACAGGGTTAGAGAGGTTTGTCTTCACTATTTATCAACTTGCTTATCTCATTGTAGTCACAGAGGTGCTCAGAGCTTCCCAGGAAATTCACTGCAAAGCAAGGAGCATGAATACACCCAGGACTCTGGAAATGTGCATGACCTCTCCATGAGGTCAGACTATTCTTGTTACGGTGGTAAGCAAGTGCATAGCATTTTGGCAGAAGGGGAGAGAGTTAACCTCTCTTGCTGTATCTCATTGTGTGGTTCATTTATGGCTGCATTCTGGTTTCTGTGTGTGTTTGACAGATTTTGTTTCTTTGCAGCAGGATGGAAGGGAGCTGTGTTTAAATGTAAGCTAGTATGAACAGCTTGTTGCATGTGGCCATGATTTCTGTAAGTGGATTATATTAATGTTGCTATTCAAGCCTCAAAGCTGCAAAAAGTGTCCCATCCTAATTACATAACCTCAGCTGAGGTCCCTTGGTAATAAGTCCATGGATAAAACTCTTCCTTACAAGTTTCTCAAGAGCCAGAAAAAGGATGTTGGAATCCTTCTTATTATGCCATGTGAATTTTCAAAGGCTCTTCTCAACCAGCAACCTAAAAGCTTTTCTTCCCTGTGGGTTTTGTTAGGTTAATCCATGAGTCACGGAATATTTGACTACAGTTTCATGAGTCACAGGAAAATGCCACAGCCCTCATAGCTCTGGATGATCTTCTTGTCTAGTACTGCCAGGTCAGGTGTCTTCCCAGTGCCTGGATATACATCATGAATGCATCCTGAAAAGTATTATAACATCAAAAATCATCTCCTAGGGAACATGGATTAGCAGAACAATTCTCACTGCTCGTACCTGTCCTTGGGGAGAGCATTAGCTATAGACACAGAATTCCTAAATGAAGGTTTGCATTTTTCCTCTTGCTTTAATTTGGATATTAGTATTTTATTAGTGATTGTAAGTCATTGCATTTGATGAAGGGCAAATGGCAAATGCTGAGGTGTGTACCTTCCTGGTCCTGAATTGGATGTAACCATCACTGTGTTGCAAGTGCTACCAAAATCAAAGGTGTACAGAAATGAGGATCAGAAATGAGATCTTCGAAGACCTTGCTATTTACAAAGATGAAGGAAAGGGAGAGACAGCAATCTAGGGGAGCCATGTACCTAAATACCCCTCAGAAATGCATCTCTGATTTGTCAGGCAGGATATCAGCAGCTAGAGATGTTCAGTTCCAGCCAAGTGCTTCACCTGAACTGTGTTTCTGGACAATCACTATGTGAATTCATGATGCAGAAAGCTCAGATGTGCAAACAAAAAAAAAGAAGCAAAGAAGGAAGAAATAAAAATCACATTAAACATAACTTTGATTTCACTGTCTCCTTGCTCTTAGATCTCCCTTTTTGCTATGGGGCAATTAAGTGCTGAAGTCCAGATAAGGGTGAGTCTGACATCATCTGACATCAGTGGGCTTAGTTATTCTTTTTTATGAGTTTGAAATCACTACCCACTACAGAAACTCTTCCAGTGCTCCACTGGAAACTTTTCTTCCACATCACTCATTGCTTCAGGCTTCCATCCTGGAGAACTATGCCTCTGCTTTCCTAGAAATGAGCAAGGACAAGCGATCATTGCTGTGGAGTGTTGCAACACTGACGGCTACTGATCCCTGCTGCTGCAAACAGCAGTGTCTGGAATCACTGCAGGGCATGGCTGTGCCAAATCTCACATTTCTGTCCTTGTCAGCTGAGAAAGCTGTCTGATAACAGGTCCAAAGGAAGAGCCTGAGATGTTTTGGGTTCTTTTTGCCAAGTGATCTTTCTTTGTGACTGTAGGAGTAGAACTAGGGTGATAACTTCCAAGGTCTAAATTAGGAGTAACTTTTAAGAAGAGAAACTCTCAGCCTTTGCCAAAACCAGAACACTGAAAACAAACCACAGAAAGGAGAAGAGAGCTGGGCATGACAGTTTGCTTGTCCAAGGCCACAGTTTGACCTTGCCTGTGTCATTCTTGCCAGATGTTTGCCCAATCTGTTCCAGAAGGGCTCCAGCAGTGACAGTGTGCAGCTCGCTCTCCTCCTGAACCCAGCACAAGAGAGGAAAGGTCTCATTTATTGCTGCTGATGCCTGTTATATCTTGCTCCTCCTGTGGACATTTATTGCTGCTACAGCTGTTATTTATATACACTTGTAAATAAAGGAAACTGTCATTTCTGCCCTCGGTTTGCATGGGATGAGTAAGGCTTTGGCTGGAGAAATGACTACTTGAAATTGTATATGCTACTGGTCTACTTGAAAACACAGACACCTCCAAGAGTTAGTCATAAAGAGGAAAGTTTCATTAACAGTCCCTTCCCAAGGCAAAGCTGAAAGCTTGCTGGAAGCCATCAACCATCCCGAGTGCACTGGTCCCAGGTGCAAGGTGCCCCTGGCCATGCCTTCCCTCCCCAGAGGCAGCAGTGCTGATGCACCAAACCCCTGCAAGAGCCCAGCTGCAAAGAAAACGCCTCAGAATCCTGTTTTTAAGCAGCTGCACATCTCAAACTTCCCAGGTTCGTGACAGGAAGAAGTGACTGAGTCTGTAAGAATGCAGACTTCTGCAGCTCTTCAGCAGGGAAAGGGTGTTAAACCTCTTGGATGGGCAGGCTTTGGAGCAGGAAAAGGGTGTTAAACCTCTTGGATGGGCAGGCTTTGGAGCAGGAAAAGGGTGTTAAACCTTCTCTTGGATGGGCAGGCTTTGGAGCAGGAAAAGGGTGTTAAACCTTCTCTTGGATGGGCAGGCTTTGGAGCAGGAAAAGCATCGAGGCCCCCAGTTCACAACAGGACAGCTACAGACTTCACTGTGAAGCTACTGCTGGCTTCTAGTAGTTTAGCTTTCAGGAATTGTTTTTGTTTCAAGGCTGCATTTGAGGTGATAAATGTGACTTGTCCACTTGGACTGCTCTGGAAAGACTTTCTTGGGTTGAGAGGTTCTTTGTGACTATGAATTTCAGCCCTCTCCCAGAGAAGGAGGTGATTCTTAAACCTGGAAGGTTCCTCTGTATGTGTCATGCCACCTCCTCAGCCCACACTGAGCCTGTCCTATCTGGAGAGAAGCCCAGACTGAAGGCCCAACCTTCTTCTAAATGTAAGAGTTTGTGGATGTGAACGATACGGGATGTGACACTCCTCCTCCTCCCCTATGAGATGAGTAGTTATTTTTAACACAGACCAAAGCAAGGGCTACTGCTGAAGCATGTTAGAGCTGCTGCAGGGGTTCCTGTTGACTTGAGTGGGCATTGGAAGGAGTCCCAGAGGGCCCTGCCCTTTTTCAACAAGCTTTGGCTTCACCAGGGCTGGCGTGAGAGGTCTCATGCATGGCATGGGTTAAAGTGTGTGTGTGGATGTAGAGGGAGGCTGAGAGTGGTGACTGTGGGTCTGTTCTTATCCAGGAGAGAGATGGCATCTTGTGAGGAACTGCATGATGATACCTGCTGATTTACCAACAAGCAGTGTTCATTCTGGCAAGAAATTGCTTCCAATTAGGCAGAAAGACTGCTCTGGATGGAGGAGGATTTGCAGACTTGCATTTATTGCCCAACCTCATTTTAATATAATCAACTGTTTGACAGGCAGGTTAGGTAATGGTCCTTGATGTGAGCACTAACAGATCTGAACACTGAGTACAGCCTTTAGTGCCCAGAGCCCTCTGCCAGGAGCTGAAATGCTTCTAATATTAAAATGCAAGGGGAACCTAGGAAGCCCCTTTGCCAGAGCACCTTGCTGAGTCCATTAAAATGCTGCCTTCAATAATTCATAAAACCTGTTCAGTCAGCTGGTGTGTGTGTGTGGGAAGGGGGTGAATAAAACATCTCAGACCTAGGCCTGCCAGGATAATTCAGTAGCTAGTTAAATCTCTCCAAAGCATTAATCAATAAAGCTGCCCACAGTGTACATAAATCCAGAATGCAATATGACAGGGCTATGGAAAATGATTCTTCCTCTCCTGTGCCTCTCTTGTGCTCCAGCAACTGGTATTTGAATAACCTCAATGCTCTAATAGTTTAAACACCTGGTCTTGCTTGCTCTTCTACCCCAAGTTTAGATGTCACCTAAACCTCTTCAATTCAGCTCTGTGTGCAATGGAGGGAGCAGCTGGCTGTGAAAGGGAGGGAGCAGATTGTAAGCTCCATCACTTAATTGAGTGTCTCCAGTTTCACTGATCAAAAGCTGATACCCTGAGTGGAGGATCACTCCCTAAGACGAAAGCATTCTATCAGAGTCGAAGTGCTGTTTCTGCAGATCCCTGGTGAGCTATGAACAAATACTCTTGACATAACTTACACCACTGCTGTAAACCGATAGGTATTTCCAGGGCTCCAAATTAATCTACTTGTTCAGCCTGTTCAGGAATGCAACACAACATGGCTGGGTTCAAAACTCACTTATTTTAGTGTGACTTTCACACAATCACAAAACTTTAGAGGTTAGAAGGGACCTCTAGAGATCATCAAGTCCAACCTCCCTGCCAAGGCAGGATCCTCTAGAGCAGTTCACACAGGAACACATCCAGGCAGGTTTTGAAAGTTTCCAGTGAAGGAGATTCTGCAACTTCTCTGGGCAGCTTGGTATTTCCCTTCTTCCAGAAACTCTGCTTTGTTTTCCTGGCCCTTAGTGCTTCTGTCTGTGAAGCAACTGCTGTAACAAAAAGATTACACAGTGGAGCCTTGGAGATTCTCTCTGCATTGCAGACCTTTGATTTCAAAACAGAGGGATATATCAAGGGGAAAAACTTGATCCTTGTGATTTTATCTGGCCAAGAATTCCCCAATGCCTTTCAGAAACAGTGGTTCAGCTTTGTAAGTGGCTGCTGTGAGGCTTCTGATCTTTCATCAGACCATGTGGGGAATACCAGGATGGAGTTGTTGAGCTGGAAAAGCAAAAACATTAAGATTTTGGAAAAGATAGATGTCTGGCTGGTAGTAAGCAGCTAGAACTGTCTAGAAAGGCATCAAGAAACATGTCACATGCATGTATATTCCTTGGGATATGAGAATGCAGGTCTTTGCTATATAGGAACAAATGTATCATAGTATCATAGTATCATCAGGGTTGGAAGAGACCTCACAGATCATCAAGTCCAACCCTTCACCACAGAGCTGAAGGCTAGACCATGGCACCAAGTGCCACGTCCAATCCTGCCTTGAACAGCTCCAGGGACGGCGACTCCACCACCTCCCTGGGCAGCCCATTCCAGTAGCCAATGACTCTCTCACTGAAGAACTTTCTCCTCACCTCGAGCCTAAACTTCCCCTGGCGCAGCCTGAGGCTGTGTCCTCTTGTTCTGGCGCTGGCCACCTGAGAGAAGAGAGCAACCTCCCCCTGGCTACAACCACCCCTCAGGTAGTTGTAGACAGCAATAAGGTCACCCCTGAGCCTCCTCTTCTCCAGGCTAAACAACCCCAGCTCCCTCAGCCTCTCCTCATAGGGCTGTGCTCGAGGCCTCTCACCAGCCTCGTCGCCCTTCTCTGGACACGCTCAAGCATCTCAATGTCCCTTCTAAACTGGGGGGCCCAGAACTGAACACAGTACTCGAGGTGTGGTCTAACCAGTGCAGAGTACAGGGGCAGAATGACCTCCCTGCTCCTGCTGGCCACACCATTCCTGATGCAGGCCAGGATGCCACTGGCTCTCTTGGCCACCTGGGCACACTGCTGGCTCACGTTCAGGCGTACTAAACTTAGTAGTAGTGCTTCTGGTGGTGCAGCTTGTGCAGCACTCCAGATAGCACATCCTAACGCGGTGTGTGATCATGCACACACAAAGTTCTGAGTCCGTTGTAATTAATACAGAAACAGAGAATTGGTTGGGTTGGAAAAGACCTTCAAGATTATCGAGTCCAAACATCAACACAACACCACAAGCAAATGTAAAGTGTCAGTTGTCACAGAAAACACAGTCAAACAGGTACATAGTGCTCTTTGGGTATATCACAATGGGATTGGAGTCCCATGTAAGTGTCTGTGGAAGTTCTGGTAGCTATGGCACAGTACACAAAGCAGCAAGCATCCGAGTACACACCCAGCCCCCTGTCACATCCACTCAGCTTCCAACTTAGGCTTTGCAGTCCAAAACGAAGCCTGTGTTGGTCCAAGTTACTGGTAAAAAAAAAAGTTAGATTGTTTAAAACTAGTGTGGTTGTACCTATATGGGCTTCACTTACACCTTCAGCTCTTGGCTAGGTGCACACATGATGTTTTGCCTGGGTTAGACTATAATGAGAACAATTAGCCCTAGATGGCAATCTTTGTTCTGTCTTTATTATAATTCTTTATCCTAAATTTGCTGCTTCTTACATAATTCCTTCACCTGTCTCTAGTGTTAACCAATTCCACAGAACAGAGCTGGTGTCAGAGATAATTATACCATAGCTCTGCAGCCCAGAGGTAAGGATGGCACTCTTGGATTCCAGCAGGGAGAAGCAGCCATACTTATGACTACTGATTAAAACATGGTATTGGAAAAGAGTATCATTTGAGTCATCAGGATATCAGTTGTCTGAGGCCTTCCTTCACGTGTGAATTAGAACAGAGTTGCATTAAATTACAGAAAGGATGCAAAGAAAATAGTCAAAGGTTTCCCACGGTCGGGTGTATGTCGATGATTTTTATCCACCCATCGTAAATCACAGCAGCAGATCTCTCCCCCCACTCACGTTTTGCATCAGTAAATTGAACTGTAAACTCTGTCCCCTCCAAGATTAATGCCTCCATCTGAGGAAGCAGTTGAATACGTGCTGGTGGTAGTACTTTCATCATTAGCAAATGGAAGACGGTGGGAGGAGAACAGAATATGCATGTATTGGATGTTGGCCTAAGCATACTCTCACTGAGTTCTGGACATCAGGGAAGAATTGATAGAGCATAAGCATTTAATCAGCACAGCAGAGGGGAAAAAAAACAACTGAGGAATCCTACTTTTAATTAACAAGCTTTTCAGCCCTCTTTGTTCCAAAATGAACAAATGTTTTGCTAATACCATGTGTCTGTAGAGTGCACTCCAAATATCTCCCAACTATGTGCTGTCAAGTGGCATTACATTTTATTAAGGTTTTTTAATCTCTGTAGAAGTCTGAAATTTTTCACCAGCTTATTTTTGGAAAATATATTTGAGAGACATTTAACTGCTACAAATGTTGAACTGCCAGTTCAAAGACAGTGCTGCGCTTCATCTATGCGTGTGGAATTCTGTGCAGCTCAGTCCTGATCCTTGCAGAGACCCCTGAGCACCTTCACAATTCTTATGCTTCTTTGAAGCTCCATGGACACACCAGAAAGCTACCCAGGGAGTCTGCTTAAAAACAATCTCAATTTGCTTAGAAGAGTTGGGGCTGTTCAGTCTGGAGAAGAGAAGGCTCCCAGGTGACCTTCTTGTGGCCTTTCAGTATCTGAAGGGGGCTACAAAAGAGTTGGGGAGGGACTTTTAAGGTTGTCAGGAAGTGACAGGACTGGGGGGGAACAGAGCAAAGCTGGAGGTGGGGAGGTTCAGACTGGATGTGAGAAGGAAGTTGTTCAGCATGAGCGTGGTGAGAGGCTGGAATGGGTTGCCCAGGGAGGTGTGGTGAGGCCCCATCCCTGGAGGTGTTTAAGGCCAGGCTGGCTGAGGCTGCGGGCAGCCTGCTTTAGGTTAGGATGTCCCTGGGCATGGCAGGGGGGTTGGAACTAGATGATCCTTGTGGTCCCTTCCAACCCTGACTGATCCTATGATTAATAAAAATAAAACATCAACAGGGGGGGAGGCCAACTTTGCCTCCTGGCTCTGTGTACAGCCGCACGCAGACAGCTACCTCAGAACCCACATTTAATCAACAACAGTTTCAGTTAAACTTTTTTTTTTTTTTTTCTTTTTTTAAACACCAACAGTATGTGGAGGAACAAACAAGCACACAGAGTACAGAACAAAGAACATTCATCTCGGCTATATTTTGGCCTCTAATTTAACAGCACTCCTATCAACTTCCTCCTTCGCACGGCACTGGGACAGCGTGTCTTTGCTGAGCTAGGCAAGTGAAGGCAGAAACACCTGTGGCCACTAGAGATTTTTACCACAGCTCTCCCAAGAGTACACTTGCTAACCATGGTGCCTTGGCTGTTTTCCAGCGAGGGGGATACACGAGTTTGCCTGCCTAGAAATCATTTAAGAAGTTTCAAAACATTTTCTTCACTTCCTGCCTTAAACTTTTGCAATTGTTCTGCCTTAAGAGATAGCAAACTTCGACAACCAGAAAAAGAAACTCCTCTGTCATTTAGAATCATAGAATCATAGAATGGTTTAAGTTGGAAGGGACCTCAAGGATCATCCAGCTCCAACCCCCTGCCATAGGCAGGGACACCTCCCACTAGAGCAGGTTGCTCAAGGCCTCATCCAGCCTGGCCTTGAACACCTCCAGGGAGGAAGCATCCACAACCTCCCTGGGCAACCTGTGCCAGTGTCTTACCACCCTCACTGTAAAGAACTTCCTCCTAACATCCAGTCGGAATCTCCCCTCTTCCAGCTTAAACCCATTCCCCCTCGTCCTGACATTACCAGACCTTGTCAATAGTCCCTCCCCAGCCTTCCTGTAGGCTCCCTTCAGATACTGCAAAGCCACTCTAAGGTCTCCTCGAAGCCTTCTCTTCTCCAGGCTAAAGAGCCCCAACTCTCTCAGCCTGGCAAAGAGCTCTTGGCAAAGAGATTCTTTTTCTTCCCCTCTCCCCCCCTCAATTTGATGTTGTTTGCAATTTTTACCCATTTTAGTGTTTAGTTTTTTTAATTAACCCTTTTTCATCACTGAAAACCACCTGAAATCATAGACCTTGTGGATGGCACAGGTCCAGAAGTGGGAAAGAAACCAAGTAGATTTATTTTGTATGGGTTGAGGGGTTTTTTTTAATCGATTTCTACTGAAATCACAAAGTTGGTTTAGTCTTGTTTTGGTTTAAAGGCTACTTTTACAGACCATATTATCAAATTTCCATTGAAGAATACTCTTAACGCTGTTACAGTTCCCACCAAACACTGACTAACTGCTGGAATTTGAGATGCAAATTACTACCAGTCAGGCATTGCTATTTTTATATCAGTGTTTGGCATATGCTGTCATTTTTCCTCTGAAGCACAGGATGGCACCCGAACAGGAGTTCTCCACAACCAACAGGCCACAGGCCAGACGTTGTTAGCAGCCAGCCACTGTTTTTGGGCAGGAAACAAGGCTGCACCTTCCCAATTTTTGCTGGAAAGGGGTTAACTGCAGGCACTCCACGTCACGATACGGAGCACCCTCTGTGCTGGGTGTCTGCGGAGCTGCCAGCACCGCAGGAGCAGTTTGTGTCTGGCGTTGCAGTGCTGACACACGTCGATATGCTGGGCAATACCAGAGAGCTGTGCAAAAGGCAAACTTCAGGCTGGAACCTGCAACCTGGAGTGCTGCCTGGCAGCTGCATTGTTTTTTCCTTGGAGCTGGAATATGATGTTCCACTTCGGACATACTGATAAGGATGCAGAGTAACTGGAGTGAATGTGAAAGTGGTCCAGATACCACCACCATGCCTGGGTGAGGCAGGCTTGGGCAGCCTGGCGCAGGGGATAGATAGAATGTGGTTAAGAGGTTTCTGCGATGGAGCCAATGACCTGTGGGCCCACACCCACCGGGCAAAGCACATCACGGCGACAGATTGATGGCGGCCAAAACTGAGCAGCAGGGTGGGAAAGGCTTCTCGTTGCAACCATGAATGCACTTAAGTTCCAGAGAGGTTCGTGTGAGAAGAGCTGGGTGGAGGTGCTCTCCATCCCTCCTCAGGGTGAGCTGGGGGTCTGGTCTGCTCCCCTCTGACAAAGTGGGGATGGCACAGCCGTTGGCCCCTGGCACAGGAGCCCGTGGAAGATATGGGCCATTCTGTGGGGGAAGAAAAGTTCTGCGGGTGGTGGGACCAGGGACCGCCAGTGGCCCCAACCCCTGTCTGGGTGCTCACCATTCCTATGGTGAAATTTTAAAACTTCAACCATAGGGACCCATTTCTTTAGTTGTTGGAAACATTTCCGTAAGGCTCGGGGTAGAGCCCTCCCCTTCCCTGCTGAGAAGCATCGCCCGGTGGCGCGAAGAACACAGCACCCCCCACCACACCGCTGACTCAGGGCCGGCGGCTCCTTTAAATGTGTCGAGTTCGGCCCCCTCCGCCTCAGGTGCTGCCGCCGCTGCCTCCGCGCCTGCCTTCCCCAGCGCCGCGCACCGCGCTTGCGCCGCGGCCCGCACTCTGCTCCTCTGAGCTCCGCTCCGCACAGCTTTGTCTGGGCCCGGCTGGGTGGCGAGCTGCGTGCGAGCCGCGGGACTCTCGGGGTCACACCGACCCCGCTGTATACAAATAGTCGGGGGGCGCAGGCGGCCGTTAAGGTGGACTCGTGCTTAAGGTGGTCCGCTCCGTAAGGTGGACTGGGCTTTAAGGTGGATCGCACTTAAGGTGGACTCCCAGTGAAGCCGCGCCTGTGAGGCGGGGAGGGCCGAGGCTCGGCATGGAGAGCCCCGCCTGAAGCGGTCGCCGGAGGAGCCGCGCCGGTCTGTCCTGAGGAGGAGATGGGGAAGGCCCTCTGCTGAAGAGAGCCACCTTCTCCCCGGTCTCTAACGATGACCAGCTCCCGACCGTTCTGCAGGAAGAGGCAGCCCATGGACGAGGGCGAGGTGGGGAAGAGGATCCCGGCGCTGGGCTGCTTGGGGGGCTGACAAGAAAGAGGCTGTCCCCGTCAGCTGGTCCCGGCTCTGACTACACTTCGGGGGGCGGTGGCAGGGGACTGGGTGCTCCGCTGTGCTGGGATTGGGAAAGGTTTGATTTTCTTTAGGGGAGCTCCTTCACCACCGCCATCTCCCCCCTCCTCGTCCTTTTCAGCTGTGAAGCCGTCCCGGCCGCAGTGCCCCCGCCGGCCCCGGGGACCCCCCGGCCCAGCGCCATGGAGACGGTGGGAAAGTTTGAGTTCAGTAGGAAGGACTTGATCGGACACGGAGCCTTTGCCGTCGTCTTCAAAGGCAGACATAAAGAGGTGAATACTCTCTTCTTTTTCTTGTTTCCCCTTGCCTTTTATTTGTTGGTTTGGGCCGAGCTGGGCGCAGTGTCCCGGTCACCCTGTCCCTGCTGTGCTGCGATGGCTATTCTTAGCCTGGGCATCAGCCTTGGGCTCTGGGGTATCGGTGAGAATGGTGGATATATTTATTATCATTTATTGTTATTCTTTCTGGAGTGGCTTTGGGAAGCCGACGTGTGTCCCAGCTGGACCCAGGCAGGTGGCTTCATCCTGCGGCTGGGCAGAGCAGGGCTGCTGCGGAGTGGCCGCATAGATGTCCTGCCAGCTAAAACCGGCCCTTACCCTGGAAACAAACAAAAAACCTCCAAACCCACTGCCTGTGAAGCGTGTAGAGGGCTTTTGCTTTGTTTGTGGGTGGGTTTTTTCATAATCTCTGAAGTTTTGCCCTTCTCCACTTAATTTTTCCAAAAGGAGGGGAAATTGCTCTCTGGTAAATGAAAAGAAATCAATCCGGCCGTGGATTTTCCATCATTAGGGCTTGGGATAAGCCATGGCTCCCACAGTGCCTTTATTTTTAGTGATTAAATAAGAGGATAATCATCGTATAAAGGAGTAACAAAAACCCAAACCTTGGGGTTTTCTCCTCAGGCCGAGAGGCATAATTCAGGAAGGGCAAGTCTGAACAAGTGAGGGATAGGGCATCGGATATAAAATAAGAGGCCTTTACCGGTGCTGTGAGACAGTTCTTTCAGTAGTAATCTGTTAAGGAGGCTGCTTATCCTAATGTAAATTAATGGCAAAATTTACATCTACCTTTGAATTGCATTATGCACTCTTTCAGAAACCTGAGCTGGAAGTAGCTGTGAAATGCATTAACAAGAAGAACTTAGCAAAATCTCAAACTCTACTGGGCAAGGAGATAAAAATACTTAAGGTAAGGGTCGGCTGACTTGGTTTTTTTCAGTCTTTGTTCTGTAAGCCTTTTGTTGCTCCTAGCTTATGTTTTTTGTTTTACTTTTTCTAGGAACTGAAACATGAAAACATCGTTGCCTTGTATGATTTCCAGGTAAATGCATTCAATTATGGCAAAGTGTTCTGGACTTGGGAGAGGAGCTTGTGGAATTTCGGTGTTTTTAAGATATCTATTGTAATTAAACTCGCATGGGGGGAAGTGTTCTGATAAGTTAGGGAAAGATAAACAAGCAGGTTTAAGGAGGTCATGTATTAATTGTTGTCTGGACCACAGAACTCTGATGCAGTGGGGAGTTGGGCTGGGAGCTGCTGTTTCCAGTATGTTACGCAGTGAAATGCAGTGTGTGGTGAATGTCTGTGCTGGAAGCTCCTAAGTACTCAAACTGTTAGAAATAAAATTACAGTAGTTATTCTTGGCATGCCTACCTTTTATTTTCTTTCTCTGGTCTGGATACACTCCCTAAAAAGAAATTTTTTTCTTAGGCAATGTGAAAATAACGTGAGCATGACTTTGTGGCATATGATTGTCTTCAGTTCCAGAGCATTTTCATTTGCATTTTTCTGTTGTCCTTGTGGCAATCACTAAGTGTTAAAAATTGCAGCAGGCATTTTTAGATTATTGTGGTTTCCCACAGTTGGGTTTTCCTTCAGCCAGCTCTGAAGATCTAATTTAAGGGGCTAAAAGTGATCCACTCTAAAACCTAAGCTAGTCGATTAGGATTTTTTTGAGGTGTTGTTTTGGTGTTTGGTTTGGTTTATTTTCCTCGATTTCTTAATTTAAAAGTCCTGCTGGGTCAGGGACAAGTTTTCTTGGACATTTGTGACGATTTAAAAGACAAAAACAAACAAAACCAAGCCAGCATTGCAGGATCTAAAGGCCGAAGATGGAAGCCGTCTGCCTGGATGGAGGGGCTGGCACACGGCGTGCGGGTACAGCCTGTGCCGCCCTCGGCGCCGATATCTGTGACTGCCGGCTGGGTGACCGCTCGCTCCGTCGGACCCCCGGCTGGCTCTGGGGTGGCTTATCGGGAGCTGGCTGCTGCCCTGTCCCTGCTATCACGTGTCCTGCAGGCCACCGTGTTTGTTGACATTCCTCCTCCTCCCCTGGATTGGCTCCGGTGGCCTGCGCGTCACCCCGAACGCGGAGACGAATCCCGGCTGGTTGGAACAGGCTGCTTGCGGTGCCTTCTGGGTGCTGTAGTCTGCTTGCCTCACCCTAGTCCGCAGCCCCCTGGGGCTGTGGCACCTGCTCTGTCCCTCTCCGATCGAGGAGGGGAGGGCCGTGGCGGGGTGGTATCGTACGCCAGGAGTTTGGGAAGTGTTTGGTGCTTGGCATTTTGGCGAGAGGTGGAACGTGGGGAGGGGGATGTGCTCGGGCTGCCCGGGGAGGGAGGCAGGGCTGCTTGGAGTGGGACTGCTTTTTGGAAATGAGCTTTGGGGGGGAGCCCAGGTGTGCCTTGGTCCTGAGCCACTCGTTAGAGCTGGGCTTGCAAAGCAGTGCTTGCCTTTGGCCTGCTGTGTGCTGCAGGGTTGCTCAGACGGCTGGGGAAGCTTCCTCGGGGTACAGGCCACTTGGGGCATTAGATTTCGTGTTTTTTCATTCTCCTCTGTGCCTTCTAAGTTTACTTTTCAGCTGAGGGGGTGAGCATCTGCTCCTGCACATCCTCTGTGGATTGTGTTTGTGTGAAGCATTATGCTGCATTTACTTATTGCAGATCTTTCAAAAAGCTTTGTTCCTCACTCTGCTTCAAATAACTTCTGGGTAGGAAACAGCCCAAAGACATTTCCTGCAGAAGAAGTGATTTCGTCACAGCTACAGCTGCAGCAAAGCATTTTTCTTCTCCTGTGATGGCAGATGAGCTTGAGTTGAATTCTGTGTGGTAGTGCATCCTGGTGAGATGTAACAAGAAGCTGTGTAAGGTACCACAAAACAGGAACTTCAGAATGCTCCTGGGCTCAAGGCATGCCCAGGTGTATGTTGAGTTATCAGCTTTGTTGAAGAGTCCTTGTATGTCCCAGGTAATCTGATTTCTTGGACCAAATGAGATGACTTAGGTGGCAATGGATGTTATATAGTGCTGAAAGGGTTTGGAGTCTCCTCTGGTGTAAGGTGATGGGCATTCAGGCACAGTCTGATGGCAGTCTGTACAGATTGTGTGTGTGTGTGATGTGTGAGTGTGGTAGGCCTTGCTCTGTGTCCACCTAGGGACTGTATGACAGTGAATTATCTGCAAAGACAGAAGTTCAGTTTTGTGGGAGACTGCATCTGCCCACTTTTCCTTACATTGTGGAAAAGACTTCTTAGTCACCATGTTGCTGTCTTACAAGATCACTTGCTTTGCTTATAGCTGCTTACATGTCTACCCTTAAGAAAGAAAAAATATGTCCTGTGCATCTTAATCTTGCCCTGTAGCTTTGTCTGTCATTGTGTTGTGTTGTTTTGCACCTCCTGTCAGTGACTTTGACTGTTGTGTTCCTTACACACAAGGAAATGGTTACCAAAACCACAGCAGCTCTAAGCAAGTGATTACACCAAATCATCTTCTAGTTTGCATTTCCCTGGTTTAAAAGCTAACGGCAACCAGGCCTTGTACAACTCAAGATTTTTGATATAATGCCAGATTTGCTCCAGACAGACACTTGCAGTGCTGATATTTAATACTGACAGCAGCTCTCACCCTGGCACACTTACTTTATCCAGATCCAAGAAAACTGCTGTATTCCTTCTTATTTCATAGATCTTTGGTATTGGTTCATAAATAATGACAAAAGAAACTTCCTAGGAATAAATGCTGCTGGTGAATATTTAATGCATAGAAATGCTGTGGCTAAACTTTTATAGATGCCCTTGTTGGAGTCCTAAGAGCAGCATCATTACATGAGGATGGCTCACAAAATGCAGTATACATGGGCACATCATAATGGGAATATGTGTTAGTGAGAGGTGCTGATG
The DNA here is from genome assembly GCA_013400475.1 of Tricholaema leucomelas. Taxonomy (NCBI): domain Eukaryota; kingdom Metazoa; phylum Chordata; class Aves; order Piciformes; family Lybiidae; genus Tricholaema lacrymosa; species Tricholaema leucomelas. Next base: position 717,254 of record WAAF01008814.1, read on the forward strand.
AATAGTCTGGGAGCCTAATGTGAGAACCCCTGGTTAAAGAGAGGATAAACAATGTACTGAGTTTCTCAAAGTTCTGTGTGATGTCCGTATGGAATTGTGGTGGAGATCTTTCCTAGCTACAGGAGGTGTTTGGCATGAAGTAAAAACTGTATTCCACTACGTATAGTTGGAGTACTGCTTCCAGTTCTGGAGCCCCTATTACAAGAGGGATCTGGACATGCTGGAGCATGTCCAAAGAAGGGCCACGAGGATGCTCAGAGGGCTGGAGCAGCTCTGCTACGAGGACAGACTGAAAGAGTTGGGGCTGTGCAGTCAGGATAAGAGGAGGCTCCCAGGTGACCCTCTGGTGGCCTTCCAGTATCTGAATGGGACATACAAAAAAGCTGGGGAGGGACTTTCTAGACTCTCGGGGAGTGACAGGACTAGGGGGAATGGAGCAAAGCTGGAGATGGGTAGGTTCAGACTGAACGCAAGGAGGAAGTTCAGCATGAATGTGGTGAGAGCCTGGAATGCATTGCCCAGGGAGGTGGTTGAGGCCCCATGCCTGGAGGTGTTTAAGGCCAGGCTGGATGAGGTTCTGGCCAGCCTGCTCTAGGGTAGGGTGTCCCTGGGCATAGCAGGGAGGTTGAAACTAGATGATCCATGTGGTCCCTTCCAACCCTGACTGATTCTGTGGTTCTGTATATGGGGTGCTTTACATGCTACTGACTCCATAGCTGGCTTATCTTGGGGTTGGAGTTGGGGGTTGCCAAACTGAAGCAGTTGAGAAGTGTGCAGCAGTCTAGAGGGATTTCTGGGTATCAGAAATATGTTTTTATTCTGGAGGCAGCAAAATGATCATCTTTTTTAGTTAGTGACAAGAAGGACACAAATGATGGTTTCTTCCAGATAAGGACTTGCTATGGAAACCAGGTTTCTTGGAAAACAGATTTCCTAAATTCTTGAGGGTCAGCTCAGCTCTTCATACCTGTTGGTACTGAAAGCTTAGCAGTTTGCGTTCTGGTGCATGGGACTTTGGTTTCTTTTGTGATCGAGAGCACAGAGTATAGATCTCTTCAGAGACCACTTGATTTGCTAAAGGCATTCAGTTATAGGAAGGTCAGCTCCTGGGACCACTTTGTGCTAGACAGCTTTCTGGCACTAATAAGTAATTTTTGCCTACAGCTATGATCTTTGAGGCAATGGAAGGTTCTGAGTGTGTTTTTTTTCACTGTGCTGTGCCAGCTGCCCCAGGAATGTGTTAATGGAAGATCTTGCATGTGGCTGTGTTGGGGTGGAAAATCTGCTATTCCTGGACATAAATCGTGCTTTGGGTATTAGAAAGTGTTTTCCTGCAGGAAATGGAAGAAGGATTATTTTATTGGCATGTTTTCCCTAGTTGTGTGCTGTGATCTGAACTTGCTTCTTAAAGCAGCTGAGCTATGGCTGTGCATCTGTGGCTTTCGGCTGGTTTTTTGGGTGGCTTAGGGGTTTTTTGGTCTGTTTTTTTCACAGGAAGGATGGATGGGTCGTAAAAACATAGGTGTTGATGTTGTGGAGGGCACTCCACTGCTGAGTTTCTGGTTCAGCCTAGATTACCTGAGGGTCTACTTTCCATAATTCTGTGTTGGGCTAGCTTATTTTACTCACCAGCTCAGGATGAGACGAGAGTAATGCTTAACTCACTTGTGCGCTGCAGACTCACCAAAAATGCCTACTGGGGTCACTACCACCTGGAGCTCCTGCAGACAAAGAACATTGCATCCATGCAGTGTAGTTTTTCTTGCACGCATGGATTGAGGCATGGGTGGCAGAACAAACACTTCTTGGCTTAATGATCAGTCACTCTGGGCTGGAAAGCCAGGTACTAATAGTCTTGTTCTGCTGTTGTTGTGTGAAAAGTCCTTGTGATCAATAGGACCGTGGCTGTTGGGTTGTGATGTTCTGTTGTGTTGCCTTGCACCATCACCCTTTTCTGATGGGGAGTCTGTCTGCTGGTCCACATCTTGTGCATGTGCCTCCTGCTGTCCCTTGGGACCTCCAGAGCTCGGTGTACAGCAGCGTCCTCTGGCATGCCCTCCAGCACCACTTGCTTCTGCTGCAGTGCTTCACTGATGAGCGTGATGTGGGATGAATCAGAGCTGCTGCAGTGTCACCTCCTCGCCTTGCCACCTCGTGTGCCACCTAATGCAGGATCTTCTGTTCCTCAGGCATTGCTGTTTGGGTGCCCTGTCTTGGGAGACAGGGCTCTGCTGTGACAATTGGAATGACTAAGGAGGCACTCGGTGTCTGGGAGATGCACTCCTGAGGTCAGGCTGCCTGCCTCATTAAATCCTGTTTTAATTCCATCCCCGAGCAAAGCTGGCAAGCTGCCTGGTGAGTGGGTGTAAAGTGCAGCCGTCTCTGAACTGCCAAGCAATCCTCTTTCCATTTGCGCCATGGACAAGGATGGGATGTCTGCTGGCCTGCCCCATCAGCATCCTTGCATCTGTTGAGGGGAATTGCCCTCTTACTGAAGATTGGAACTGGCTTAATGTAGAGCTGGAAGGGGGAAAGGACAAAAACCCATCCACCCTCTGCCAGCAGTCTTGTAGGATGAGGTTTGAGAGTTTAGTGAACCAAAACGGCAATGTTTATAGAGAGAACTTTATGGTCTTGAACTTCTGCTTGGCTTCAGTAGTTGAGTAGCCCACTGTGCAGGTCACAGAAACATCTAGCAAATGCTGACCACTAAATATAGACCTCAGAGGAGTCATGGACTTTTTTTAGAGGGAGTGGTCTTGTTGCATTTCTGAACTGATGATCACCGTTTTACTCATCCTGTGCGTAAAGCACGTACCTGTGCTCCTCTCACGTGATTAAGGTGTCATGGAGGAGCTGGTGATGTGGAAGTTAATAGCCTCTAAAGCTCCTGTAGAAGGTAGCATTACTCAGACTATAATGACAGATTAAGGAATGTTTCCCAGGAGTAATCAGAACCTGGCAGGCTGTTGTGTTCACAGTTTGACAGCAGAGCTCTGGTAAAGGCTGAGATGCTATTTGTGCTGCTACCCTTGAAGCTTCATCAGTGTTTCCATTGTGAAAATCTCCACTGTTTAGATCCTTGGGATGACTGAATGCATTTGGTGGGAATGAGCAAAGAAAGGAGATGAAAATCTGGGAGATGAATGGGAAGAGATGCCTCTTAATCAATGGCTGGGTGGGACTGAATTCAGATGGAGAATCACTGTGTGAATTTATTTCGAATATTTATAGGTCCAAACCAAAATCCAGTTAAAAGATTTGATTTTGTGGCTGGACTGGACATGGCCCTAAACTGCATTAAAAACTGTGGTTACAAAAGCTCATCTTAGTGCTCAAGCATGTGTAGAGAATTGAGGACACAGTTCACTTCATCTTTTTTTCCTCTCCCTTTCCTGCACCCATTCCTTCCCACCTCTTGATACCAACCAGAAAGCTTTGGTACCACGGGCAGGCTAGGAAGCAGGTTGATACCAACCGAAAAGCTTTGGTACCATGGGCAGGCTAGCAAACAGGTTGATACCAACAGAAAAGCTTTGGTACCACGGGCAGGCTAGCAAACAGGTTGATACCAACTGAAAAGCTTTGGTACCACGGGCAGGCTAGCAAACAGGTTGGTACAAACCAAAAGCTTTGGTACCATGGGCAGGCTAGCAAGCAGGTTGGTACAAACCAAAAGCTTTGGTACCACGGGCAGGCTAGCAAGCAGGTTGATACCAACCGAAAAGCTTTGGTACCACGGGCAGGCTAGCAAACAGGTTGATACCAACCAAAAAGCTTTGGTACCACGGGCAGGCTAGCAAACAGGTTGATGCTGGTGGCAGGACTCTGAACTAGATGGCTGTGATTTACTTTGGGGAAGCTCCCAGAGAAGCTCTGTTCCTCCCAAGCGAATATGTCTTCTGTGAGGCACATGGCACACTGTGAGCTATGGTGGCAAGGCAGACGCTAAGAGCAGAGGTGGTTGTCTTTGATCTGCAGAATCAATGAGAAGGTTTTTGTTGCATTGTTTCCAAAATAAGTGTGTATGTTTTTTTTTTGCTTGCTTTGTGTGGGTTGGGTGGGGTTTGGGGTGGATTGTTTGGTGTGCGTTTGTTTTTGCGTTGCTTGTGTTTGTGTAGCAATAGTAAGTGGTAAACCTGATGGAAAGTGAATGTGAGTGGTGTGGTCTTCCAGTGTACTTTCTGAGGTACAGACCTAAATGTACTTTGCTTAAGAGAAGCTGTCTTCAGATGTTACAGTTCCTTTCTGAGAAATACAGTAATAAATATCCACAGCAGAGCCCTGCCAACAGATAGCTATAGAACCTCTTTTGTGCTTCAGTTGTAGCAGAGGTGCTTTAACTATGTGAAGTATCCAGCTTTAACGTGTGCAGGCCTTAAATACCGCCATAAATATGAAGAGGTGCTCACAAAATGCAGAGTGAGGATCTCAAAGCTGCATTTGTTTATTAAGCAAGGTTATTTCAAGGTGGGGATGATAGAAATGAGTCAAATCCTGCATCACTGGTTGCTTAGGGCAATAATGTTCTGTCTAGCTGCAGGAGCACCTGGCTTGTCTCCTAGCATCAGAATAACAGGAGGAATTAGGTCAGCTGAGCTGGCATGCTAGAGATCAGCCAGACAGTGTGGTTCTAGTGGGGGGGAATGAAAGGTGTAGAATTTTGAGTTTAGAGATCCAGTTTAACAAAGCATCTTCCATCTGTAGGAAGGGAAAGCCTCCCAGCCAGCTCAACAGTGCGTGAAGGCGCTGGCACGATGGGAAACCCCAGGGATCACAGCGGAGGGTGAGGCGGCGTCAGGCAAGGCTAGGACACAGCCCTGCAGGGTGCTGGATGGGTTTGGTGCATCAGGCAAGGCTAGGACACAGCCTTGCAGGGTGCTGGATGGGTTTGGAGCACATAGGCTGTGCGTTTCCTCTCTGTGTGCTGATTCCTGTCACAGGGCACATAGCTGGGCTGCTCCCTCTGGGGTCTTCCTCCTTTGCATTTGGTGGCTGTTTTTCATTTAGATGGTCTCACTGTAGCCAGAATGTTAAATATATTCAAACACACTTGGTTCTCTTCAGTTTTTAAACACTGCAGATTCAAACCCATGTTTTATTCTAACTTCTAGTAGTTGGATTTTTTTTTTTCCCCTTCTGAAGTTTAGATTTATTATTCGAAAGAATACCCACACTTTTTGTTCTTTAAAACTCTCTGTTACAACACCTCTGTGCTGTGTGTTTGTTTTCTGAAATCTGGTAAATGAAATATGAAATAAATCAGTGTAAGGGAAGGCCTGCAAAGGGCAGTCAATCCTATAGCTGCCATAGAAGAGCTCCTGGAGGCTGTACCTCTAATCTTCCTTTTAAGTCTCCATCAGGGTATCAGATTGTTTGAGATATGCAGTGGAAAAAAGTCAAACTGATCTCAACTTTATTAGTAGAACTACATTAATTAGCTTTAAAATCAGACCTCTGGACTGAATTGCTTTGCTTTGTACTTGCACATCTCTCTGAGTGTTATTAAAACTGAAACCTTCACTCTTTTAGCCTGCCCTGTTGTCTGCCTCGACCCACAGCAGCCTCCCCCCCCACTTCTACTCTTGGGCAGGCTCATAAAATGCAGCTGCATGGTATGCAAGGATTTCAATCCAGTACATGTGACTGAGCTTAAGTTAATGGGGAATTCAACCTTAAATGTTCATTTTCTACCATGATTGCAATACAGAAAGGAAATGATGGATAAATACAGGAAAAACAAATTGGATCTTCAGCGTTGTTGGCATTGTTTTTAGTATTGTGAAGTTCCCTCTTTTGATAGCATTAGCATAATGCATTGCCATTTGCCAAAGGGAGCTTGCCCACGTTTAAAGAAGCTTCCAGGTCTTATTCTCCCTTTTGGCAAAGGGGTAAATACTCATTTCCACTGCAAGTCACAAACTCCAAACTCTTCAGAGTTTTGCTGCTTTTTTTCCCTCTGTGGTCTCTAATCTTTGCTGGGCTGCAGCAGCGGCATGCAGATGTGACCTGACTGCGTGCTCTCAGCCAGCAGTGCCGCCCTAAGAGCCATTGGCACCAGCTCTTGGAGGTGCTGCGGGGCTATCCCCAGATGACCATGACTGCTGGAGGAATCGAGAGCTTTTCTGTGTCTCAGCAGCATGAGTCTTCATTTTGGTGCAGGTTTTTTGTCTCACCTTGAAGCTCTGTGACTTGTGGAACCTGCCGCTTGGTCTCTGCTCTTATTGTGACACAAATCCTGTATTTTGGTTTCTGTGGTTAGGCTCAGATGCAGCTCTCAGTTTTGACTTGCTGTAGTGTGTTGGTCTGCAGAGGCGCAGTCTGCTTCTGAGGGAGAGTCATGTTTTCCTGTTTGAGCTCTCGGCAAGTGCTGTAGCCATCAGTCACCCGGCAATGTGATGAGTCTCGGCACTTTGACCAAGACCTGCAGTGAATTTGTGTGGAGGCAACAGACTGCACTGCAGCCTGCCACTGCCTGGAGGCAGCGGTGGAGAGGAAAGAGGAGCTGGAGCTGGTTTGAAGGAAGCTGCAGAAAGCTTGTGTCCAAGGGAAGGGGTGGTGAAGTTTCTTCAGGTCACTTGAAGATGAGCCTCTCTTACCAGCTGTCCTATGTTTTGTTGCCTGGCAAACTGTAGCTCCACAGACATGACATTGTCCTGTTTGTTTTTGTCATGCAGTCAGACTTTCAGACTGTTGCCAGGGGAATGGGAAATACTTTCCCTCCCTTCCTGAAGCCTCTGTAGAACCAGAGGATAGCTTTCCTGCTGTTTTTAACCTGCCCTAGAGTACGACCTGTCCTGAAAAAGCTCATCTGTTTTATAAGCAGAGCATACCATAGTGACTGGAATAGGATAGCACTGGCCCTTGGTATCGTTGTGTTCTGGTCCTACAGAACTCTACCGTCTGCAAGGCTGGCCACAGGGCTTCCCTTCTGCTTGCCCTGTGCTCTGCATCCTGGAGCAAGCTGAAAGGTTGGTGGGAAACAGAATGTGGTCAGGAGCCAGTGCAGAAGTCTGTGGTCCTGTCTGGATCTTGCTTCTTGTGCTTATTCCCTGGGATCTACACAAGAACTTAGGAGCCCTCATTCTTCTGGCAAGTCAAAGATCTCCTGCCTGTGGTAATAATACTTCCCAGCCTGTAGCAGTAGGTTTTATTGCTGGAATTGCTTGTGCCAAAACGGGCAAAGATACTGAGTAAACTGTTGGGTGATGATACTTGCATATCATCTCCTGGGCCATACTTATGTGACTGCTGCCATAGCCCAGGACTTTATCACTTGCAGTGTAGCCCATACACCAGAGGAAAATGGCTGTTGGGTCCTTGTAAGGTGCTAAATCTCTTGGTGCAGGACCTCGCTGGGTACTTGACTTGAATCCCTAAAGTCTGTCTGAATGTGTGCTTTTGTCTGGCTGTGAAGCAGTTTGGGTTTGAGAAATGCTTTGTGCTGTTGTCTGTCTGTGCAGAGAGATTACACTGCAGTGAATAAGTGCTCCTCTATTTATTCCTCCTTGTCTTCCTTCATTTGAGTTAATTATTGTCTCCTGAGTGGGAAACCTGCTTGAAATGTTCCTGAATTACTCAGTGGTAAGTTTGAGAAGGAGTAAGGAGAAGAACCAGGGCCAGACAACAGAGAAACACAGTAGGCTCCATGCTGTGTTTTTCTTTCCACATGAAGTCAAAAGGCATGTAAATAGCTTGAAGCTGTTTGCTTTAGATGTGCTCTGCAAAGGGTGAGTGTTGGTAGATGCTCCCACAATTCAGATTGGTGTTATTACTGTCTTTTACCTTGCTTGCATTCAAATAGCTGCGTCAAGAGATAATCCTTGTGTAGCATGGCTGTTTTCCTTTTCCTCCTCAGGGGTTTGCTTGCTCAAGCCAAGCTGTGTACCAGAGTCAAATAATACCAAGAGATTTTGCTGTTTGGAAACTTTCCTCCCTCTCTTGAGAATGATGGGGTTTGTTTCCCAAGCCCAGATGGCCTGGGAGCCTCTCCCTTAGCTAGAGGCTTTTCAGGTGCGGTGCTGTTGTCTAGGAATTAGTTTTTGCCCCTGTCAGAAGAGAGATGACTGGAGACTGTGGGCCAAAAGTGTGCTAGCTCCATGAGATCTTCCTTGCAAAACAGGAGGATGTGGTATGCTGTGGTTCAGCTGCAGCCAGTGGGGAAGTATCATTGAAAAAATAGTGGAAAAGTTTAGCTTGCAGTTGGTGTTAAGTTCATCTTCCACTGTCAGACCATCAGCTTTTGTTTTTCTGTTGTCTTGGTGCAATTGTTGGGTCCTAGCCCCATTGGAGGTCTGTGCATGGCAATTATCTTTGCTGGGCAGCTGCTCTGGGTGCTGTTGGAGAGGCAGAGTTGAGCAGCACATGGTAGATACCTTCTGAGAGGTACAAAACAGGAAGCTTTGCCATCAGAGGGAGGCCAACAGAGAGGCAGTGGTAAACTGTTATTCAAACCGGGTTTGAGGGCCTTCAGTCCACACAGCTTGTCTGCTGTAGGCAGCAGGAGCCTTGTCAGCCACATGGTGTTTAGCACATGGATGCTAGTGGATGCACAGTTTGTCTTCCAGGTGTTCCTCTTGGACCCCTCACTCCTACTAGAAAAGACCATTTGGGTGAGATGGAATCCGCAGTGTGTGTTACCCACACAAATTGGTGAGGACACTGCGCTGCTGAGAGAGTGTTCATAGAATGCTTTGGGTTGGGAAAAACCTCTAAAGCTCATCTAGTCCAGTTTTGGAGTCTTAGATAATAAAACTTCCAACTTTTTCCCCTTTTTAAACTTGGTGGCAGGCTGGGTGCAGAGGAGGATTTCTCTAAAGAAGTTTCCTCTTGCAGACTTTTAAAGCTGTGGTAGGAGGATGACTAACTGTGGGTACACCCAGACATTTCCCTTTGGACACACCTAAACACACTTTCCAAGAAGAGGATCATGCCACCTTCCAGTATGGGCGGAGGAAGAACTTTAAAGGGAGACAGGGCTGCTGGGGCTTGATGTCCATAATAACCATCCTTCCCGGTGTCCCAGTGAGGAACTTCTGACACAGCCCTCTCCTGGGGTCATTTCTGGTGTACTGCTAAATGAAGTTTCTTCATTTCTTTGTCCTCTGTCAGCAGATGTGTGTTATTTGTAGACAGTAGAGGCTGGTGCTTGTTTTTGCCCTCAGTTAAATTGTAACTTAATCACTGGGGCCTCTGCTGCAAGAACTATAAGTCAGGCAGTGATCCAGACTGATTAATTATCAGCTTAATGTTTTTGGCAAAGGCCTTTTGGTGCTGTTGTGGAGCACGGTTAGGGGACTGCTGCACTTTGTGATGAGAAGAAAAGTTAGGGGGTTGCCTCTGTGCTGCTCTCTTTGTCAAGCTTATTCAGTGACAGGATTAGCCTTGGCTGCACAGGCTGCTGGCACATGTGAGTAAGAGGTCCAGAGGAAATTATCTCTATCACTTCTTGGATATAAGCCTCTGCAGAAATACAGCAAACTGTACTATAGTTCTTGTTACCCATGTGGAAAGGGCATTTTGTTTCTTTTCATAAAGACTAGTAGCCTGCAAATTTTAGCTTGCAGTGCTTCCCTCCCTCTGCTTGTTTTCTTAATGGAGAAAATCATAAATGCTGTGGGAGGATAAAAATGGAAAAGAAGTAGCTTCTGCTGCTGAATCAGCTTGGGACAAGTCCATCAGCCCATTTGGGAAACCAGAAATCTCTTTAGACAACATTGTAACCACAGTAAGCTACTGGCTGAAGGATTTTTCCAAACAAGAGCTTGTTTCCAGGGCCCTTCCTAAAATAAGTGTTTAGTTTTGTTGGCACCATTCCTACAAATATTGTTCTGCTAAGTGGGTCTTGAAGTGCTAAAGTTGCAAGTGTGGAAGTTGTCATGCCTGCTGCAGGCATCTGCTCTGAAAATACACTCACTGAAATGTGCTTCTACTGCTTGGGTGTGTGTGAGCAGGATGGAGAATGCTTCCTAGTAAGGCTTGACTATTCAGAGGATGCTGTTGTCAGTGGATGGTTGGGGGAACCACCTCTTCCTCTCTTAGAAGCCTTTCAGGCATTGCTGCCTTATCTCTTCATCCTGTGTTGGTAGAATAAAACCACCAACCACCCAAGGTCACTTTGGTGGTGGGGAAGTTGAGCAGAGCATCTCCCTTGCCTGATTAGGTCCTGATTTAACCCTCATCACTGTACACACTGGCTTCCAAAAATCAATTACTTGCTTGGTGATATTTGTTTTCAGAGTCTTTAAATAGCATACAGTGGAAAAACAACCAAACTCTGCAGTGTACATTAGCTGATGGCTAATAGCTTATTACAAATAACCTTTTGGACTCAGTTTGTGTAAGCTAAACTTCCTCTTCATTTTCCATATAGGTAGTAATATATTAAGCTTCCCTGAGCCCTGCTGGCACTATACATAGCAATATGTAGTAACTGAGCTGCAGTGATCACAGCATGTTAGACAAGAATGTTTTCATGGCAGAGAATGAGCTGTAGCCTCCCTCAAATGCTTTCTCTGTGGCCAGCAGTTGCCCTGTAGGAAGGTCTATGGCTTACAGCCCCTAGTTGTTCCCTGAGCAGCTGCACCGTGCTGCTGGTGTGTCGCCATGTCTTCTGGTCCATCTGTGGCTGGACCTGCCAGAGAAGTGAGAGCATGGGGTGTCCTTCACAAACTTGTGACCTTCTGCTGGTTCTGCTAAGGACAGCAGCAGCTGGTGGGCTTGAAGCGCTTCTGGAAGTTTCACCCCCAGTGCTTTGTCACATGCAAAGCTGGTGAGGATGCCTGCGGTTTTCTTCTTGTGCAGCATCCCTGGGCTAGTGCTTCTAACCACAGACTGGTTTCTCACTTCATCTGGAGCTGTGTGGAAGTAGATGACTTAGAGTGTGCTGCTTTTAAATGCAGAGATTGGAAAACAAAGACAGTTTAAAGCAGTACTTGGCATGCAAGGAAATGCATCAAATGCTAGCTTGAAATGTCGGAAGAAAATTGCTTTTTGACCAGACTAAGGGACTTTTATAAAGCTGGGCTGGCCTTGGCAGTGAGAATAGCTGTAAGAGCCTAAATGGCCAGGCTAGGCTTCTAAGGAGTGCTTGAAGTGGGGACTTGAGTGAGCTGAGGTTGCTGGCTTGCCTGGTGCCTTGAGCTCCTCCACAGGAAGCTGACCTGCGCAGTTGTAGCTTGGGTGTCCCAAATCATAGGGAACTCAGTGTCCTCACCTCTTCCCCACCCTCCTCTAACCAGCAAGCATCTGGGAACTCGGAATTCATGTTGTGATGTTGAGAGGACTGCAGGAGAAATGATGGGAGGTGCTGAGGACTCAGGGCATAGAGGCAGTCAGTTTGGTTCAGGTTTGCTGGGGGGTAGTCCTGTGGGCAATCACAGATGAAAGGTGTTGAGAGCAGACAGTGGAGACTGCTTGGAAACTAAAAGGCTGGTAGGATAGATGCTGGAACCTTTTGAAATTGTAGTCAGGCTAAGAAGAATCATCAGGCAGTTGAGTATCTAAACAGCCTGAAAGTAAAGGTTTGCTGCCCTGGAGCTGTGGAAGTGGAAAGTCTCTTGCTCTGCCACTGATTTCAGAGCTTCTCCAGTTACCGTGTTGATTACTGCCTGCACTTGTCCAGGCCTGGTCTGGAGTTTACAACTGACTTCTAGCACACAGGCTTTTATGTAGTAGATGTGCTTCTGACCGATGCCTGCTTCTATGAGAGGATTTAGAGTTGTTCACCCTTCTCAAGGTTAAACATCTGGCTGGTTACATGTCTGTCCTCTGTGAAGCAAGTGCCAGGCAGCTGCTGGTGTCAGCTTTTGAGTTGCAGACACTGAAGTTCATCATGTGGCTCCCTGGTGCTGTGTTTTGAGAGATTTCTGTGCACTATCCTGTGCTTGTACAGCGTATGTACAACCTTGACCATGCTTCTTAAGAGCAGGGAACTAGTGGAGATTGGCTAAGGCTGGAAATAACCTCTCAAGATTATGAAAAGCATGACAGTGGAGATCAGCTAAGGCTGGAAATGGTCTCTCAAGGTTGTGAAAAGAATGACAGTGGAGATCAGCTAAGGCTGGAAATGATCTCTCAAGGTTGTGGAAAGCATGCCAGTGGAGATCAGCTAAGGCTTGAAATGATCTCTCAAGGTTGTGGAAAGCATGACAGTGGAGATCAGCTAAGGCTTGAAATGACCTCTCAAGATTATGAAAAGCATGACAGTGGAGATCAGCTAAGGCTGGAAATGGTCTCTCAAGGTTGTGAAAAGAATGACAGTGGAGATCAGCTAAGGCTGGAAATGATCTCTCAAGGTTGTGGAAAGCATGCCAGTGGAGATCAGCTAAGGCTGGAAATGATCTCTCAAGGTTGTGAAAAGCATGCCAGTGGAGGTCAGCTAAGGCTAGAAATGATCTCTCAAGGTTGTGAAAAGCATGCCAGTGGAGGTCAGCTAAGGCTAGAAATGATCTCTCAAGGTTGTGAAAAGCATGACAGTGGAGATCAGCTAAGGCTGGAAATGACCTCTCAAAATTGTGAAGAGCATGCCAGTGGAGATCAGCTAAGGCTGGAAATGACCTCTCAAGATTGTGAAAAGCATGACAGTGTAGCACCTGTAGCAAATTCAGGAAAAACAGTGTTTGGCCTGGACTTTGCTGTTGACCTCTGTGATCATCTGGGAAGCTTTAGCCACTTGAAAGTAGCACTCCTTAATGCTTGTGGAGAAACAGGCTGATGTGGTGGGGTTTGACCTGAGCTCTTTCCTTTCTGCCCTCAAATTAAAGGTGAAACTCTTGGGCACATTTTAGTCATGGGATTGAATTGCAGGTCCAAAAGTTGCATTGCTGTTATCTCTGTGTTCAGACTAGCGCTGCTCATGTGGGCATAGCTGCCAAGTTAAATGTGGAAATCAAGGCTCTAAGATAGTGGTGTGCTGGCATCTGTATTGCATGCCACAGTTAATCCATAAAGACCCAAGGAACCATAGAGGAGAGTTGGTTGGTTAAATAGGTGCACACAGATGAAGAAGTAACATGCTTCAATATTTGGCACTTCCCAAGTAAGCAATCCAGGAATGAATCCGTAACAGAGATTTACCCCTCTCTTCCCTTTGAATCCCCTCAGTGACAGGGAAACTGATGGAGCAGGTTATATTGGGGGCAATAACTGTGCACCTGAGGGATGGCCAAGGGCTCAGGTCCAGCCAACATGGATTTAGGAAGGGCAGATCCTGCCTCTCCAACCTGATCTCCTTCTCTGATCAGGTGACCCGCTTGGTGGATGTGGGGAGGCCTGTGGATGTGGTCTGTCTGGACTTCAGCAAGGCCTTTGACACTGTCCCCCACAGCAAACTGCTGGCTAAGCTGTCAGCCCACGGCTTGGATGGCAACACTCTGTGCTGGGTGAGGAACTGGCTGGAGGGCCGAGCCCAGAGAGTGGTGGTGAATGGTGCCACATCCAGCTGGCGGCTGTCACTAGTGGTGTCCCTCAGGGATCAGTGCTGGGCCCCATCCTCTTTAACATCTTCATAGATGATCTGGATGAGGGCATTGAGTCAGTCATCAGCAAGTTTGCAGATGACACCAAGCTGGGGGCTGATGTGGCTGGGTTGGAGGGCAGAAGGGCTCTGCAGCGGGACCTTGACCGCCTGGACAGATGGGCAGAGTCCAAGGGGATGGCATTCAATGGCTCCAAGTGCCGGGGGCTGCACTTTGGCCACAACAACCCCATGCAGAGATACAGGCTGGGGTCGGAGTGGCTGGAGAGCAGCCAGACAGAGAGGGATCTGGGGGTGCTGATTGATACCCGCCTGAACATGAGCCAGCAGTGTGCCCAGGTGGCCAAGAGAGCCAATGGCATCCTGGCCTGCATCAGGAATGGTGTGGCCAGCAGGAGCAGGGAGGTCATTCTGCCCCTGTACTCTGCACTGGTTAGACCACACCTTGAGTACTGTGTCCAGTTCTGGGCCCCCCAGTTTAAGAGGGACATTGAGATGCTTGAACGTGTCCAGAGAAGGGCAACGAGGCTGGGGAGAGGGGTCATTCTGCCCCTGTACTCTGCTCTCTGAGGGAACTGGGGTTGTTTAGCCTGGAGAAGAGGAGGCTCAGTGGTGACCTTATTGCTGTCTACAACTACCTGAGGGGTGGTTGTAGCCAGGAGGAGGTTGCTCTCTTCTCTCAGGTGGCCAGCACCAGAACAAGAGGACACAGCCTCAAGCTACGCCAGGGGAGATTTAGGCTTGAGGTGAGGAGAAAGTTCTTCACTGAGAGAGTCATTGGCCACTGGAATGGGCTGCCCAGGGAGGTGGTGGAGTCGCCGTCCCTGGAGCTGTTCAAGGCAGGATTGGACGTGGCACTTGGTGCCATGGTCTAGCCTTGAGCTCTGTGGTAAAGGGTTGGACTTGATGATCTGTGAGGTCTCTTCCAACCTTGGTGATACTGTGAGACTGTGATACTGTGAATCGGAGAGAGCAGAGTTTACCCATTTAAAAAAGTGCAGTACCTGTAATGTCTGTGAAATACTGCAGTGCATAAATCTTTGATTTTCCTGTTTTCTCTTTCCTCAGGAACTGGCAAACTCTGTCTACTTGGTTATGGAGGTGAGTGTGTCTTTCTATTAGCTTCACCTTTTCCCCTGTTTTTGTTTTATTTCCTTCTTTTTCCCTTGGTTCAAACAGCCCAGCTTGTTGCACAAGTAGTGTTTTCTGCTCCCAGTCTCACCTGTGGTGGTTTGCTAATCTAATCTGCAGCCACATGCTTTGAGAACTGGGACAGTGTGGGTGAAGATAGCAGCCAGGGGGATCTTTCATTTTGCACAGGTTTAATCAGTCAGACATCTTACCTCAAGGGTCAAATGGGTGTTACTGGGTAGTATCTGCTTCAAAGCCATGTGGAAAGTAAATTTTCCTCACACATCTTAACTACAGAACTTTCAAATGTTTTCCTTCCTCTGCAGTCTTGTTGACTTTCCATAATGATAAGGATGTGGGGAATTAAAGCTTTCAGTTGTGCCTGTTCCCAGGCTCTCCTCAACCAGCTTTTTTAGGAGGTCTCTCCTGGTGTGACCCTCTGCTTTGTTCTCCTTTGATCTTTCTCCCTGATGTGCAAGCACAGGGTTGTGCACAGGCACAAAACACCAGTTGATGCTGGTGGATCACAATGCAATGGAAGGAAATGGGGAAATAGGACAGAAGAGAAACCTACTGGAGTGTGGCTGGTTTATTTTTCCCCCTGCCAAGTGCTGAACACACACTTTGCCATAGGTGATTATTTAGGTTTAACTACCATGCTAAAGCTGCCATCCTAGTGACGATTGCTGTTTTCCTGTTTAATCTTTGCTTTGCCTTGCATTAACTGAGCTCTCTCTTCTGTTTGCAGTACTGTAATGGTGGTGACCTGGCAGACTATCTTCACAGTAAGTAGAACAGTATGGAGAATATCCTCTGTGTTCAGAGGAAAACACTGACTGTCTTAGCTCATTAAAGTTGCTGGGCTTTGTGGCAGGTCTAAGGAAGCAGGTGATATCTATTTATTAATTCCTGCAGACCAAATGAAGTATTACTGCTCTTCTTCTGACAGTAGTTTCAGCCTTGGCAATCGTTTTGAAAGCTGAGAATCCAAGACAAGTTAGTGTTGTAGCCTTTCCTATGTAGGTCAGTGGCTACTTCAGTGGTTTGCCACATTTTAGTTACAAAGGCCTTACCGTTTAAACAGTTTTTAACACTGCTAGGGATGTGCTTTGTCTCCTTTTTTTTTTTTTGACTGAAGTCTTGCAGTTTTGTAGGGCTGAAATAAGATAGGATCCCAAGAGAGGATATTTCACTTTAAGTTTTCTCTTAAGGGTGGCTCCACATCGAGGACAGAACACATCTCTTCCTTCTATATATTGAGAGTGACTGCATTGTAGCCAGCAGTGTTGTGATGATAAAAACTACTCACTTCAGGGTGGAGGTTCTAGCACAGATGGCTGTGGTTCCTTAACCTTCTGGTGAAACTGTGTCTTTACCATCAAACCAAATGAACCTTGCTTTGTGTGTTACCCTGGGATATTGCTTCAGTCTCTCAAGCTAGTTTTCAGTGCAGGCCATTGCACAGGTAGAGGAAAAAATGTGAAAATCACTTTGCACCTGAGTACCTACAGGATGGCCAAGGGATCAGGCCCAGCCAGCACGGGTTTAGGAAGGGCAGGTCCTGCCTGACCAACCTTATCTCTTTTTATGATCCAGTTACCTGCCTAGTGAATGTGGGGCAGGCTGTGGGGCAGTCTGCCTGAACTTCAGCAAAGCCTTTGACACCATCTGCCACAGCAAGCTCCTGGCCAAGCTGGCAGCTCCTGGCTTGGACAGATTCGCTCTGATATGGGTCAAGAACTGGCTGCAAGACTGGGCCCAGAGAGTGGTGGTGAATGGTGCCACATCCAGTTGGCAGCTGTCACTAGTGGTGTTCCCCAAGGATCAGTGCTGGGCCCAGTTCTGTTCAGTATCTTTACTGATGATCTGGATGAGGGGATTGAGTCCAGCATCAGTAAGTTTGCAGATGACACCAAGCTAGGAGCAGATGTGGATCTGTTGGAGGGTAGAAGAGCCCTGCAGAGGGACCTGGACAGGCTGGATGGGTGGGCAGAGGCCAATGGNAATTAAAGAGAGATGCTGAGGTACTGGAATGTGTCTAGAGAAGGGCAACAAGGCTGGTGAGGGGCCTGGAGCACAGCCCTGTCAGGAGAGGCTGAGGGAGCTGGAGTTGTTTAGGCTGGAGAAGAGGAGACTCATGGGTGACCTCATTGCTGTCTACATCTACCTGAAGGGAGGCTGTAGCCAGGTGGAAGTTGATCTCTTCTCCCAGGCAACCAGAAATAGAACGAGGGGACACAGTCTGAAGTTGTGCCAGGGGAGGTCTAAGCTGGATGTTAAGAGGAAGTTGTTGCCAGAGGGAGTGGTTGGCATTAGAATGTGCTGCCCAGGGAGGTGGTGGAGTCGCCATCCCTGGAGGTGTTCAAGCAAAGCCTGGATGAGGCACTTAGTGCCATGGTCTAGTTGACTGGCTAGGGCTGAGAGCTAGGTTGGACTGGATGGTCTTGGAGGTCTCTTCCAACGTGGTTGATTCTATGACCTGCGCAGGAGCAGGATGATGTGTTGAAAAAGTTGCTTAGCAGCAGTCAGGCACAGGTCTTGTTCTCTACTTGTTGTTTTTGTTTTTTGTTTTTTTCTTTAAAATAGCCTTTTTGCTGTTGTTGTTCTGCATGTCAACTAAAGGATTACTAAATGCAAAGAGACAACTAATCTCATTTTACATGTAGCTCTGGGTCATGGCTAAACAAAGTTTGTTCACATTGTTCACATTATAAGCTAGTCAGCTGCATGATACTTTGGGCTCCTTATTTGAAGTACATGATGCCTGGAAATGTCAAAAATTGAAGGATTAAAAGGTAGATTTACATTTGCCCTAGAGCTGCTGGTGGTGTCCCTGGAATGATTATTTTGGGGCTTGATGCCAGTGTGTTGCACTTGTTTCATACAGGGTAAATAGTTAGGTTTGTGGACTGGAATTTTCAGAAAGGGTTTAGTATTTGAAGGAAAATGAGGGAATATTCTGCCTTTCATGTGTCTTGTTTATTTAAAATGGGGTTGAGACAGAAGGTACAAGCATTTGTTTTGTTAAAAGCCATATTTAGTGTGCACTGTCTTAGATAAGTGATGGTGTTTTGCATCTGTTGGATATTGCTGTGCTTTAAAAAGAACATCTTTAGAGGTGCTGCAACACAGTTATAAATACCAAGTGGAAAATGGCTTTGTCTTTGGTACTTTCTTTTTATCCTCAGAGTGCAAATTTTACTGGTTTTTACAAACCACTCAAACTTCAGCTTTCAAAGTCCAGTAAAGGGAAGTTTTTTAGCCACCACAGACAGAAAGGAACCTTGATGTTTAAGCACAAGGCTGTGCACTCTCATTGGTAAAGCCATGAATGTAAATGAAAACACAGCTTCTGGTCAAATGACTTCCATACAAAATCTTCCTGCTGCTGTTCCCATGTGGACATTGTCATCTTCTTCCTTCTGTGACCACACCACCAGGAAAGAAAAGCAGAGCACGCTCCAGAGTTAACTAAGTTACTAATGCAGCTCACTTGCTTGTTTATCAGATGAGAAGAGTCAGGAATTTGGTGGTTAGTTTGAGAGTGTGATGGTGAATTCTATTTCCAAATAAAACTCACCTCCACCCTATGTGTTTTATTTGGGTGTTGCCTGGGGTGTAAGGTTTGATCCTTCTTTCCCTGGCTTAATTTGGAAGAGTTACCTTTTATCTCTGTTTTTAACCAATAAAATATTTTACCTTGACAGCTGTAAAGAGCAGCTGCTGTGACTGGGAAATTGATGCTTTTATTTGAACTTGTAACATCTGCCTGCCAGTAAAGAGCACCAGTGGGCATGGATCTGCAGAGAGCAGGCAGTAAGGGACTGCAGCACCAAAGTTAGGTTACTCCCATCACTGTAGCAGAGATTTAGGTCTTCCGGATCCCAGAGCCTAGATACCAGTGTCAGCTTTTGCACCACGTGGCTTTCCTTGTTCCACCACATGCTCCTCTGGGGTATCTCCTCTCTGACCTTCAGCAGGTGCTTGGGGTGCTTTTGATTATGATGTTTTTTTTTTTTTTCTTCCTAAAAACTCATTTTGGAAAGCTCAGATTTTCTTCCAGGGCATTTCACTGGTACACAGAAGGCTCATCTCTACTGAACATAGAATCATAGAATGGTTTAGGTTGGAAGGGACCTCAAGGATCAACCAGCTCCAACCCCCTGCCATAGGCAGGGACACCTCCCACTAGAGCAGGTTGCTCAAGGCCTCATCCAGCCTGGCCTTAAATGCCTCCAGCGAGGAAGCATCCACAACCTCCCTGGGCAACCTGTTCCAGTGTCTCACCACCCTCACTGTAAAGAACTTCCTCCTAACATCCAGTCTAAATCTCCCCTCCTCCAGTTTAAACCCATTACCCCTCATCCTGACATTCCCAGACCTTGTCAATAGTCCCTCCCCAGCCTTCCTATAGGCTCCCTTCAGATACTGGAAAGCCACTCTGAGGTCTCCTCGAAGCCTTCTCTTCTCCAGGCTGCAGAGCCCCAACTCTCTCAGCCTGTCCTCATAGCAGAGCTGCTGCAGCCCTCTGATCATCTTCGTGGCTCTCCTTTGTTGTGCTGCTTCAGTTCCTTTAACAATTGTGTGATGCTGGTGTTTAATTGCAACATCTACTTTCCCACTCTCTCCCCGGTCGATTTTGCTGGTGGTTCCTCTAACACTTACGCAAGCTACGCATGCAAATCCCTTGTTTCTCATTGAATGAGATGCTTGTAAGCTTCCCAATCCATTCTGCCCTCTAATTACAAGCATTAGGCAATAAAGTAATTCTGTGTTGAATCCAAAGGCACTCTGTGCCTTCATAACTGGAGGACGTGCATCCATGCACGTTGCAAGGCAATATACGTTTCAGCTGGGATATGGTGTTGGGCAGCCCCATCTTTGACACAACCCAAGCTTGTGTGTCTTCCAAGTACAACTTCTGTGGTATTCCTTAATGGTGCAGTGCAGTTTCCTTTCTGACAGACCCCTGTGGATGTTGCTCTCATTTAAAGCCCACCTGTGGTAGTCTGGGAGTTGTTCCCCCCCCCAAATTTGTCAGACTAATTCACCATAGGGTGAGATTTGAGCTGAGAGTAGCAGATTGCTGCTCTTTGTGGTAGCGTTGAGGGAAGTGCTACAGGAGTGACAGTCCCCATTATGGGAATAAGTGGAATTCTGTGGCCTCAGGTCAGAACAGGCTGATCTAAAGCTTTGTAAGTTCTGTGAGTTGACATAGGCACAAGCTCAGGAGTGTATATTCATGATTGTTCTTAAACCTGCTTCTTGGAGAGTACGTCTCTGAGAGGAAGACTTCGTGTTAGAGATGGGCATTGCTTGGTTTGACCATGAGAGGCTGGGGTTGTTTAGCCTGGAGAAGAGGAGACTCAGGGGTGACCTTGTTGTTATCTACAACTACCTGAAAGGAGGCTGTAGCCAGGTGGGGTTGGTCTCTTCTCCCAGGCATCCAGCAACAAAACAAGGGGACACAGTCTCAAGTTGTGCCAGGGGAGGTCTAAGCTGGATGTTAGGAGGAAGTTGTTGGCAGAGAGAGTGATTGGCATTGGAATGGGCTGCCCAGGGAGGTGGTGGAGTCGCCATCCCTGGAGGTGTTCAGGAGAAGCCTCAATGAGGCACTTAGTGCCATGGTCTAGTTGATTGGCTAGGGCTGGGTGCTAGGTTGGACTGGATGATCTTGGAGGTCTCTTCCAACCTGGTTGATTCTATGATGATGATGATTACATGTGCAAGGAGCTGTTACTGTAGTTCGTTTCAAGTGATGTGGGGACCTTTCTGCAAAGTGTGAGACACTGCTGTATAACTTTTCACTCTCTACAGCTAGGGAATTAAGAAATACCTGTGACAAGACCAGATCTAGCTGGAATAACTCTCTTCACTTGTATGGAACTTCACAGGAGTCTCAATGGCCATGTTCTGTGTGGGTAGAGCTGAGGCATTTACAAGGCAGGCCCCAAATAAATCAGCTTGATCTCACGACTTCAGTGTGATTTTGCTTGGCCCATGCTAGAGATACTTGTGGCACCTGTGGGTAAGAGGAGAAGTTCTTTTTCCTAAATAACTTTTCCAAGTTGACGTTGTCATGTAACATCAGGAGGTCTTCTCCAGTGCTCCTATCCTTGGATCAGCCGACGAAGGCTGTTTACTACAATTCACCCAGCAGCCTCTTGGCAGCTTGAACATCTTGGCACAGCCCGACCCAGGGCACTTTTAGGTGGTTTTATCCCTTTCCTACACCTCAAGAGCTACAAGGCATGCAAGCCCCACACTGACCCACAGTAAATATTTGCTCTGATCTACTGACCTGTGGAGCTGCTGTTCCCCAGGCAGTAAGCTGAGTGCCTTGTTCGTCACTGAAGTGGAGCCCATGAAAATAAACACAGGGATATTATTACTTCTCAGTAATGGCAAAGTAAGGCTTGTGAAACAGCCTTCTCTGCAGGAACGTGTTGTTCACCACAGACAGCCATGGGGATGCCCAGGCTTTAGGGCAGGCTTAGAATTTTGCCAGCAGTTTTCTGGTGAAGATGAGAATATCTCCTTTTTAGGAGGACAGAAGTACAAGTTCCTTACTGGAATGCAGCAAAGAGTTGTTTTGTTTTCCACACTTGTTGTGGGTTGTGTAGCACTTAAATTGAATGAGGTCTTCCGTATCTTCTCGCTCCCTCTGTCAGCAGTAACTGGGTTAGAAGATCTTTTGCAGACCAATATCCTGAGGTTACTGAAAGTGTCAGTTGTATTTATGTCTCTGTCCTTCAGCTGGAGGTTGCTGCTGTCATGCAATAGACCGATGGGCTGAGCATGAGAGATAAGGACTTTTGTTTTTCTGTGTTATGTCCTGTTTGTTAATGGCAGGAGGCAGAGGGTTTGCCCCTACACTCCCCAAGTAACCAACTGTCCCTTCTCTGTTACTGAGGGCAGCATCTCGGTTTCAGTCATCCTGCCTTGCTGTACCACATGGATTTGTGAGATTTAATGCTGCCAGAGACTAACAGACCTCTAATTTTGCTGTGCTGCAACGTAGTGACTCAAATATCCACAGCAGTTGCACTAGGGGAAGCTGTCTGCAGGCTCAAAACACCAGCTTAGACTCTGTGTCAGGAGGACAATAACCCTGTAGGGGTGAGGGCTTTGTAGAGCTTTCTGTGAAATAGAAAAGCCTAAGTTCTGCAGCAGTTGGTAGCTTACAGGCCCCATGTTCTTTGGGTGAGTGGATTTTTCTGCTCTTGGTAGCAGTGCTGGTGTTATTAGTACAAAGCATTAAAAACACACGTTATGGTGGCTCAGCTGGTTTACAGAGAGCTGGTGGCTGGTGCTGTGTTGGCCTTACAGCCACCAAGTTATATAAAGGAGAGGGTAACGCCTTAAAGATGTGGTGTGCTGCTGGAACTGCAGGTCAGAACAAGGCTCCCCACAACATTTATCTGCTGGAGGCAGAGTGTATTTAGCCAGGAGTTTGTAATTGTCTCCTCGCTTAATAATGTTCAGAACTGCCAAGCTTCAAGTCTTGCTTCATGTCTGGGGAGTGATGAGGCAGCTTGTCCTTTCCTGGGCTTGCCTGGAATTAAAACTTTGGATTTCTTTGTTTTAAAGATGGTGCTTTAACTATCCCTGGGTGGATATCCTTGAACAGGAGTCGCAGAAATATTGCAGAGACGTTTTACTGGAGAGAAGATTGAGTACAACCTAAGATGCTGGGCCTTTAATAGACAGAAAATGATACAGGGCTGAGTAGACTGATAGATTTTGGGTGCAGGTCAGGGAAAGCCTGGTTAATGATGAGGCAGTGTATTCTTCAGAAGATGCAGATGGATTTGGAAGACTTAACATCTGAGCTGACTCTTAACACCCTTAAAAGACCTTCCCAAAAATCTCTCCTTCTTGCAGAGGAGTCTTAAATTCCAGCTGAGTGTCAGTTCATGAGAAAAAAGGCTCAGTCAGAGGAGAGAAACTCTATGCACATGTGCACTGGTCTCACGTGTATGTGTCCAGGACCAGCTGATAGCCATGGTGATATTTTAGCTCTACTTGTCCCTCTTCCTAGAACAGTGAGGTTTATGAGTGGTGGGAGTTTATTTTCTACTCCAAGTGCTCTTTAACTTACCTGTGTCCAATGCTGTTTCCCATGCACATATTTTAAAAGTTAGGTTTTTCATTTCCTGTGTTGTGCTAAAACTCTGTGCAACCTCATCTGTGTTGTCATAAGGATTCCTCCCCTCTAGCTGACTGGGTAGAGGACCATTTTGAAGCTTCTGCCAGCTTGTTTTAATGTCTTACTAGAGAGCAGCTGGAGAAACACCAGCAAAGTCCCAAGTAATTTACAGGCACCTTTTGTAGGAGGAATTCTTTTATTCAAGTGGAACGATGCTTGCTGTAAGCCTGACTTGCCCAGTAACGGCCAAGGAGGCAGGCTGGTAGCACTGTTGCTCCCTGGGGTTCATTCAGCAGACTGCTCCTAGCTCTGGCAAGACTTTCACACGTGTAACACTTAAAATAATGAGAGCTGATGTCGTTTTGCTCTGATTAAAAGAGCCAGTTGAACATTATTTTAATCTCTGCAGTGTTTATTTTCACACCACAGCTCTCAGGAAGCCTTTGTCTCAGGAGAGTGCCTTTTGGAGCTTCCAGATTTGTAGTTTTTATAACAAAAGCAACTTTTAAAACAAAAAATAATGTAAATGGCAGCATTCTGAGATGTTCTTGCTGTGTCTGTGGATGCATTATGGAGGGGGTCAGGTGACAGTTTGCAGGGGCTGTTTGGTGAAGATACGTTGTTAGATATTGGACCGTGGTTCATCCTAACACTAGGTTTGGGGTTAGAATTGTGGTTTGGTTAAATGGGTAATGATGCATGAGAGTTAGGCCTAGACTTGGACTCGTACCCTAAAGTCACAGGTCTTTGTAGCTCCACCCTTTGGCATAATCTGGACCATAAGTATCTCACCACTATTGACTGTAGTTCTAAAGCAGTTCTTTGAACCATAGGCTTTGCTTAGTGCTTGCCTGGATCAGACTAGCAGCTGTTGCTGAGGGAAGCCCTAACCACCAAATGTCACTTCTGGACCCAGCTGATAACCCACATTCAGCACCCACCACTGGCCCAAGTGACTTGGGGCTGAAACCAGCCCTGACTACAGGAATAGCTGGGAATGCAGGTGCTCTGCTTTGCCTGCAGGAATCATTTGGAAGTGGTGTGGGGAGTCAAAAACACCATACATGGAAGTAAAACTGACAAATTATGGCTAACTTACTGTGAGGAATCTGCCCCCCTGGCTCCTCAGACAACTGGCATTGTAAGTTTTTCATCTGTGGTTGTTGTTTTCTTTCTCCTCCTTCCTAGCCATGAGGACACTCAGTGAAGACACCATCAGGCTCTTTCTCCAGCAGATAGCAGGTGCCATGAAAATGCTGCACAGCAAAGGCATCATCCATCGGGACCTGAAACCACAGAATATTCTCCTTTCCTATGCTGGAGGCAGGAAATCAAATCCCAACAACATTCGCATCAAGATTGGTAAGGCCTTGTTTTCAGATGTCACCCAAGGTGACAAAGTGGGGAGAGTTTGGTGATAGAAAAGTGGCAAGCCTCAATGTTCCCTTGGACAGCTGTCTAGGACAAGGAAAGAATTGCTGTACTTCTCGAGGTGCACTGTTGTTAGTCGTCTTCTTCACTTAGCTCCTCAGCTGGATGTAACCATCAGTCACAGGTGAGCCATCAGTTGGCTCCAAGCAGCAGGAGCTAGAGGTTCTGCTCTGCCAGGACACAGTAACACAAAAGAATCAGGTAGACCTTGCTCTGCTTCCAGCAGAATGGTACCTCCCTCAGCAGAAACGAATACCAGCCTGCCTTAACTGGCTTGTAATCCTCAGGCTTACCAGGAAATGAGCAGGTGTTGGGACTTCTGTCTTCAGCTTTTAATAGTGTTGAGGTAGATGTTGGTGTCTTAAGGCCTGACATGAGCTGCTGTCCTGTCTGGCCTCAGAGCACCGAGAGAGTCAGACACACCTAAAAGCAGGTGTTACCAGTATGAGTCGGAGGCTGCATCCTGAAGAAATTCACTTTTTGTACATTAGGAAGGTGGCACAGATGGACCAGCAGTTGGGACAGATGCTCCAGAAATCCAGTTACAGAGCACATGTATCCCCTGTGGTCCTTTGGAAATGAGTGCCTGATGATGTCACACTCAATACATGGACTTCTGATTGCTACAGTTCAAGAGCTGAAGCTGGCACCAGTTAGGTAAAATTGTGCCTCACCTGAACTCTGTGCTGTGGAGAAAAGTGGTGATGCTTTCACTCAGCTGAGAAATTAAGTCCAGTGGAAAAGTTTGACAGCTTCTTTGGCTGAGGCTTTTGAGGGATTTTTGGTGAAATGCAGAGCTGTCTGGGAGCTGCAGATGCAGGCAGGAGGGCTGCAGGCAAGGCTGCTTTTGGGTGTGATGTGCTCTGCATCTCCTCCCTCCTGCTGCCCTGAGAAGTACATGGTCCAGGGAACAGCTTGCTGAACCAATTCATCAGTGACAGATGACAGTGTAAACAGCTGTGTCAGGCTCCTGGCTTCAAATATCTGCTAACCTTGAGAGATCCTCCAAGTATCATATGATCTGATGCTGAATAACCTGCAGAGGTAATTCTTCTTGGTATTCCTTGTCCCTGGCTCTTGCAGCTGCCAGGTGAGCTATGGCTCAACTTTCTGTCCTTGTGCTGGGGTTAGCACTGTCGAAACTGCTCTGAAAGAACAGAACAAGATGTTTTCAGTAGGGCTGGTCTAGAAGTGGTGGCAAGCAGTGGTATGTCTTCGGTGTCTGTTACATTGTGTTCTTCTCAATGGAGGGGGTCTTTGAGTTCCCCAAATTACGAATCTGACATAGCAGCAGGAATCATCTACATTGTACTGGCACGTGCTCACTGAAGGCAAGAGCTTTGGAGGGCAGTTGGGTACAGGAGGAAGTGACATCTCTGCAAAATGAATGTGGGTTGGTTCTTCTGAATACTTTTTTTGTTGGCCTGGTCTGTCCTTTCCTAGTGTCTGTAGTGTGCATTAACAACTAGCATAGGATGGTACTGCTTGAGAAGAGAGCTGTCACTCTTGTTAAGAATTGAGTACTTCATTGTGAAGATGATAGGAACTGGTGTCATATCCTAACCTGCCTCTTCTTCTCTTTGTAGCTGATTTTGGGTTTGCCAGGTACTTGCAGAACAACATGATGGCAGCAACGTTGTGTGGTTCACCAATGTACATGGTAAGTGTGGTTTGCCCACAGCTTTTCCTGTATTGCTCTTGCTTTGCTCACCAGAACCAAGGTTTTGGGGTTTTTTTTTGCTAGTCTTTCCCCCAGAGGTGAAATTTTACTTACTTGTCAGAAGCCAGCTGTTATACAGGGACTTCATAAAGTTTTAGCTGCTGGGAATGTTGGACAACAGGTGCCTGTGGTGTCCTCTTAAGTGTCGGGTGAGCTGTGGATAGATAAAGCTGAACAAAATAGAGTACTGGTTGTTGTCTGCTCCCAGAAACTGCATCTTCTAGAGGGGACAAGGGCCTCTTCGTGGAAGGCATTGGGAAATAAAATCTATTTCCTCTGCTGCAAATAGAGCTACAACAGAGTGAGGGCTGGGATGATAATATCACACATCTGGCTGTATTGGTGGTGTTGCTTTCTTGGAGAGGACCTTCAGTGACGCACTGCCTCAGCAAGCTCTTTGGAGACAGTGGTTCCATGAGCCTTCTGCTGTCACCTCAGCCTTTGAAATTGTTTTTGCTCAGGCTACAGCTTCAGGAGCAGGGTCCATGTAGCACAGCAGTGTTGTAAAATCTCCAGCTGCTTTTAGCTCTTTGCTGTACAACACAGTAGATGGGTGAAAATGGAGCTCACTTGCTTCAGAGTGCAATTTGTTTTGTGCATTCCCACTCCCTGAACACCACTACTCCTATACTCCCATTTCTTTCACCAAACCAGCTGCTTCAGGAATGACAACTTAGCTTGTAAAAGAATGGTGTTTAAAACCCAAACTGATCCCTTTCGCCACTGCACTTTCCGCTCTGGTGCCAGGATGTGAGGAGGTGATCTCTGGGCAGCAGTCAGGATCTTGATGTCCTGACAAATCAGTGAAATATAAAAATGACAAAACCAGACCAGAAGTAGAAATGTCAGAGACAGCTATCTAATAGTTCCTGAGGATGTGGTTGTGAGCACAAAGCAAAAAGATGCTGTGGATCAATTGAGGTTGAATTGTTTATTTAGCAAGTGCCCTGTGGCAGCAGGTACCTGATTTTGAGCATGATCTAATTCACTCCGGGTTTGTAGGGTGTTTTTTCTTCATCTGTGTTCTTTGGGCAGGGTTAGGTTGGACTGTGCTGCACTGCACAAGGGTAGGGTGTTTAGTAGTCTGTTCCTCAAGGAAAACAAACTTCCTCTCTTTCCCATTTTTTGGAAGCCTGATGTTTATTTGAGCTGTGCTATATGTGAGGATGATGTAAGGTTTATTTTCCTGCAAGAGTTTTCCTGAGTTGCCTATTTTTAGTGATACTTTTTCTTTTGGAGACTCATAAAAGTAATTGGGAACACCCAGCTTGTTTTTTTTCAGAGGGCTGGAGGAATCTTCTGATGAGCTCCTACCTTTTTTTATCTTAAGCAACTGGACATTAGAAGGAATCTGAGAATGTTTCATTTGTTCTCTTTACTGATTGATTTGAAGGAAGGTGAGGGAAGGTTCAGTTGGAACTTAGGAGATGTTTGAAGACTCTCCATGCTTTAGTTCACAGCCCATTGCTGCTCTTCTAGTTTCACTCTTAAAGGTGTCTTGCCCACACCAGAGTGAGTGTTCTGTCTGAACCCTGAGATGGTCCATGTCATGTGAGACTTGAATCTTCCTTGGGCAGTTCTTGTTCTCCTTCCTTGGTTTTGTTTGGTGTCATGCCTGCTTCCTTTGGGGACAGACTGGACTCCTGTTTGCTGCCATTTTTTTCTCGTGTTATATGTGGCCCTTACTTGTGACAGAGCTAGAAAATTGATCCTGCTCCATGCTGGCAGCACTCTAATGAAGTCTGTCGTTACAAACACGTGGGATTAGCAGGCTTGCACTTCTGTCCTGCTTCTTCTGCCGCTCCTGGGGCATTCTGTCTCCTGAGCCACAGGCCTTTGTGCACTTGTAGCATCTCCAGCTTCTGGAACAAGCCTGGGAGGGAGCAGCGGAGGGCACACTGTGAGATTAGAAACCAGGGTCTGAAGCACACAGGGCTCAAGCTGTTGGACTGAAAGTACAGCTCTGCCTTTGAACCCAAACTGTGACCTTGGCAACAACCTCTGGAGCATAATTAATATGCTGCCATCTTGGACTAAATGAGGAAAGTGCAGGTGTTGCAGAGCAGGATGGAGGTTGAAGCCTACCTGTGTAGTGTGAGCCTTTGCTCTTGTTGATCACTTACCTGACACTTGCTTTGGTTTAGAAGATTCATGTGTCTGATTTCAGTAAGGCTTCTTCTAAGCACAGGTGGATTCAGCAGAATATGATATGCTGGGAAGGGAAGGTATTGAGTTTGCCCAAACTAGCCAGACCATGTGGGCTAATTGTTTTTTGTCTGCCTGAATGAAAGGCTCTGCTTGCCCCACTTGGGGAATTGGCCCTTTCAAGGTAGTGTTGCAGTGTTCTTGGGAGAAAATCTTTCATGGTTATTGGGGAATCTAGGTGAAGGATGTTTAAAGCATAACACTGACTCCTGTTTTGTTCCTCCTGCTGCTTAAAAAAAACCAACCACCAAATAAACTGCATCCTTCGTGAAATAGATCTCTGTTCTCTCCCCATAAAGGCACCAGAAGTCATTATGTCTCAACACTACGATGCCAAAGCTGACCTCTGGAGTATAGGAACCATCATTTATCAATGTCTAACAGGCAAAGCTCCTTTTCAGGTGAGTTGCATCGATCTGATGTTTCTGTTGCTCTCTTGTTATTTTCTTTTTTCCTTTTGAAATCATTTACTCTAAGGCCTCTATCATATTGACTCCCATAGATCCAGCCTCGTGGAGGTTTGGCTTTCCAACACCTTGATAATGGGATGCTTTGTCATTATACTGAATGTGTTAATAGATTACACCTCTCCTCCTCTGGGCTATCTTAGTGATATACATTCCCTGGTTACACATCCTTAGGAAGGGTCATCTCTTCAGAAAATGACCATGAATTGGTTAAAGCAGTGTTGTTTGGCTTGGTGGGTTTTTTTTTCCCCAAGTACACACTTGAAAAAAATCAGTTTCTATTTACAACTGTACTCAGTGGATAATTTGTAATTATAATTCTGATGGATATGGGAGGACAATAAGGAAGACTGTAATTGCAAGTTAATGTTTGGGATGATTTGTTGGTAACTGGTGTATTGCAGCTAAATTGACTTTGTTTTTAGAGCAGTTAAGAAGGATCTTAGCAGAAAGATCTCATCTGTCATCTCACAGCAATATCTTTCAGCTTGAAATGTTTATGTTCATCAAGTCCAAAGCCCTCCAAATATAACTCATTCTATAGAATCATAGAATGGTTTAGGTTGGAAGGGACCTCAAGGATCATCCAGCTCCAACCCCCTGCCATAGGCAGGGACACCTCCCACTAGAGCAAGTTGCTCAAGGCCTCATCCAGCCTGGCCTTAAACGCTTCCAGGGAGGAAGTATCCACAACCTCCCTGGGCAACCCATTCCAGTGTCTTACCACCCTCACTGTAAAGAACTTCCTCCTAACATCCAGTCTAAATCTCCCCTCTTTCAGTTTAAGTAAAACTTCACCCTGTAATTTATGCCCTAACTTCTGGACGAGCTAGGGCATATCTTCTGTGAAAGACATTCTCTGATTTATAATTTTTGAATTATGGAGAGTTCATCACAGCCTTATGCAAGTTGCTTCAAGGTGACTTAATGTATTTTTAATCATATATAGCATTATCTAGACTTGGTGCTTTTAGCTTGCTCCCAAACGCTCCATATTACTTTACATCTTCCGTGCTCAGATCTGTAGACTCTTCCTTGCAACCACTGTTTTGAAGTGCTGGACTTGTCAGGACAGTACTGACAAGTCTCTGCTTACCTACTTGCCTTACATCATAGTAGAGAGATGCTTGAGTTGCTGATACTTTTGGCTTCTCTAAAGTGTGAGCTCTGTAGAGCTTGTCTCTAATCCACAAAGACCAAACTTCAGATTTGCATGCTGATGTCAACTCTTCAGCTTTTTGTATCAGTCAGGGAAAATGTGAATTGTAGCCCTCTTTTCTCATGTCCTGACATCTCTTATCTCTATTCCCTAACGATACAAACCCCCAACCAAACCAAAACAAAAAGGTCAGTTGGAGGGGGAAATCTATGCTCACATAATACGGCAAATTTTATGAAGTGCAGGACTTTCTGAGCTTTAGTTCCACAGCTCTTCACACATGACTTTGAATGTTTATGCAGTTACATCATCAGGAAGGATAAAGTGAATTCTGAATCTGTTGCAGGAAGGTGTGGTCAACTACAGAAGTAAAGTAATGGTGTGTTTTGGTTTTGGCTGCAGCCAAGCACACTTTTCACCTTCAGAGTAATATTTTCCCTGCTGCTATAATAATCTTCCATTCCAGTGCTTCATAGTCTGTCCTCCAGCGTACTCTGTATTTAGACCAAGACTTCATTTCCTTTTCGTGGTGGTTGTTTTTCTCATAAACACCCCTACAAAGTACACTGAAACTCCTGAATAGCTGCTGATTGATTACTGACTGCATCCACTTGTTGTTAGCCTTGGTATCTTTGTGTGAGAAGAGAAAATGACTGTTAGGATAAATGAAAATTAATGTGTGCATTAAGAAAAACATGTGGGGATGGAGGAGGCAAGCTCTGACTGTGTGTATAGGAGAGCCTGGTGCTCCTTCTGTCTTGGAGCTTGGTGGCTTTTTAGTGTCCAAAGGCATGTTGATACTGCAATCAGATAATTTAGTTAGGATTTAAGGTGGTGACTTGAACATTGGTGTTCTTTGCTTAGCAGCTCACAACCAAGGGGCATCTGATCTCTTTGGAAGTAATTGCACGGCTTTTATCACTGGTCTTTGAAGCACATCACAGAAACCATCTTCTGAAAACTTTTGTTCATACAGAGAAGACTTGTCGCAGGAAATAAAACTGCGGGCTAGTCATCTTCATTCGTCTTTTCAGTCAAGGTTTTGAAAAGGCAGGTGCTCAGAAAACCATCAGCTTTCTGCCTCCACCTGTCCTCAGCCACACACAGAGGCGGGAGCAGCCTGTGCCCCTCTGGTTAAGGCACAGCAGTGCCTTGTACAGGGCAATGCAGGGACATTTCAGTCTTGCCCAGCAGATCATGATCCTTCCTTTGTGCTTGGCTGATTGGATAGCTTCTCTCATTTCTGTATGCATCCAGCATCTGTTGGGCTGGGTATCATTTCTTTCTGTATTTTAATTTTTCCCCACACTCCTTTCCTCTTCTGGGATTTGTATTTTGAAGTGAAATGCAATTTGTTGCAGCAGTAGCAGCTGTGGATTTGTTTGATCAAGGAGAGGGAAGAGCTCAGCCCAGATGGTTCTTTCTGCACCATCTATTTGTTTTGACCATGTGTGTCACAAATTGCCTTCTCCTAGCTGGGAGCTTAAGGTGAAAGATGCCTGTTTAGGGCAGATGTTTGAGTTAGTTAAAGGTTAACCGACTTTATTTCTTTGTTGGCATGGCTGCCTGGTAAGAATTTGCTGATTGTCAGACAGAAGCTATTGTTGACAGGGCTTTTAGGAGGGCAGAAGAGGAAGTGAAGTGATGGGAAGACTATGAATAGGAATGAGTGCTTTTGGAGGGACATCTACAAATGGATGGGGAGATAACAGACTGATTACAAATAGTGCCACCAGCAGACCCAGTTGTACAGGGCAGCCAGGAACTGGATTTCTGACATGAGCCTCTTCAGGCTGTGAACCCTCACGGTGCCTTCCCTCCCAGGCTGACAAGAACAGCCCTTCACGTCTGTCTAGCTGGGATTGCCATGGGAATCTGGAGCACGATGGTGTGAGATGTGCTTGCATTTGGTCACTGTAGCTGTTTGCTGCATGAGCCAGTTATGCACCTTTTCAGGATTCACTGCAAGAGGACTCCAGTGCTATCTACACTGAGGAGGAGCAAGTTGCCTAAAAATAAAGCTTGGGGGAGCTGGAGAAAAGACCAAGTGTGTGGAAAGGCTGAGGCAGCTGTCAGTCCAGAATGTGCTTATAAATCACATTCTGAGATGTGTTTGAATGTGATTTCTAGCTGTCTCAAAGTGAGAATTAATGATAGCTGGGTCACCCAAGGCAACTTCCCAGAGCCATTCCTGTCCCTTCCCTGCCTCACTGCACACAGACAAGAAAGAAGCTGCTGGTGCTCAGATGTGAACAGTTGGTAGGATGGCTGGTGAAGCTGTCCTAAGGAGCTTTTTGTATTAAACAAAACAGTGAGACTGCCATAGGGATGAGATTAATGGGATTCATAATCCCTATAAACAGATTTGCTGAGCACTGTATTCGTGTGGAATTGTTAATTTGCCTTACCTAATAAGTGGTCTGCACTTGCATCTCTTTGTTTCTGTTGCTGAGGACAGGATTTGAACAGTGAGTTTCTTGATCTTGCTGAGCAGTACATGGAAGTGACTTCCAAGTGTAGTGGTTTGCTCTTGTCCCTTCCCTGAGCTAAGGAGATTGGGATCCAGTTCCTGCCTTCACCTAAAGTAGGCTGTGTAGAGAAGTGACAACCAGAACCAAAACAGGAGGTAGGGAACAAAAAGACTTACACAAAGTCTAGAATACCTTTCAAAAGCAATCTAGTCCACGTCAGATGGTGTTTTAACTATGATTAGAGTTGAATGGCTCTGGGAAGCCATTTTCTGTTTTGTGGAGGAGGAATGACCCTTCCCAGTGGTTTTGCTTGCGTGACCCCTTTGAAAGCTGGGCAGCTGCTGGTATGCAAACACAGCACCAAGCACATGCGCTTTGTGTCAGACCTGTCTTTGGCAGTGGCACATGTCCAACTGGACATCAGATTCTGATAACACAAATGAGACCTGGTTGTCTGCTCTCTGAGCCTTTGCATGTGTCTTGTCCTAGCCGTTTTACGAGCATGCTATGCTGTGTCCGTTGGAAAGTGAGCTGAGAAGCAGGGAAATGACAAGAGAGGTCATGTAAGTGTTGCTTCCTGCTCTGGCAGCTCTGAAAGAGTTAACCTGCCTGCATGTATTCTCATCCCAGCTAGCTGCTAGGTGAACAGTTAATTTCTGAGCCTGGTGTACCAAGTTCACTGCTGTATTTCTGTGTCAATTCTGCCTGCATAAGTACTAGGATTATCTATCACTTGCAACTGCTGCTATGTTGTGAAATGGGCCTTGAGGAAGACTAGACTGAGAGGATTTTATGCCCAGAATTTGAACCCCTGTTTTTTTTTTTTTTTGTTAGGTAGGCTGCCCTTCTGTTCCCAAAGCTGTTCCACTGTCCTGTCCTGTGCCAGTGAGGACAGATATTCCTGGCACTGGTAGCCTCTTCTGCAGAGAATGAGTGCAGCCATTGACTTTTTGCTGTAGTGAGTGACTCATTGGCTTTTGGAGTGGTGATTGTGAATCTGATCCATCTCTGTTGGGAGTAGAGAGAAAAACATCCATGGGCAGATGAAGAAAGTGGTTTAGGAGTGGGGAGTTTTTGTTTGTAATCCTTGTGCTTTCAGATTCCCCCAGATGGCAGCTGCTTAGTTGTAGAAATCTTCAAATCCCAGCTAGTAAGACTGCATAAGCAGGAAGTACCTGTTGCAAGTTTTCAAGCTCTTTCCCCACTGAGCTAGAGCCATCTTTGCTTCTTTTCTTTCTAACACCTCTTAATCTCTTCTCTGCATCTCCGAATCTCAAAGGATTCGAAGAACAAAGAAGATACCATACACTTGCTATGAAGTGTTAACTGAGTGCCTTTGTCCCTCTTGTGACCAAGCATTAGGCTTCTGCATCCAGCCTTTGCCCAAGCCCAACACATGCAGTGCTGAGTGCTTTTGGAAATGCCACTCCCTGTGTTCCTTGTGTGCCATCCACTTGCAGGCAGCCAGCACCAAATGGGATTTGGCAGCAAGAGCTGAATGCCTTTGTTGGCTCAACATATTTCCACCGCTGCTCAGGAACAGAGTGGCAGGATTGAATCTGTCAAATTGTCTTTATATATAGAAAAGACAGACAAAACCAGAGCCAGTTCCCACCAGTGCAGCTGCTCGTCGTAACATGAGAGGGGGAGCAAGGGTGTGAATTGGCCTGCTGGTGTATCTCCTGTTCTTGGGGAAAGCTGAGCTGCCCCTTCGGCATCCCTGTTTCTGACAGATGGATGCTGTCCTGCAGGTAGCAGCTGGTTCTCTCTACCTTGAATTTTATAGTTGTTAGGTGTCTAAAGTTTTTTGGTGTTTTTCTTGAGTAAGATATATCTGCCTGGAAGGTAGATCTCAAATTAGATCCTTACTTTCCTAGAAGAAGGAATTCAAATGGCACTTTTTGTGTCTGGCAAACATTTCTGCATATCCCTCCCCCACCATGGTTCTCAGAGAATTATTGAAAAGAGAGCTGAACAAAGTGGCCAAAGTGCTTTATGAAATGGATGCTGACAGCAGTGGACATGTTATTGTGAGCCTGGGAGCCTGCTTCTAGGAGCTGCACTGTGTGACTCAGTTGATTATTAATGAAGTTATGTGAAGATGCAGTTGGTTTTAACCAAATTAATGGTGATCCACAGCTGTCTGTGCAGGGTGCTCACTAAAACGACTCTGTTCCCCAGCAGGCAGCTGTCTGAATTAGAGACCAGCCTTGAATTGTGGGCTCCTGGGGATAGCCCTAATGAGGAAGTGTGGCCTGAGTGTGTAGAAGGCTGACACTCTGGATGTGGTCCTTGCAGAACAAGTGGGAATTGTACTGAGGCAGCAGAATGTGGAGGAACAGCATCCCTGCAGGGCTATCTCTCTAATTTGTGCAAAGAGGAGGGGAATGCTGCTGGGGATTTTGTTTCTGTCCCAGCTAGTGCTTACAAACCCTGTCTAATGAACTGGACTTTGCATGTGTGCTGCTTTTAATATACTGTCTTTTAATGCCAGGAAAATTTCTGACAAAACAGTGTTTGAAATAGATCAGAGCTTCATTGTGTTTATGAAACAATTGAGTTGTTGAGACAGGAAACCAACAGAGCAAACAGCCAAAGCTTGTATCTCTCTGACATGAGCAAGCACTTTGCTTCCCTGCTGTGGAGTTCTGTTCCTCCCTTGTCTGCTGGGTCTGTCAGGCGTATTTCTCATCGCATAGGGTGTTGTGGCCAGGCAGTTTGGTTCAGTGTTTGCCTTGTTGAAGTTTGCCATGTATTAAGAATCTAATTGCAGGGCAAGATCTGCAAGGGCAAAGGTGTGAAATGGAGTTTTACTGAAGCAAATCAAATTGAGTGGCAGCGATTGGAAACGTTGATGCTGTTTGGCATCTAAGTAGCAAGGTGCTTTGCTAAATAACATTCATTTGAATGGTTTGGATAATGCATTTTCACACCTCTGCTTTCACAGAATGTCAGGGGTTGGAAGGGACCTCCAGAGATTGAGTCCAATCGCCCTGCCGAAGCAGGATCATGTAGGAACGCATCCAGGCAGGCTTTGAATGTCTCCAGAGAAGCAGACTCCACAACCTCTCTGAGTGGTCTGTTCCAGTGGGTCCTGTTTGGGTTGCTTTTGTGTCTGGACAGCAGAGGATTTATTGTTGTGGGAAGGAGAACCAGGGCTTATGTCCTTCTTTCAGGAATCTGGTGCAAATCAATAGGAGAGCTGTGAAGTTAGGGTCAGTAAAACTATGCAAGAAATACTTGTGCTGATGAGTACTACACGAGTCTGTTGTTAGTAGCAGCATTTGAGAGTCTCCCTTTAGTTTCTCCTGAGGTTTGCACTGAGCATTCAGTTATCCTTCATTTCCATCTTCAGCCGGAGGGAATAGGTGATGTTGAGACAGCATCTTCCGTGGCTGCTTTTCCAGCCATGCTGTGTTAGTGGTATTTTGATGACCATCTGCAGATTGGCTTGTCTGATTTGCCATTTTAAGCATCTTAATTGACCTTAAATGCTTCTAATTTAGAAATGGAAGTAGGTGGAAGGCTCAGGTTTTTTTTGAGCCTGCCCTGAACATCAGGAGATGTTCCCTGTTGCCTCCTTGTTCACACTTCCCCACACACTCTGCTGCACCAGTAATTGATTGCAGATGAATCTCTCTGATCTTTCTTCCCTGTTTGTATGTGCCTTCATGTCTGTGTCCTGTCATACCAGCCAGTCTGCTCTGCCTTTATTAAAGTGGCTTGGGCTAAGCAGAAAAGCTTCAGACACTAGGGATAATTTACTGGGCTGTATTATTCATTGCACAAAACCAAGTGGAGAAATGACGTTAGGAGATTTTAATGTCTGTGCTTCTATACTGGTGAGTTTATTTTTAACCTCAGCCATAAACCTCCTCTTGTGCCTAGCTCTCTTTCTATTTTTTTTTCCCCTTTTTTAATCCTATCTCATAGAATTTGGGATCTTGACATTCCCAGCAGTTGTGTAGATTTCTGCACAGATAGCTATGGCTCAAGACCTTCTGGCTTCCTGGAATTAAAGTAGAAAATCCTAATTCAGTTGCTGTTTCCCCATATCTCCCTGGTCTCTTCACAGCCCATCCCCGGGCTCCCCTGCCCCTTCTCTAAACGCCCTGCAGCACTAATCCGTGTTCTCAGCAGGATCTGCCATTCATCATTTGAGGCTCCTCACGTCTGCAATTATTTCGCCTTCTGGTTGAGGCTATTAGGCCAGGTCAGACCTGAGCATCAGAGCCCAATGCAGTGAAGCTCAGCCTTTGGAAGGAGAGAACAGGACAGAACCAGGTCAGGGACAAAAAGCAAGATGAAATACTGTATTTTCACTCTGGCACAGTGCTGTCTTTTCAGTCTAAAGCAAGCTGCAGGTTCTCATTGTGCTGGTTTAGCAACTGAAAAGTGTCTCTGCTCCTCAGAGTAACTGTGAAAGAGAAATGCTAATCCCTTCCCTTCATTTTTAGTTGCTTCATACACTGCTTTTCTTTCTTCTCTGCAGGCCAGCAGCCCACAGGATCTTCGCCTCTTCTATGAGAAAAACAAGATGCTGATGCCCAAGTAAGCATTTTTCCACTGTCACTGGTTTTGTGCACTTGTTTACTATGTATTTACACCTGTCCTCACATACTCCTGGCTGCTCAGTTAGTGAGGTGACTAAAATAATTTGGCCACCTGTCTTGCCCTGCTTTGAGCCAGCCAGCAGTGACGTGGCCCAGAGAAAGCCAGACAGCAGATCATTAGAGTTGGTGTCCTCCCTTTCCCCAGATACCAGTTCTCTCCTACGTGACAAAACCTGAGGATTGTTAGTGCTTTCAGGAGGCAGCTGGTGGTCCTGTCCCACTTAGGGCTCTCCTGACCCAGAGCCTCATGAAGAAATGGTGGCAGCGCTTTAATAGTGTAAGGAGCCAAGCTACGGTCTCTCCTGTAACCGGCAATACCTGACTGCAGATCATATTCCCATTTCTCACGTGTCAGGGCAGCAACTGCTTGTGTCTGTCCTGCTAATAGGAGGAAATATTATAACCTCCATGGAAATGGACCCTGCTGCAGTTTCCAAGGGGAAGAGAGCTGCCTCTATCCCACCAGGGTGTATGTTACCTCGCTGCTCAGTGCTGTGATTTGTCAGTGTATTTTGGTTTCATTGCTGTAGCCTTTGCTTTTGCTCTCTGAGCTTTTAAAGCAGAGCTTCAAGCTTGCTCTTGAAAGCCTCAGCCCAGTGGAGAGACAGGACTGAAATTGTAGATTATACATCCAAAAAATTGGAAGGCCTTTTTTAAACTAGAAAGTAAGCTGCTGCTTGGTAGAGCTGTTAATGCAACTACATGTGCAGGAAGTTCATTGAGTTGCTGTGCAGGGATTTGTTTTTCTCTTCCTTATCAGTTTAGACAGATCCAAGAGATAGCAGAAGGAACTGTCAAGAAGCTGGAGCTCTTTTCAGTGGCTCATGCTCTGAATTTAATTTTCATTTAAGTACCTCCTTTTTTGATTTGGGTAGAAGGCACAAACTTCTACCGGGATTAAATCTGAGGCATCTGTGTGCTTTCCTGGCTTCAACCAGAGGGTGTGATGGCATAAAACACCCCAACAGAACAATTCAAAGCAAAACTAGTGCTGCATAGTTGGAAACAGTCTGTGAGAGCAGAAAATAGAACTTGTGCTCCCTCTATGCAGCCTAAAACAGGGCTGCTCACCTTTGAGCTAGCCCCTCTTACTAAGAATGAAATGAATCCCTGCAGTTAATGAGGTTCTTTAATGGAGACCTGCTGCTACTCTGGCTTGTAGTGCACGCAGTAGGAGGCAGGTGAGGGGAGAAATGGAACTCAGCTGTAAGAGGAGAGCATGTCTGCTCTTGTAGGGATTAGTCCTTCTCCTTGGCTGCATTTACCATTTTCACATGTCTCTGCTTTGAGCTACCATGTTTCTTCAGAATTTAGATCTGAGCCCATTTTGGTGTTCACCATAGAAGTCAGATTTGAAGTGGCCTCTGTATGAATACTGATCCTCTGTTTTCCAAAGTCAGGTTGTCTCTTTAACGTGAGCTGCAACCTGTGCTGTTTCCTGACTAAACATGACTAAACTGCCTCTGCAGCCTTGCCAACACAGGAGGAAACACAAACTACTCCAGAGACCTCCTTCTCAGACTGTAGCAGTGCCAGGATCTGGTTTCATTCTTGGGATTAGGCAGGCTGGCACCCACCTCCTCAGCACCAGCATGGGAAGTGCTGTGTTTTGGCTTGGGAATGGGGTGAGGAAGAAAAGCTCATTAAATGCTCACCAAGGATCTCTGCCTGCTGGGCTGGTGCAGCTGCTGGCAGGTGAAATGCCGTTCTGAGGAGGGGAGCCCATGTCAGCAGAAAGCCCAAAGGCCTCACAATTTTAATAGCTAACGTTCATGGTGCTGATTTGCATGGCAAAGTGCATTCTAGGTCATGAGCGGAAGGAGCTGCTTCTGTTGCCTGTGACCAAAACGATGGCCTCAGAAAAGAATAGTGTAGCAAAGCCTGATGCTTTAGACATGGGAGATAAGAGGGGGAAAGCAAGCTGTTGATCTGTGCTGTCTTCACTCTGCCTTGTGACATCTGAGGTCCTACTACTTGATCTGTCTGCTTCTTGGCTTTAAAACCGTATGAAAGCTGAAATTGTTGCTGCAAAATGGACTTGGTTTTGGATGAGAGCTTTGTGTCGTGGATAAATAAATTATGATGATAAAGCTGGAGGACTGCAGGTCTCCAGGACTAATGTATTTTTCAGGAGACTCAGCTAGCTGTGGTATCCTGGGTTATTCTGTTACACAGCTTGCTTCTAAGGCACAGGGTTGGTTTTTTTATGAGAAGATGGCTTTTTTTTTTTGTCTCAAGAGGAATCTCAGTTTAACTGTGTCCCTTCCAGAGTCCTGGTGGCTGCTTCCTTTGTCAGCCTGGGAAGGTGCACGAAGCCATTCTGGTGTCAGGGATGGAAAAGCAACTCCTCCAGTACCAACAAGGATTAGGGATGTTTGCCATCATTCTGTTACAGGAATTGCTGGGCTCAGATTCCTGCACTGGTGAGGCCTGGGGCTTCACAGAAGAGTAACTGGGTAGTAGTGAAACCTATAAATACAAACCTTGCCTCACAGCTCTGGTTTCACTGAACAGGAGTCTGTTGGTGCTAACTAGCACCTCTCCCCCACTATTTTTGTCCGAGCTTCTTTTTAACCCTGTCTGTGGCAGGGGCAGAGTTGGTAGAAGCGGTGTAGGAAGGGATGTGTCTCCCAGTATCAGACAAGGTTTGGCTTCAAGGCAGTGAGTGGAGCCCTGCCTGAGCAGCCATGTGCTGTTCTCTGAGGCAGGCTGGGGCAGCACAGCCAAAGGAGTGCTGAGCACATATGCTGTTACCTCGGCTGACCCGTGTGTGGGGAGAGGGGAAGGCCTGGCAGAGCGTGAGGCCGTGCTGGGCACAGCCATGATAAACAGTCAATAGGAGCTGGAGCCACCCACGCTCAGTTTAGAGAGCTCTGCTCTGGCTGCAGGCAGGGCCTGGCTGCTGCAGCCCCAAACAGTGCTTCTGGTGGTAGAGGAAAGTCAGCAGAGCTGAATCCACTTATGCAAGAGCTGAACTCTGCTTTCCCTGCCTTAATCCCTTCATTTATTCCCTGCTTCTTGCAATCTACAGAAGTTGTGAAGAGCTGCCCTGGTCTCTCTTTGTGGGTGAGGGAGACCACGGTGATTTACCAGCTCTGTTGTGCTGCAGTGGCCCTTGAAAAGATAATTTTCTTCCTAGCTATACTGCAAAGTGTGGTGATAGCTGCACTAAACTTCAGCTTGCTCAAGTGGCAGCTGCTCTTGTGTTAGTGGCCTTTAAGAAATGCTGTATATCAAGGAAGAAAATAGACAAAGGTTACTTGCTAGTCTTATATA
Source organism: Tricholaema leucomelas (assembly GCA_013400475.1). NCBI lineage: Eukaryota > Metazoa > Chordata > Aves > Piciformes > Lybiidae > Tricholaema lacrymosa > Tricholaema leucomelas. The sequence goes on from WAAF01008814.1 coordinate 757,353, forward strand.
AGCTGCACTGGAGGAGAAATGCCTTAATAAAATGGTTGTAATTGGTGATATATTTCACCACCAATGTCTTAATTGGAATCTTCCCCTTGATTACTGCTTCAATTTAATGGCCTCCTTATTCCCATTAGAGCGAGTAGAAGAGATTGTATTTCTGATGTGCAAAATATTGCATCTTGAATCGACTTACCTGAGAAGCAGAGGGATGGCACTGACTCCACTGGAGGGGAAGGATCTGAAGGTGCTCATGGGAAAGGCCATTAAAGCTAGATTAGCTGTAGCCTTAACGATGACAATGAGGAGTAAAAGCCAAACAGATGCAAATAGAGATGTTTCTGTTCAGCCTCTCTCCAACCAGCTCTTACTTTGTGCCTGCTGGGCTAGGATCTTAAGTTTGCATTTGCAGATTGCCTTCCTGAATATGTAAAAGCAGTTGAAGTGGACTTCTGGTCTCTTATTTTGCTTTTGTTTTCAATCCTAGCATCCCCAGGGAGACGTCAAGCCACCTGAGGCAGCTGCTGCTGGGCCTTTTGCAGCGTAACCATAAGGACCGCATGGACTTTGGTAAGACCTCCTTCCAGTGTTAGTTCTGCTGCCTGTGTCTTTGTGCCATGGCTCTGTGCAAACCTCTACTGTTGACTGCTGCTAGGAGGAGCATCCAGACACCTGGATTTCACTTGTGTCTCAAAGACTCTGTAATCTTGGGCTTTCTAGTGCATGCACTGGAGAAGTTAGTGTTGATTGCAGTACAGTTCTGTAGCCCAGAGATCTGGCACACCTCAGCAGATACTTCTTGCTCTCTTTCTCTCTCCTGGCTGCTTCTTTTATAATACTTCTGGACTTCTGTTAAGCATTCTGTCAGGGGAAATGTATCTTGTGTATCTTATTCATGCTCCTTCTTTGTAGTTCCTTGCCAAAGCTGCAAGTTGCATGCATTTAATGAAAATTCAGTCAATATCTTCTGTTCCTCAGGGTCTGCAGAGATAATCCAAGCGAGGGGACTATAGCTGCTTGCAGACATTTGTCACCACCTCCAGGTTTCTGTGGAAGGATGCCCTGATTCTCAGCAGGCTCAGGCTGGCAGTCTCTTGCCTTTCCTCTCAAACCTATCTCTTTGGTCTTGCCTAGCATGAAGACTTTCTTGTTTTCTTTGTTTTGTTATCTTAATTCCTCTTAAACTGAGAAAATCCATTGTCTGCACTTGTGGCTTTGACAGCCTCTTGCGGATGTGTCTAGCATCACCCAAAAGGTCTGCAGAAGCTATACTGAACCCATGCCCTAAGGGAAAGTAGACAGAGATGGACCCTTTCCTAAAGCCTCTGAAACGAGCAGGTCATCTAAAGGTCTTCTTTTTTCTATCTCTCCCTTTCTGTTGGGTAAAGACAGCTTAGACTTGTCTCAGGTGAAAATCAGGACTTGTATGCTTTGTCAACCAAAGAAGTTGATCTTGGTGGTGTCTGCTCTGAGTGCAGAGGAGAACAGGGAACAGCTTTGCTTTTGTGGGACAGTGCTGCTGGTGGAAAGGCTAAGGCCCCTCAGCCTTCACGTTTGAATAAGTCTTGGTGCTGGGCAAGCCTGTTGACATAGTTTTCCTGAAACAAGGCTGTGGATTTGTGTTAAGTATCAGGTGAGCAGTATCTGAAGTCACAGAGCTTCCTGCTTTTTGCACAGACACTGCTTTTTTTTGACTTGAAGTGAAGTGTGCTGCAGTGTGTTTTTAGGTTATTACTTTTTACTCAAGCTTGGGGCAAAAGGGTTTGCTGTTTCTGTCTTTTGAGGGTTAGTTTTCTGTTGATTTGTTGTTCCTTATCTGCTCAGGTACACCGATTCCTCCTCAGCAGCATATGCTGGTTGATGGGGAGAGAAATTGTTTTGCAGCCTCTGGTGTGCTTTACATTAGTGATAGCAGGAAAGCCTTTCTGGGGACGCTGTCACCTGGGTGAAACAGGCGTGTGGATTAACCGAGGCTGATGGTAAGGACTGGTTACCAGGGCACAGAAGTGAGAAAAAAAGGTGGTTGGAGAAAATACAAGATACTGACAGGCTGACTTGGATATAAGCACCTCTCAGTATTATTCCCTGCAGATCTTCTGTCTGAGCAGTGGATCTCTGCCTCTTCTATCATGTTGCTGTGCATTTCAGAAGAAACTATATTTGAGGTTCCTATTTCCCTGCTGTCAGAAATCAAGTCTACTAAACCTTTTTAGCCCCCTGTAAGCTGGTTTTGTACCTCCTGGGAGTAGACTGCATGGATCAGTGTCTGACACTTGGAAATTTGAGACAATAGACTTTGATTTCACTCAGGACAGCAGTTACAGCACATCTTGCTGCCCTGAGATTGTTGCCTGACCCTAATCACACGCAGGAGGCTTTTCTCTCTAAATTGGCATGTCTTTGTAAGATGTAATTGTTTCTCAGGGAGGGTTTGTGAGTGTGTTCTGTACAGGAGCCTGTATTTGGGATACTCCTTGTGCTTAATAGAAGGCAGTGTGGTATCCCATGTCATATTCAATTATCTTCTGCCAGCTGAGAGGAAAGCAGGTGCCAGAGCCATGATTTGCTTAAATGAATACACTTCCTCAGCATCCATCTGTGTTCTTGGTCTCATCCACCTTTGCTTCTGCTGAGGCATCTAAGCTTTCTCCCTGCTTGTAACACAGTTCTTTTCCTGTTCTCTGCTGGTGCTTGGTCTTCAACTCCCCTATGTTCCTGAGAGCTTGGAGGCAGTGACCTACAATTACTGAATGGATCTTTCCTCCTTTCCTTAGAGTGTCAGTTCAGGAGACCTCCAGATCTTGCCCCTGGCTGAAATAGTAGTAATACTTAAATGAGAGCACTTCCCTGTGCCCAGTTCTTGCTATGTTTCAGTTGCTGTCTGTGGATAGCTGTATGCAAACAGTATTCCACAGCTTTGGATGCTGTCTGGAGCAGATCTCCCCCCTTCCCGTAGATGGGATGGCTCCTACTAGATAAGTGTCCTCCAGTTTGCCTCCTGGCAAGCTAATTGTAGGCTGCCGTTTTCACCTACCCTAGTTATGAAAGCTCTACTTTGGCTGATGGTCAGTGCCTTTGTTCCCTGTTCTTCTGCCCTTCTGTAAGGTGAAGGTTTCTGTGTGCTGCTGAGTCAGGAATAATTCCTAAAAAAATGTCACCAGAGGAGCAAGGTGTCCTGCTTGCTCCATGCTGCCTGAGGCCTTCTGTCTGGAGACCCTCTGCAGTGACCTTCATGCTGCTCTCCTAGAGTTTGTTCCACAGAAGAGCAACACATAAGCTTCATTTACTTGTCTTCTACCAGGAACTGAGGGTCTCTACAATCTCAAGATTATCTAGAGGATAGTTAGGAAGGTTTGAAGTTGCAAGTTTCCTTCTGATGATTACAAGCAGGGCTGTTCAGTTGTGCTTGCAAAGCAAGCTTGAATAATCAGTTTGGTGGAAGAAAAGTGAGAGAAACCATTTCCACTCCAGCTGAATCAGCTCAGCTGAGGGACGGTACCCTGTACAGAACAGGTTGAAGCAGGAAAATCCAGCAGCTGAGCAACTCCTGACAGGATATAGGGATGCTCTCCATCAGACCAGATGTAATCTGAGATTCCAGCTTTCAGTGTCAGAGACTTCAACACTTCTGTTGTGCTGAGCTCCCGTTCTGATGTAAGGCCTTGGCATGGCAGTGGCAAGGAGGGGCCAAGGAGAGAGGGATTGTTTAAGTTTAAAAAGCAGACAAACAAAAAACCCCTAGTTGCTACTTTCTGGAAAGTTCACTGGCCAAAAAGGAGCTGTTTACAGAAAGCAGAATTTGTAAACCGTGGGTGTTGTAACAGGAAATCTGTGCTGGGAAAACAAGTTGAACCGCCTGCAGTTAGCCAATTAATCAGTGCTGATCCATGACTAATGCTCCTGAAAGGCTGAGTTGCTGATTGTGATAGGAAAGGACTCTGGCTTAGAGCTGCAGTGGATCAGAGACAGGAGGCAGTAGGGTTGGCTGCTTGTGAGGACAGGTAAAGATGTAGAGGATTTGCAGCAAACCATGAGCAGCTTTTCTTGGCCCTGGACCTGTCGAATATCCTCCCATAATGAGTGAAGAGGGCAGCAGCTGTCTGGTATGGAAGGCAGGCAGCACTGTCAGCCCGTGGTAGCCTTTTAGGAGGTGCATTTCTGCCTGCTCTGCACCCTGGGTTTGGATCTGGGTGCAGTGGAAGATAACTTAGTGGAAGCCATTTTGTCCATGATTCTTCTTCTGTGGCATGAATGACAGCAGTGTGGGAAATACGGCTCCTATGGATCTCTACAATTAAAGGGACTTGCCATGCCCATCAGCCAAGAACTTTCTTTTAGTGCTAGTTTGTGCCTTAGGATTTCTCTCTCCTTGCTGATAACAGCTTCAGATGCACATGCACAGATGTGGCCGTGCCAGACCTTGACATAATCACATAATCTGACCCTCAACAACTGATTCCTCTTCCTATGGGGAGCTCTTACAAGACAGAGGAGCATTAACAATTAATTGAATGTGTTCTCCCTGGCAACACAGGATTGTAGCTTGCAGCCAAACCTTACTCACTTCTTTTAAAGCCCTATGGGGAAGGAAAAAACTATTAGTACTGGTGGTGAGTCCCAAGATACAAACCCTCATGGCTTTTGGCCATGCTTTTGATAAAGATTTAGTTAATTATTTATTTCCCCACTCTTTTTCTTCATTCGTGTAATTGCCCCAGCTGAGAGTCCCTAGTCTGCATTCTGGACCACTGCTCTATGAGAAGGGCAACAAGGCTGGTGAAGGGCTTGGAACACAAACCCTATGAGGAGAGGCTGAGGGAGCTGGGATTGTTTAGCCTAGAGAAGAGGAGGCTCAGGGCAGAGCTCATTGCTGTCTACAACTACCTAAAGGGAGGTTGTAGCCAGGTGGGGGTTGGTCTCTTCTCCCAGACAACCAGCAACAGGACAAGGGGACACAGTCTCAAGCTGTGCCAGAGGAAGTATAGGCTGGATGTTAGGAGGAAGAATTTCTTCACAGAGAGAGTGATTTGCCATTGGAATGGTCTGCCCATGGAGGTGGTGGAGTCACTGTCCCTGGAGGTGTTCAAGAAAAGACTGGATGAGGCACTTAGTGCCATGGTCTGGTTGACTGAATAGGGCTGGGTGCTAGGTTGGACTGGCTGATCTTGGAGGTCTCGTCCAACCTAGTTGATTCTATTCTATCCTATGCTACTGCAGCCAGTCATCTTCCATTGCATGGAAAAAAATCCCTGTGAAATGCTGTAACTTGCTATGCTTTAAGTGCTTTGTAAACTTCATATAGTCATTTCCTTTCACTGAGTCACTGTGCTTGATTGCTTTTATTTTGTTTATTTTCAGATGAATTTTTCCATCACCCGTTCTTGGATGCAAGTGCCTCTATGAAAAAATGTAAGTGTTGCATTTGTGATTACAACTCTTGTTGAACCATGACATGACATCCTTTGCTGCTAGTTCAAAAGGAAAAGAGAAGAACTGCTTTATGTTTTCTTAGTCGTTCAAGCAGGGATTCAGCAGTCGTTACTGTGTCACAGCCAGAGTTTGCCATCAAAATGTGTTTTAATTTTGCTGCTGTTCAAAGGGATGATTTGAGGGCTATTTAGAAACCTAAAAGAGAAGTAAATGTAGCTTTCAAGTGTATTCATCTTCTTTGTGTGAAGTGCTTGGCCAGTGGGGATGTGTGTAGGTAAACAGGATTATGCAGAATGATCTTGCTATTCACTCGCAGCTGTGGGACAATGCAGAGGAGAGAATGGTGGAAATTGGCACTCCTGTCCCTGCATGCCGGGTGGTACCTTGGGTTGGCTGTGCAGAATTCTTCTGGTTACCAAACTTTCTTTCAGAATTTATCTCCCAAGTTCACGATAAATCTTGGTTTAGAAAGGTTACATTTGAGTGCTCTGAGAGCTAGCCAAAGCAAAGACAGATCTGCCCAGAAAGTTTGTTCTTTCCTCTTTTGAGAATTTCCAACCACCTCCACCATGATGCAGAGGTTTGTTGGCAGTGGAAAACAATTTGGTATTGCTTCTAGTAATAGTCCTTGGACCAAGATGCTGGGTGTAGTGGAGTTCTGTATGGTTGCTTTCTGGAAGAAGCCTTTTGGGTCTTCAGTCTCCTGAGTAAATGGCAGAGCCATTCATCAGTGACTGATTTGGGGTGCCCAGTGCAAGGACTGGAAGGGTCAGAAGCGTGTCCAACACTTTCCAAGCACAGAGCCCCTGTTGGATGTATGCTATAGCTCCCTTTGTCTGATGTCCACCTCACTCTGGTAGTCTTTTGCTGTCCTGTTTCCCAAGTGAGGCTGCTCACAGATTTTTAACTGTGTACTTAGGTGACTGTCCTGTGAGCAAGAAAAGGCGGTTCTGGTTTAGGGGAGTGTGGAAGGCAGCCAGGCCCCCATCTCCACCTGCAAGGTGTGGGGCAAGCCCTGTAAAACAGGACTGCTCTGCAGGCAGGAAAGGACTCTGCCTGTGTAGGACTGCTCCTAAGCCAACTCAGCTCCCGCCACCTGCTGTACCACTGCTGCGTGGGAAGAGCCCTTCCGAGTCTCATGCTCCTGTGGGCAGAGGAGGACTCCCTCAGGACATTCTCGCACGCCCAGCAGCTCATCTCTTGCCTCCGGCAGTTCCACTGCTTCATTGGGCAGGGGAACAGAAACACCCCTGCAAATATGAGAGGATTCTCCTGACTTGGCCTCAGTTTCCAACATCTGCACATTTGCTGTGCAGAAACCTGAGGCACCATTATGAGCAGGAGGCTGTAGCTCCACCTTTGCCCCCAGCTGCACCAGAGTTAACGGTGTGGGGTCAAGACTCAGTAGAAGAAACACCTTTACAGGTGGATAAGGACTACCCAAACTCCAGACCTCTCTGCTGCCCAGTTGGTCCTTGCCTCCAAGCATATGTCCACGGCCGGGAGTCTGCTCCACACAGGAGAGACCACTGCTGGTTTTGAAAAGATGAGGGGAGAAATATCACCCCTGTTGATGGAGGTCTTCAATTTGTTGTGCACAAAAATACACTGACGGAGAAGATGATTCTTGTAGTCTGCTGTGGAGGTCTCTGCTACTGCTGAACGGCAGTGATGGATGAAGGCCTCTGGGAAATGCAGTGAAGAGCCTGGATGTGGGATTTCTGCAAGTGTCAGCAAAGGTCTTGGGTTATGGTGATCTCAGTAAGGGAAACTCACCTGAGGTACTGACTGCTGCTTAACAGTGGTGTGCTTTACCATGTGCAGTTTGGGCTGAAGCAGATGACTTAGCGAGGTTACAGTTGTTCAGAGGCCAGCTCCCTTAGCTTTGCAGGCATGACTGAGTCCGAAAGTCTGTGGTGCTGCTACTTCACAGCCTCACAAGTGTGGGAGGTATCAAAGAGAAGACATACAGCTGCACCTGAATCATGTTGATCATGCTCAGACTGAATTTAAGTGTCCCCAGGCCTGCAGTGCAGAACTGAGAGAGAGAATGGTGTGCTCTCATCTTTTTTGTTCTCCTTGGGAGCTGCTGACTGGGCTGCTGCTGACTTCAGTGAAAGCAGGGCTTCAGCGTTCACATTTGGATATGCAAGTTTCTCCTTTGAGTTTGTTGGATGATCTGTACCAGCATCTATGTCTTGGAGTAGTAATTGTTGCACGATGAGCACACTGGGACCTCAGTTAAGCTCGGAGACCTGCTGTGCAGCCTTTGCCCAAAGGACCTTCCAGTTCAGAGACATTTGCACTGCAAATGCAAGCAACCATGCATACATGTATATCTCAAACCATTTTTAAGGTGAGACCTTCCTTTCCATATGAGAACTTTTTGCAGTCTGAGCAGAGTGTAGTGATCTCCATAGTATCACAGTCTCACAGTATCACCAAGGTTGGAAGAGACCTCACAGATCATCAAGTCCAACCCGTTACCACAGAGCTCAAGGCTAGACCATGGCACCAAGTGCCACGTCCAATCCTGCCTTGAACAGCTCCAGGGACGGCGACTCCACCACCTCCCTGGGCAGCCCATTCCAGTGGCCAATGACTCTCTCAGTGAAGAACTTTCTCCTCACCTCAAGCCTAAATTTCCCCTGGTGTAGCTTGAGGCTGTGTCCTCTTGTTCTGGTGCTGGCCGCCTGAGAGAAGAGAGCAACCTCCTCCTGGCTACAACCACCCTTCAGGTAGTTGTAGACAGCAATAAGGTCTCCCTTGAGCCTTCTCTTCTCCAGGTTAAACAATCCCAGCTCCCTCAGCCTCTCCTCGTAGGGCTTGTGCTCGAGGCCTCTCACCGGCTGCAGCACCAGTGACAAGGGCAGAATGGGAGAGCTGCCTCCAGCATGCAGAGCTGAGCACATCACCCAGGCTCCTAAACTCTGTCAAGGCTGGTCCAGAGCTGGTCATATAGTGACTGAAAATGAAGCAAGAGCTGTTCATTCTGTGTGGATGGGTTAGTATATCAGTCACCTCACAGATTACATCTGATTAGAAGAGACCTCAAAGATCATCCAGTTCAACACTCTACCTCATGGCATTATAAAGACTATTTTTATAATAAAGCATAATTTTGGAGAAGTGGAGAATTCCCAAATATGGATAATACTCAAAGTGGATAGTTTAGAAGTTGCTAAGGGAGTGGACCCCCCCCCACTTCAATGAGCTTGCACAATTTTTGAGACACTTCAGCAAAATGAACATCTCGAAGTAACAACATTTCTGACAAGCTCATCCTTTCCACTGCAGTTTTGTGGGGTGGTTGTTCTCGTGTCCCTCCTCTCACTCCTCTAGTAAGGCAAGGACCCAAGTCTGCTGCCATCCTGAGTGCACCACAAAGCTCTGCTTACTACAGGCTTTAGCCCTGGACTTTTACCTAAAGTGTGTAGTTGGTTTTGTTTGTTTATTTATGTCTTCTGTTGTGAGGTTTGTACCTCTGACTAAGAATGAACCTTAGATGTGCACAGATTCATTAATAAAGTCTTTAAAAACGCTGTGTCTAGTCAGAATGTTGTCTGTCTGTAGCTAGGTCTGATCAGCATAAGGCATGGGGCAGTGTGTTACAGCAGCCATGCCTGAGAAGGCATAATTAGATGCTTGAGCGAGTCTGTACCTGGTACCCATGCAGAACATTTCCGACAGTTTTGTTGCTTCTGCCTTCAGTAATGCTACAGGTACCTCCTTCACAGAAGCACAGGACATTAGAGGTTGAAAGGGACCTCCAGAGATTGAGTTCACCCCCCCTGCCAGAGCAGGATCACCTAGGGTAGTCCACACAAGAATGCAGATGGGTTTTGAACGTCTCCAGGGAAGGAGACTCACTTCACTCTGCTTTAAGAGAGCTGGAACTGTGAGCAGTTGTGGTTTGCAACTGTACCGATCTGAAATGTTTTGTCAAGCTTAACTTGACTTTTTTACCCTCTTTAAATCTTACTGTACATAAAATATTCAGGGTGAAAAACTAGTGAGAAGCCATCATGCCTTCTGCATCTGAAAGATTGTACTGATGAAAAGTTGTAAGCTCTAAAAAGCAGCTTGGTTTTGGGCAAGCCCTTGCAGTTCCTTTGCTCAAACTCTTGCCTTGTCAGAGACTGTAATTAACAAGCTTTTTGATGACTGGTTTGAATTGAATCCAGATAATAAAAAAGAATGCCTCTCTCCCCAGTACATGTGAAATGCAGATTCCAAAGAAAGCTTTTTTTAAGTGAATGCTTGAGGCTTAGATGTTTTTAGGGTGATCGAGGCCCTGGTAGAGTGATTTGTCAGAAGTAACTTTTGCAGGTGTAGGATCCAGTGTAAAGTTCTGGGGTGTACTAGAAAGAGTGTGTCCAGCAGATCAAGGGAGGTTCTCCTCCCCCTCTACCCTGGTGAGACCCCATCTTGAATACTGTGTTCAGTCAGTTTTGGGCTACCCAGTTTAAGAGGCACAGGGATCTGCTGGAGAGAGTCCAGTAGAGGGCTATGAGGATGATTAGGGGACTGGAGGGCATGGCTTATGAGGAGAGGCTGAGGGACCTGGGGCTGTTTAGGCTGGAGAAGAGAAGACTTAGAGGGGATTTGATAAGTGTTTGTAAGTATCTGAAGGCTGTCAGGGGTGGGGGGGGACAGTCTCTGCTCACTGCTCCCTGGGATAGGACAAGGAGCAATGGGTGTAAGTTGCAGCAAAAGAGGTTCTGCCTCAGCACGAGGGGGAACTTCTTTACTGTAAGGGTCACAGAGCACTGGAACAGGCTCCCCAGAGGGGTTGTGGGGTCTCCTTCTCTGGAGCCTTTTGAGGCCTGTCTGGATGTGTTGCTCTGTGATCTGCGTTAGACAGTATTGCCCTGCTCTGGCAGGGGGGTTGGACTCGATCTCCTTGGGTCCCTTCTAACCCCTAACATCCTGTGATCCACACAGCTGGAACACTGGCTTGCCTTTATGGCTCCTAGCTCTCCCATTTTGAAACGAGTTGGCACTGGTTGCACAACATAGAGGATGACTGTTCTGCTGTTGGAACAACTTGGGAGAGGGCAATTATGAAAACAAAACTTATTTACATTACAATCCAGCAATTTCTGGATTTGGGTGGGGGCCTACAATCGGTGCTAGCATTGCCTGCATTCAGACTTGAGCTGGAAACATGATGAGCCAACTCTTTGCATCCTTTTAATTTTAAACTGGGAGTGCCTGGGTGTGTGGAGGAGATGGCAGCAAAGGTCTTGCTTTCAAGCTGTCCTGTGTGGCTGACGCTGAAAAATGCACCGGGGGGAATGTGGTGGTCAGAGAGAGTTTGTCAGAGCCAAACCTTGTGTGGTTCTGTATACATGAAAATCTGTTTTTAGCGTCAGGACCTTCTGAGTTAGACCTTACAACGTTCCACTGTGAATTTGTGGAGTTGACAGGGGTTTAAGTAAGAACAATAATAGTGGCTGTTTCTAAAGGCGTGCTTCACACAAGCTGCTTTGAGGTTCAGAGGATAGTGGCAAAGTCTGCTTGCATATCTTCATTCCTAGATCAATGGAAAGCTGTCCAAAGTAAGCAGACAAAAATAGAAAAGTCTCAATTCCAGCCAGGTTTAAATCAATAGGCACAGGACCAAAACAGAATGAAGGGGACTTTGAGAGAGAACGGATGTGGCAGTGCTAAAATCATCAATACCAGGGAAAATGAACAGCAGTGCAAGTCTGGCAGCCAGTTCAGAAATCATCTCTTCTTAAAAGCACTTTCCCATAGCAGGAAGGTCTGCCTGTACAAGGCTGAATTGTTTTATAACAGCTGGCAGGATAAAAACAGGGAAACCTCTTCCCCACCCCCACTTGGCTTTGTGGTGTTAAATACATAGGGAAGGTAGTAGGGGTTGCACTGCAGGCTCTGTGGGAAGATCCCAGAGATCAAAAGCAGTGTGGTATAGGCAGCACAGAGCTCTCCATTTCACAAGGAAGTTCTCAGAGCTCTGTGTGTGTTCCCTGAGCATGGGGGGTGGGAACCAGCTGTGCTGGAAGAGCATGTGGGATGTGGGTGGTGTGGCTCTCCCTGCCAAGCCCCTGACCTCCCATTATCATGGTATCACAGCCCCCCTTCCTTTACCAGAGCTGTTTTAACAGCACAGCCCATTCGGGGCAGAGAAGCAATGGTCAGGCAGATGCAGAGGCTAGAAAGCAGCTTCTCACAAAGCTCTGGAAAGATGTGTTTTGTTATGGACCTCAAAATGCTGGTGAAGTGAGCTAAATCTGTCTCTATTTGCACTTAACCTCTTCAGACAAACATGTAGCTTCTGTTAGTGTTAGCAAGGGTGGAAGAGATCACTATAACCCTGCTTAAACTGTCATAGTGGTTGATTATTTATGTTAAAACACCTAAGACCACACTTCTTAGGCTTTGTTTTCCTGCTGTTGGATCTTGTTAAACCTCTGCCAGACTGAGAAGTTCAGCATCTAAGTGACTGTGCTGGGAGACACTGGTCCAGTCATCCTTTTTCCTTCTTTGGTAGGCTGTATGGAGAGACTTCTTAAAGCTTTTTATTAAAAGGCATCTTTTTCCATTCTGTTCTCATTAGAACACTGCTTCAGCAGTTAATTGGAGAGAGGTAATTCTCCTTTTCTAGCTGGTTGAACAGAGTAAGGACTTTGTAGTATCTAATGTGATTAATGACACAGGCAGTTTTACTTCACACAGAAGTGTTCTTCTAGGCATTATTAACCTTCCTCATATTAAGGATGGAGTCATTAGCACAGATGCTGTGAAGGTAGAAACCTGATACAAGGTGCTAATTCTCTGCCAGCACAATGGGAGAAAAGCAAAGTGTTCCTCTCCTCACTTCGGTATGGCCTCTGAGCTCTGTTTTAAGTCACTCGAATAGCGAAGTGGTTGCAGAGGAAAATGTGACTTCAGGCTGCCCTGAAGTGGGGATGTTTGGCCTCTTCTGCACCTTTCAGTCTTGTGCAGGTAGACTGGGAAACTAGAACCACAAAATACTTCAAAGTCCTCTAAAGAGCCAGTGTTACCTTGGACTTGCTTCCCTCCTAGGCTGAGCTGAGCTCTTGGAAGTTATTTACGGAACCTCACTTGCATAAGTCATTGGAGCTAAATATTCTTTTCTCCTGTGATGCTTTAATCATCTTTTCTGCCTGAAGGTCAGTGTTAAGTAGACCTTTGTGGCTCTCTGAAGGTTACAAAAGCCAGTTCAACAATGGAGTGAGTGAAATGTGCAGTTCTGCCATTGAACAATAAAAAATAAGAGGAAGAGATGTGAGAATAAGCTGTGCTGAGGAATAGTTTCTGTACAAAGAGATGAAATAACCAAAGTTTCTTCATTTTGCAGAGGTGACCAAAGGAGAATGGGTTGAGATGTAAGAAGCAATGAGCTATTTCCTTGTTGAATGAATTCTTTGGTGGGGTTTTTCTGGTTTTTATTACAGCATGTGGCCTGGGATGCCCAACTGACTGTTAACAAGCACACAGTGACATAGAATCACAGAATCATCCAGGCTGAAAAAGACCCTCAAGATCACCAAGTCCAACCTATAACCCTCTTCTACAAGATTCACCTTAAACCATAGCCCTAAGCACTGCATCCAAACGACCCTTAAACACATCCAGGGTTGGTGACTCCACCACCTCCCTGGGCAGCTCATTCCAGTGCTTGTGTGTAACTAAGCACACACATCCCAACATTTGATGCACATTGGCTAAGCCACAAAGTCTGATGAAAATGAAACTGCAGGGATATGGTTTTGCTTCTCATCTCTGCCCCTGGCATTCAGTAACTCAGTCCACTTTCCCTTCTTTTCCAAAGAGGCTCTCGAGGGCAGGAATTGTCTTGTTACCTGTGCACCTTGGTCAGATATTGTGAAAGCTTTCACCCTAAGAGCTATGACTGTGAAAAAGCATGTGGAGGAGTGGAGGGATGTGAATTGTACAGCTGAACAGAATGGGAGGGTTTATGTTTGCTTGCCTTCGGTTGCCACATCCGATACCTGAGATGCACGGTGGTGTGTGAGGTAAACCTGACGGGAGAAGATGAAAAGACCTTTTATTACCGATTCATTTTAGACTGACAACTTCCTTTTGGTTTTGTCTTCTGTTTGGTTTAGCTGCTTCTGTGCCAATGCCTTCTTATCCCAGTTCAGGCTCTGGTAGTTCCTCCAGCAGCTCCTCTACTTCCCACCTGGCATCGCCTCCTGTAAGTACAGCCTAGAGGATGCACTGATTGCATTAATGATCTGCCAGCTTGCCTCTCTGAAACAAGGCCTCTGCTTTTGATGTCTTCTGATGCAAGTTACTGAGCAGTAGTTCTGCCTGATAGTGGTCCAGGGTCTTCTCAAGCCTGTTTGGAGTTTGGATTCTGCAGGTTGTCTCTCTCTTCAAAAGAAGTTTCCGTTTGTCAGTGCCTGTCATATGAAAAGCCTTTGTGAAAGGAGTTGGTGTTAATGACACTGGCTTGTCTTGGCAGAGTTGGAAAGCTCCCTGAAACCAAAATCCAGTCACTAAATCAGGGTGTAGCACTGCTTACTTGGCTGCAACTTCTTTGGTTTTAAGCAAAGCCTCTGCAGCTTGCCAGCATGTCCACACTCGTGTAAGATGACCTGTCTTCTTTCTGACCACTGTTCCCAGCTGCCACAGAGGGACATTGAGCAAAGTGTTTGCTCAGACCAGACCTGCTGCAGTCTGGTGGGCTTGTGAGAGATGGTCTGACCTGATGGGTTTGTCTCTCTGGTTACCTGAAATAATGGAAGCTTTCCTGTAGGGAAAGAACATCAAGTGAGCAGTGAATTGACATTCTTCTGGCTGGCTGAACTGAAAGCTTGTTTTTAGAGGCCTTTGGTGAAAGCTGGCTGTTGTCTTGGAACTTGGGAAAGCTGGTGGGATAATGAACAAAGGAAGGGAGAAGAATGAAATTTTTTACTTCCTGGCATTAACTGCTTTTTATCTTTTGTTCTGTGAGTTTCCCTGGGCCAGAGTGTCTCAACTTGGCTTGGAAAAGGCTGAGAGGCACTATCAGAAGCTAATGGCTGTCAGAGATGTGAGGTCTGGTCTCCTCTGAATGTCACATAACTGTTCCTGAGAGACTGTTTCCCCTTGAAGCCCAAAGTAGGCTGAGCACCTCCTGACCGTAAGACTCCAGGAATAAGCAGATGATGTGAAAAGCAGACTCTGTCCCCTGAGCTTTCCTGCTTTGGGAACACACTTACTGCCAGAGTTGGCAGGAGGTCCTGTGTTAGAAGCATGTTGCACTGACCCCACTCTGCATTTTGATGTTTTGCTGATAGAGAGGTGCTGCTACAGCATGTGAAAAACACCACATCTGCCAGGCAGAGCTGGCAGGTTGGGTGGAAGAGAGGAAACCTCCTTCTGCACATATGTACTGCATAGAGACTCCCCACAGATACAGCAGGAGAGTCTTTGGAGGGTGAACAAAGTCTTAACAGGGCCCCAGTGAAAGCTGATTCAAGTCCTCCTCAGCCTTAAACTGCATTAGGATAAAGCTTGTGATAAACTCTGTGGGCAGTTCAGCTGTCTTAAAGCTTTCTTAAACCATCAGGCCACCTCCATCTGGCTACAGATTGTGAGGGTGGTGGAGCTGTTCCTTATCTGGCTAAAGGAAGCAGAAAAATGGAACTCCCTAGGGTCTGTCCTGCTTCTGATGGCTGTGAGGTGTTGATCTCTGCTTAACCTCCTCCAGGCTTTTCTAGCTCCTTATCAGCCTGTCGTGGAAGATGCATGTCCTGGCTTGCCCAGGCGTGACCCCATGGTTCCCTTCCCTCTGCAGAGTGGGGGGAAGCAGAGCACAGGGAAAAGACGAAAGGCTTGGAGGCGCCCACTTTGAGGGTCCAAGACTTGCCTAGACTTGTTTTTCCCAACTAAGGCAAAGCAAGCTCCTGACTAACAGGGTCAGCTTTGGCAAAGTGCCCTTCTGATTGGTGAATCTGTGTAGTCAGTAGGCCAAACACTTGGACAAACAGTAAATAGGCTTTTACCACATGCCCCCTTACTACTTTTTTGCCTGCTCTGCCCTGCCACATTATTCTCTGCTTTGCTTGCAACAATTTGATTTTCAAGACACTGACAGAATTCCCTTCAAGCTTTGGGTACTCTTTGATACTATTTTGTGAGTATAGAATAAACCAGGTTGGAAGAGGCCTCCAAGATCATCCAGTCCAACCTAGCACCCTACCCGAGCCAATCAACCAGACCATGGCACTAAGTGCCTCATCCAGTCTGTTCTTGAATACCTCCAGGGATGGCAACTCCACCACCTCCCTGGGCAGCCCATTCCAATGCCAATCACTCTCTTTGTCAAGAACTTCCTCCTAACATCCAGCCCAGACCTGCCCTGACACAACTTGAGCCTGTGTCCCCTTGTCCTGTTGGTTGCCTGGGAGAAGAGACCAACCCCACCTGACTACAGCATCCCTTCAGGTAGCTGTAGACAGCAATGAGGTCACCCCTGAGTCTCCTCTTCTCCAGGCTGCACCCCCCCAGCTCCCTCAGCCTATTCTTATAGGGTTTGTGTTCCAGGCCTTTAACCAACTTTGTCACCCTTCTCTGGACATGTTCCAGCACCTCAACATCTCTCTTGAATTGAGGGACCCAGAACTGGACACAGTAAATATTCAAAGGAGTAAATATTCAAAACCTCTTTCTAAGAAATTCTGTAACTAGATTCTATTGTGCCTTTTCTGCCTTAGTAGCAGGAAAAAAGCCTCTCAAGTCCCCTGAAGGGCAAGAGATATAATTGAAACTAAGAACCTCTTTACAGTCTTAATGTTTGTATGTGCTAGTTTTCTTAAAGTGTTCTAGTTTGCCTGTTCCCTGTGTGTATAAGTATCCAAACCGTGGATTTTGACCACTATAAATAAGTTTTCTGGTGAGATTTAATGTTAATGAACAGTTTTCATAGTTATTAACAATAATTGCCTGGATATAAAAAATAATATTGATTGTTAATTTTTCATAATTCATAATGCAACTCTGCAGCAAAACAGAGTTGGTCTGAAAGTGCAGGAACTCTTAGCTATGTGTGCCTGAGTGCTGCCTTACTGTGTAAGCCCAAGCAGAGACCAGGTGTTTAAGAATAACCCAAAAAGAAACATAAAACCCAAAAAGCATAACCCAGAAGAATAACCAAAGCTGCCTCTGAAAGCTTTTCCCTAATCCACACCCAGACTAAATGGAGTTGATAGAAAATACTTGGTTTGATCTAGAAAGCCTTAGCAGAGGGATGCAGTATCTCCAGTGAATTTTTCTTATCAGGGGAGCATCAGATATGCTGGTAGGATGTTTTGTGTAACAAAAGATGTGCTGTTCTGACATGGACATAAAAGGCTGTTCCTTTCCAGTAAACCAAACAGCTGCTTCTGGCAAAGTGTCAGCCTTGGTTTATCAGCAAAATGTTGTTTGTAGCCTTGTGCAGATTGGTTTAAAGGATCCAGTAGATGATGTAGATGTGCTGAAGATGGTGTTTGTTTTCTTGTTGAATTAGCAGTCCCTTGGAGAGATGCAGCAGCAGCTGCAGGAGAAGACACTGGCATCTCCTACCCAGGATTCTCCTGGCTTTCTGCAGGGATCTAAGGACTCTGCTGGAAGCAGCAGTAAGAATTCATCTTGTGACACCGATGACTTCGTCATGGTTCCAGCACAGTTCCCAAGTAAGGAGGTTTCTGGAAATGCAGAAGGTATAAGCAAAGGGGGATGTGGGTGTTAAGGATGAGTGCTAGAAAGCTGAAAGAGCAATTAGACCTGTCTGATTCCACTGAGTACCAGGAGTGTGTGTGTGTTCTCCAGCTGGAAAAGACATCTGTCTCTCTGTCTAGTTTCATAGGGTGTTTTGTAATTAGCTTCAAAGATAGGATTTGAGAGGAAAGATTACTTGGAGACCTCAAAAAGAGATTGGACCTGGAAATCCAACGGGAAAAGAAGATAAGTAGGCTCACAGGGAGAAGTGTCTTTGCCTCACAGAAGCCTTTCCCATGTCATCCTGTCTTCAGTTTCTCTCAATGTCATGGTCCAAGGCGGGATTTCAGCTGGCAAGCTGGATTTTATACTTGAAAAAAGTCCCTGGGGGAAGCTAAAAGGTGTTGGAATTTTCTTCAAACGCTTCCTGTTTAGCTTTAGCACCTCTGTGTGTTTATACTTGGATAGGAATTGCTTGAAAATGTGTGTGTGCCTAAAGGCCAGGGCCTCAGTTCAGCCTCGAGAAGAGAAGACTCTGAGGGTACCTTAGAGCTGCCTTCTAGTACCTGAAGGGAACCTACAGGATGTCTAGCACTAGGACAAGGGGGAATAGTTTCAAGCTGAGGGAGAGCAGAGTTAGACTGGATCTTGGGAGGAAGGTCTTCAGTACAGGGGTGGTGGGACTCTGGAATAGGCTGCCTGAGAAGGTTTTGGGTGCCTTCTCCCTGGGAAGGAGGCTGGCTGGATGAGGCCTTGAGCAACCAAGTCTAGTTGAGTGGTGTCCTTGCCCAAGGGGGTTGGAGTAGATGACCTCTAAGGTCCTTTCTAATCTAAGCCATTCTGTGATTCAGCCAACATGCTTAAGTATGTTCATGCACAAGTCCTTACTCAACCAGCAGAAGGGTATTGTTCAACCTTGACCATGTGTATGATGCTTTGCTGAGTTGAAACTTGGTGCTAAATGCTCTGATTCCTCATTTCAGACTTGCACTACATTTATTCAAGCAAGAATTTGAAGGGCTAGAACTGCAATCTGTGAAGGTCTCTGCTATGCAATCTTTGTGATAAGGAAGAGCTCAGTGTGGCTTCTGTTTTTCCTGGGAACAGCAATGGGACCAGTATGCACTTGTCTTGCACTAGTTGTGCTTCCAGTGTTCAGGTGTTTTGGCAAAGGCACAAACTCCCCTGTGTTGTGTGTCCAGCTGCCAGTTAATCTTGATTGCCCTGGGATTTTTGCCACTTAGGATGTGGATGTTTCAAAACCCTGCATGCAACACACACCACTGTCTTCTTACACAGCAACTACTTGCTTGCACCAAGAGGGCAGTGCTCCAGAAAATTCTGTCAGGTTTTGGCCCCCTTCCAAAATGACTTCCTTTTAGCCTAAATTTTCCAAAACTTCAAGGTACAAAGATCAGCAGCAGCCACTGCAGCTTCATCCCACCTGTATTGCACAAAACACTGACTTCAGAAACAGCTCAGCAGGTCTTAGGGGAGCAGGAAATACTACCCAAAATCTCAACTGCTCTGTATGTGTAAAGATTCTAAAGAAAATTGTATTGCATTAATCTGTTTCTGCACTGCTTTGTTCCTCAGGTGATTTAACTGCTGAGGCTGCAGGAGGCAAACCCATCCAAGACAGCTTGATGTACAGCGGGTAAGAGCACCAAGGCAACTGAAATTGTTTAGCTGCTGGAGCATGCTCTGCATTAGGGACCTGTAGGTTCTGGTGGGTAGGAGGGAAGGTGTTGCTGAGTTAGCTTTTGTTTCAGGAATAAGTGTCACCTGCCTGCTTCTGACAGCTTTCAGTCTGATTATCAGCAAATGGCACCTGAACACCAGAGTCTATGCGGGGTAGCATGACAGTCCCCAGAGCTCCTAGGAGTAGGTGCTGGGCAGACACAGCTTTGTAGGAGGGGAGCAGGGTTGGCTCCAGGCTCTAACTGCTGGGTTTATTCTATCATTCTTCAGGAGTTCTTTGGTGACTTCAGCAGGCTTGGAAAGCCAGGGACGGACACCATCTCCTTCACCCCCATACAGCAGTTCTCCCAGCCCATCCAGGTAAGAAAGACTGCTCATTGGTGACTATGAAACATTGATTGAATACCCATTGGCTTCCAAGAGGGGATTTTACAGATGTTAGCATGCTGGGCAAGGTCCACATCCCTTATTTAATTGAAGGGTAGTAAGAAACACCCAGGAAAATTCCCCAGCCTGAGGCACTAATCAGTCCCAAGTACAGAGCCTATCTCTCCCTCTTCTGGCCTTCAGGAGGGGCCAGAAGAGAAGGCAGTAGAGCTAGAATTAACTCTGTTTACTCAGGGGACAGGGATAATTTTCAAGCAGAAAGTAAATGTACTCTACTGGCTTGTGTGTGCTGCTCATCCTCTCTGTGCTTAGCTTGCAGGAGTATGGAGTGTTCCAGCTAAAGACTCTTTGCAATGAAATGGAGTGCAGCATTGCAGCCAAGTCTGAAACTGCTGTGGGCTTGAATTACTGGGCAAGGGATAGGAGAGCAACTGTGGAGGAGTGTTGCTCATCTCTCCTTGCTGTTGAAGGACAGGTCTGGGCCGACTCGGTGATTTGCAGTGTGCTTGAATCCCCAAACAGCTTGTTGGCCTATGACTTTATAAAGTCATGCTGCTGCACAGGCCTTGTTTAGTAACAGAGGGTGCAGGAGTAAGAATAAGAAGTGCAAAGAGGCATGGTCAGAGGTTTAGTTTCAATTTAAACCAGTCATTATAAACTCAGCTTTGGTGTTGGGAGCTGTCATAGGTGACAGCTGCCCACACACAGCTGCCCAGCAACCCCAGTGCCTCCAGACACGTTTATGTTCAGAAGACATGAATGGTCTCTGGAAGATGATCTTATTGACTCCAGAGCTTGAAGCTTCAGGGTACGTGTTTAGCTTACAGGAAGCTGACAGTGCTGCTCCTGTCTCATTCCTGCCTACCGGGGAAACAAGACAGCTTTCATCTTCTATTCTGTCAATAAGGCACCTGTTGGAGGAGGACAGTTGAAGGGAATTTTGTGCTGGGAGATGGATGACCCTAAAATCTTTCTGAAGAAGAAAATGTAGTCCCAGGCTATGTGTTGAACACACTTGTCACATACACGGAGCCCAGCAAGTGACAAAGTATAGCCTCAAAGCATACAAAGTTAAAGGAGGAGAATATAGCTCAAAGCTGGACTGACGTGATCAGATTAATTGGCAAGCATGCACCACAGTGTGAAGTTTAATTGCATGAGGCTTCTTATACCATCACCTGCTAAGCTTTTTAACAGCTTATTCCTTAACTGATTCCTTTGCATTCTGAGGATCAGCCTTTATTAAAGGATTTGGCCTTTTTTTTGGACAGCAGTAAGTAGAAATTCATGGAACCTGACTACAGATGCTGCCTACTTTTCACTCTTCAGCACCATCTTCACCAAACCAGCCTCATTCCATTCTACTGGGTCACAAGGTGGCAGAATCATTGCCAGTGGCTGTGATCCGTCGTGAGGCCTATTGGTTTAGCACTTAACTGGCTCAGAGGACTTCTGTTTTTCTCTCTCTTTGCCCACTTGCAAGGAGCAGCTCTCTTCTCTTTCCTGTGTGGCTGCAGGTTAGCGAGCAGTGCTGGATGCAGTCCAACTAGGACAGAAAGCAAAGACTATTTTAGAGTTGCTAGCAGTGGGTTTTCCTCAGGATGTCATAGCACACTCCGGAGCAGTTCTCCTAAACCAAGAGAGTAAGGACTAGGCAGAATTAAAATATGCTGAGAGTTACCTTTTTTAGAAGCATTTCCTGGGTGAAGAAGCTTAGTCAGTCTTAACAAAAAGTACTTCCCTGGATGTATCCCACAGCAGTGGTTTTAATACCACTTTCATAGAGCTTTTAATTACTACCAAGTAATTAAACCTCCTCTCCCAGCTTTATCTCTGTCTTTGCAAATTTATGGTCAACTGCCAGTTAGCAGGTTTGGTGTATGCCACTTCATTTGGATGGTTTTTGCAGTTGGCACCTTGTGGAGAGGTCTGACTTCTAGAAGAACTTGGTGTAACTCTTGGGGAGATGAGGAATCCTTTCACCCCAGAACTTCTTTTCCTCTGAAAGATTATGACCAGATGAAAATGGTGTTTGAAAGGGGGGTAGAAAGTTAGGCTGTGTACAAAGTTTGACACGAATTCTCAGATTTCTGGGTTAAAATTCTCTTTGCTTTATGTCTGCCTTGACACTGTGTCTTACACTGGTGGAAGGCAGAGACACCAAAGCCTCACCTTCTTGCTAGGTAATTGGAAACCTTGAGTGCCTTTTTTTAGTCTGTCAGTGAAGAATCAAGGCTTCCATGCTGCCTTTTAGAGACAGGTTAAGAGTCTGTTCTTTTGGTGGAGGAACTAAGCACACAGAACCTGGGAGAGGGGAATGAAGAAATCAGAATCACTTTTTGATCTTTCAGCCTTGATGAAAGACCTCTTGAGTTACTTTGCTCTCTTGTGGTCGAGGTGTGTCTTCATGTGCCTGCTGGATCTGGAGACACATTCCTGCAGGTTAGCTTTCTTCAACACTGTTACCATAAAACACTGAGTACTACTGACCTTGCCCCAGAAAGAGATTCTGGTAATGAGAAGCTCTGAATTGCTGTATCAGGAACAGTGTGTTCAGTAGGACAAGGGAGGTTATTCTTCCCTTGTACTCAGCACTGGTCAGGCCACACCTTGAGTGCTGTGTCCAGATCTGGACAAGAGAGATGTTGAGATACTGGAACATCCAGAGAAGGGCAATGAAGCTGGTGAGAGGTCTGGAGCACAGCCCTGTCAGGAGAGGCTGAGGGAGCTGGGGGTGTGCAGCTTGGAGAAGAGGAGGCTCAAGGGTGACCACATTGCTGTCTAAAACTACCTGAAGGGAGGCTGTAGCTAGGTGGAGGTTGGTCTCTTCTGCCAGGCAACCAGCAATAGAACAAGGGGACACAGGCTCAAGCTGTGCCAGGGCAGGTCTAGGCTGGATGTTAGGAGGAAGTTCTTGACAGAGACAGTGATTGGCATTGGAATGTGCTGCCGAGGGAGGTGGTGGAGTTGCCATCCCTGGAGGTATTCAAGAACAGACTGGATGAGGCACTTAGTGCCATGGTCTAGTTGATTGGCTAGGGCTGGGTGCTAGGTTGGACTGGCTGATCTTGGAGGTCTCTTCCAACCTGGTTTATTCTATACTCACAAAATAGTATCAAAGAGTACCCAAAACTTGAAGGGAATTCTGTCAGTGTCTTGAAAATCAAATTGTTGCAAGCAAAGCAGAGCATAATGTGGCAGGGCAGAGCAGGCAAAAAGTAGTAAGGGGGCATGTGACTGGATAGGGCTGGGTGCTAGGTTGGACTGGATGATCTTGGAGGTCTCTTCCAACCTGGCTGATTCTATAATTCTATGAACAAGTCACCAACTCTTATCTCCTCCTCTGTGCACAGATGTATATTCTTACTGAATTAAATGCCTCCTTTCATCCTGTGTAAAGCACTTCCACTCCTAGTGTTAGGCCTGAAGAAGTGATACTTCCTGCTTCTCAGGGGCAGACCCAGGTGTCTGTCCATGACTGACAACAGGGAAGACTGTAGAAACCTTCATTACCAATAAGACCTTTCTGTAATTGTGCAACATCCCTGCAGTTGGTGTTGGCAGTTGTGAATAGCATTGCCATGGCAATTAATCTGAGAATTCTGGAGCCTTTGGGTTTAAATGTGGTGTTTGCATGGGTTTTGTGTAGCATGGTTTGTGTATAACATCATGTGCAAGCTAAGTCACAGGGGAAACTGCCCCCTGGGGGAATAGATACCATATGTGAGTGGGTTAAGAGGCTTGGTTGGAATTCTGATGTTTGCAGGATGGGCCCATCCCATTTTCTGTGTGGTACTTCAGCTGACCTTGATGAGTCTGTAGACATCAGCTTCTGCCCCGTGGATTTATTCCAAGCTGCCTTTTCCACCCTGTAGTTAGCATCCTGGTAGGCACCACGAGCTTGTATTCTCTTTATGGTATGCTGAGAGTTCCATGGAGATGCCACTGCTGCAGCAGTGCCTCTGCATGAATCACAAGCAGCTTCTGGCAGCAACATCTTTGGTGGTGTCCTTTGTGAGCCACAGCTGTTTAGCCCCTGCTCAGTGATGTGCTCTTTGGCTGTGGATCTGAGCTGTTGGAAACTAGGCCAGTTGTGGCCTGAAATAGCAGGGCTCCAGTCTTCCCGGAGGGAGTGGTGTGCTTGGGTGGATGTTTGAGCTTCAGTCTGTGGGTGGGAGTTGTGCTGCAAGAGAGGAGGCTGTTTTCAGGAGATGTATGGTGCCACTTCACTTTGATACGGCTTTGAACCACCTCCCGGTGTAAATCCACAACCCCAGAGCTGCCAAGGCAAGGCTGGCTGTCTTCAGTTGCTCTGTGAAAACAGAACCTCCAATTACCTTGCTGAAGGCCTACTCCTCACAAGAGGCTTTGGCTGTGTCTCCTCTCAACAGCCGGCCAGGGCAGTTCTCCAGCAGCAAGTACGGACACTCCGTGCCCATTCCGGTGCCGACGCAGATCCACAACTACCGGCGGATCGAGCAGAACCTGCAGTCCCCCCATCAGTGCAGCTCCCCACGGTAAGTGCTGGGGCTGGCAGGAGGGGGCTCTTCTAATACAGCTTGAAGGTTGTAAACCAAACTGTTCTCTGATTGTTCTCTGTACCTCTACACTTCCCAGGGTGTGATGGGCTTCCCTCCTTCCTGTAGGGAGCCAGTGTGGTACGTGTTATGTAGGGACATAGTTGGGAGTGTTCTTGTAGTGATGTTGAGATGTATTTGTTACCAACTGCTCAGAGTTTTACCTCTCTGTGTGCATGCAAGACAGCTCCTGTCAGCTCTCAGTACAGATTGAGCCCTTCTGAGTCTGGTTGCTTTTCTCATGCCAGCTATGTTGGGATGTCCAAGCAGAGAATATCCATCTGGCAGATGCCCTTATAAAAGCAGAAAGTTGAGATGAACAACTGAAATGGATCAGGCTGCAGGACTTCCCTGACTACCTTAATTAGTTCCTGTAGCTAGTCACACCAGTGATGATGAGTCTTACACGAGTTGCATATTAATGTGGCTATGCAGCCAGGGCTAATTGCATCATGAGCAATTCATGCCCGTGAGGCAGAGCACGTTTCCCAAAAGAGCCATCAGAAGGATCTGGATACCAGCCTTTGGCCATAGAGCTGACCATCTGGCTTCACTGGCACTGCTTTCTGTGTCCTAGACTTGTGGGGCTTCTGTCTCTTCTCAGGTACAACTTCTGGTTCTTACAAGTTTGACATCTGGGTTGGCAGCAGCAGCCCAGGTCATAGGCTGGTTGGAAGGAGACTCAAGATCTTAAAGAGTTTGTACAGCTGGGGCATTCAAACAGAAGTGTCTCAGGTGTCATGGCTTTTTTGGGATGAGTTGTTTTGGAATCTGGATTAGTTTAAGTTTAGATTTCAGAAGTAGGGTAATACCCATGTCAGCCTTTGGGCTTCAGCCAGCCTAATTCAGGATAAGCCTTATTTAGAGTAGACCCAGAAGCAGAGACACGGTATGTTGTTTAATTAAGGATCAGCAGAGGCTGTTTTGTGCCAGTGTTACTTTAATGCTAGTTTGAATTCACTTCAAGTGTGGGGAGAGCTTTGTGGTAAGCTCCTCCTGTTTCCTGTGTGCCTTGTGCTTCTGGCAGCAAAATTTGTGTGCCCTGTTAGTGTTGGAACTCACAAAAGAGTCCTGGTTGTCCATGTGCCATATGAAGTGAGAGCTCTGGAGAAGGTGCAGAGGATGCACCTTGGCACGCCATGCCTGCCCCAAGTGTGGTGACAGGCTGCTGTGTTGAGGCTCACAGCCTGCAGCTACCAGTCCAGGATCAAACTGTCATGTTTTGCTGCTTTTAATCACCACTGTGCAATGATGAGATTAGCATCATCCCCGCAGAGGAACTCGAGGAATGGACACAATCAGGATGACTCAGGCTCTGCTTTTAGCATCTTTGCAGGATCTCTGACGTCATGTTTTCTTCTGCCCCAGGAAGCCATATTTATCTCTTGCCATCACTTCCTCTAATCAGCAGATTCAGTAGACACCCTTCAGGAATGGAAGGAGACATTTTCATCAAGCATTTAGTATGTGATTCCACTTTGCCAAGAGTATTAAACAGGCCTTTACAGCCCAGTGCCTCATGTTTGCCAACTGCAAACCTTGATGTACACTCTTGGTTCTGAAAGGCTGACCACTGTCATCTGAGTGGCTGCTGTGTGCCTGTGTGAGGTGGCTTGTTTGTGGGTAGATATGTTGCTTGTTGAGGTGGTAATTATGTGTGAGTACTTTTGGCCACATCACCTGTCCTGCTCATCTGCTTGCTTGCTTATCCCATGTCTCGTACGCTGGCGTTTGACATTCTGTATCTTTCAGCAGCAGCAGTCAGCTGGTGTGTTTTTCTGCCAGTTCCTGAGAGATAATGTTCAGCCTTCTGGATGGCTCCTGTTGTGGAGAGTTAAACTCAGAGGGGAGAAATACATTTTGTCACTGAACAGCTAGGTAGCTTCTCACCTTGCCAGGTGTCTGCTTCCTTGTCGTGTCCTCGTTTTGCTTCAGGGCCAGGCACTCGATGAGCGTTAGGCCTCTGAATCTGAAGAAGTGATTTGTAGGTTAAAATTGTAAAGGATTTCCTTTTTTCTAACCACGTGGAGTCATTTGGCTGAGAAATGTAGCAACAACTTGAAAAATGGGGTGGTGGATCAAATTCTTGGATGGCAACTACTGAGATGGATTTTTTGTTTTAATAATTCCTTTTTTTTTGGTTTGTTGTCTGAAATGGGGCATAAAGTAAAACATGCATCAAGTATGTTTGGGTGTTACCTGCCCCCGCCCCCCCCCCCTTAAGAAAAATCACCCAGACTAGACTCAGCTGCTGGAAAATTGAATGAAGCTTTACACTGACAGCTTAGCACAATATAGAAGCAGATATTTACAATATATATACAACTACAGACAGAAATATGCAGGTTAAAAAGTAATACAGAAACACAACAGCCCTCCCAGAAACCAGAGCCCCCAGGAGGGGCTCCCAACCACCCTTCCACCTTCTCTCTCCCCCTCTACCCTAGACTTTGCCTGACGCTCAAGGTAAGTTTGGAGGGTCAGCCAGAGGGGTTAGGGAGCAGATGGATTAGTCACACAGACAGCAGGTTAGGTTAGAGAGAAGTGCAGCCCCAAAGACAGAGAGCAAACAACTGCCTTGTCTGTGGTTATGTTCTTGTTCTTACACATCTCAGCAAGCCTATGAGTGCAGCAGCCATCACCACTGTTTCCTTTTCACAGCCTATCATCTAATTCTTCTCACCAAAATATCCCAGCTAGGCTCAAACTAGCACAGTTGGGTAGATGTACTGCCACTTCATCGGGATGGCCCTGCCATTCCTGGGTAGTGCAGTCAGCCCAGCTTGGGCTGATGAAACCCATACAGCTTTCTTCCTTCTGTTCAGATATGTATGGACAGCTTAAGCCAGCCTCACTGGGGAAGGAGACAGGATACCTTGGTGACAGCATCTTTGAGTGCCTTGAGAGCAGAGGGATTTTTTTCAGCATATTCATTGATTCCAGAAAACCATCTGCTGGCTGAGACTAATGTTCCTTTAACAAGGGAAGAAAACACTTCCAAAGTGAGAGCAGGCTGAGGGGTTTGATGAAAAAGCTGTTTTCTCATATAGCTGAGTGTAATGGGAACTGTGGTGAAGGAGCCTGCAGAGGCAGAGTGGCATTTCAGTAAATGGAGTTAAGGCTGTGTGCTCTTAACGAGCAGTGAAAACATTAAAACAGTGGAAAAGAATGAAGACGATGTGCAGTAATCTCATCTCTCTCCAGACTGATGGGCTGCCTGTCCTTTTTCCCACTAGTCTAGTTTCCTCCTTTGTTTCATTTTAGCAACTGGTTCATCCTTGAGGTGCCAGGATGTGTGGGCTGCACAAATTAATTGTCACTCCCTAAGGTGAGGCTTCACAAGGGGTTTGGAGCCCAGGCAGTTCGGACTGTCCAGACCAAAAAGAAATTCCTCTGGGCTGTATCGAGCTGTTTCAGATCTGACACCCACACACTGTTCTGGTTTGCTCTGTAGCTTCTGATTTGAGTCAAAGATCTCTGGCAGGCTCTTTGGTGACCCTTGGGTGCAGGTTATGTGTAGATCACACAGCCTGCACTGTCAGAGCTTTCCTCCCAAACTCCTGAAAAAGAGCAGGACGCTCAGCACAGGAGAGACATTTGAATAAAGCCCTCTCGGGGCATTCTGAAGACACTGCCTGGAATAAACACTTAGGACAGGGCAAGACATGAAACTGTCCTGTTCAGGATCGGTGTTACGTACCTGAGAGCATCTGAAATTGACTTCTGAGCCATGACAGGACATCCTGATTGCAGCTAAGCTCATCTCCTTCCTTCTTTCCATTTGTTTGCAAACTTAATACTTTTTTATTGAACCTTTTGGAAGCAAAGGTTATCATTTTAATCTCTTATCTGTTCTGCATCAAAATCCCACTGTACAAAGAGCCATGAAGTTCCAATTCTGTGGAAGTCTCTGGGTGGGTGGGTCTGGCAATACTGTTCTCTTTACTCCTTGTCACTGGTACCTGGAGTAATGTGTCCTGTTGTTGTTTCCTCTAAGGTCTGGTACGGTCAGGAGGTCTAGCAGTACAAGTCCTCTTGGCTTTCCTAAAACTGGTGCTTCCCCTCCTTACCCTGGAGAGCATGGATCTGTGCCCAGCTCTAGAAAGCTCTCCTATGGTGGTGCCAAGCCATTTATGCCATCACCACAAGGTAAGATGTCAGCTGGCACGTTGCTGCCCTAATACAATCATGCATCTCTCTAGAGGAAAGAAGGAAGTTGTGGCCAGCTGTAGATGCCAGATAATAGAACGTTGAGATTGTTGTGTTTTCCTATGGCTCTTACCAATAGATGATTTGATATGATGATCAGAGGGCTGGAGAACCTCTCCTGTGAGGACAGACTGAAAGAGTTGGGGCTGTTCAGTCTGGTGAAGAGGAGGCTCCAAGGTGACCATATTATGGCCTTCCAATATTTGAAGTGTGCCTACAAAAAACCTGGGGAGGGACTTTTTAAGATATCAGGGAGTGACAGGACTAGGGGGACAGAGCAAAGCTGGAGGTGGGTAGGTTCAGAGTGGAGGTGAGGAGGAAGTTGTTGAGCATGAGAGTGGTTTCTGGAATGGGTTGCCCAGGGAGGTGGTTGAGGCCCCGTCCCTGGAGGTGTTTAAGGCCAGGCTGGATGAGTCTCTGACCAGCCTGATCTAGGGTAGGGTGTCCCTGGGCATGGCAGGGAGGTTGGAACTAGATGATCCTTGTGGTCCCTTCCAACCCTGACTGATTCTATGATTCTGTGACAAGTGTTCTGGCCTCAGTAAAATAGAGATCAAAATACCTCTTAGCCCCAAGAGAGGCAAGGTTTGTTTTGGTGCTTGTATTAAACATTGGCTGCCTTCTGAAGAGGGTTTCTGTAAATGCAAAGTTCTTTTTTTACTGGCTTGGGCTGGGATGAAAAAAAAATGTAAGCCAGTTAGAGCAAAGTTCTGACCAGCTTTGGAAGACTTTGAACTTCACTGTTAGAATCATAGAATCAGCCAGGTTGGAAGAGACCTCCAAGCTCATCCAGTCCAACCTAGTACCCAGCCCTATCCAGTCAACCAGACCATGGCACTAAGTGCCTCATCCAGGCTTTTTTTGAACACCTCCAGGGATGGCAACTCCACCAACTCCCTGGGCAGCCCATTCCAATGCCAATCACTCTCTGCCAACAACTTCCTCCTAACATCCAGCCTAGACCTCCCCCAGCACAACTTGTTCAAACTGAAAAGTAGCTGTCTGAATATCTGGTAGCCTGATGCAGATGGTAAGGAGCGATTCAAGTGGAAAGGAGTGAATAAAAGACAGTGTCCAACTGATGCAGTTTGCTGTTCTCTCTAAAGAAACAGGCTCCAATGTAACTGGCTATCCCATATCCCTAGTGTCTCCAATCCTATATTTATTAACCTCTGCTGGTGGGGAAATGCAGAATATTCCTATTCTATTCCTCTGAATCTGTATCACTGCAAAGTCAGGCTAAAACTTGCTAAATGAATACCAGACAGAGGTTTTCCTCCTGCTTTTACAGAAGCTACCATTTTGCTGCACAGCTGGGGCTGAGAAGATAGTGGAGGCATCTTTCTATAAAAGAAGTGGTGCTTGGTGGTCTTATTGCCTATAGAAACTTGATACTGAGTAAGCTTTTTTCTTTATTGTGTCTCCTCAAAGTTGGAACAATCCCAGAGCAGCCCAGCCAGACTGTTGTCCCATCTTCTCTCGGAGCAGAAGTGAGAAGCCGGATTCCTGTTGCTGGTGTGTTGATCCTTACCTTCCTTCATTATTCCTATGGATAAGGCCAGAACCATAGTCTCAGGGCATTCAAGGTTGGCTGTGGTCCTGCAGCAGCTTGTCTTGATGATTGGCCAGCCAGCATTTCTGTGTGCTGGTGAGAGTTGAAGTAGATCATTCACATCCTGTCACCCAGTGTCTTCCAGTGCTGACACTAACTCTGTCACAAACTCAAGTCTGGGACAGTGAAGTCATGAACTGAACGAAGGAAAAGCATCTCAAAAATTCCCAGCATCACCACCCTCAAGCAGCCTGCTCAGTGTGTAATATCCTCACTGCTGACCCCTGATAGTCAGATTCACTTTCTCTGTAAGGGCTGCAGTGAAGGAAAGAAGCCACAATTTTATTTCCCTGTCTTTCATATCTCTTCTTCCTGTAGAGTCAAAACCCAATCAGGCTGAGTAGTTTTGTGGCTCTCATCAGAGTTACTCTCCTTAACCATCCACTGAGAGTTCTGATCTGTAGATGTTTGATCAGTGGACCCTGGGATCAGGGTGGCTTTTTGTGTTAGAAACAGAAAATGATGTGGTTTGTCATTCTGGGTCCTCCAGGTTCCTTGGCACCCGAACAGTCTCCTCGAGGGATGGGTTCCCGGCTCCACAGTGCTCCCAACCTGTCGGATTTGCATTCCTGCAGGCAGAAGATAACCAAGCAGCACTCTGATCCTCTTGTTGCTCACTTTGGTCATAGCCCAGTCAGCCAGCCTCTGCAGATTCACGGCTTGCAGCACTGCCGGCAGCTCAGGTCCTCTCCAAAGCTGTCGGAGTTCATGCAGAGAAGCCCTTTGCCAACTATCATGGGCTCCCCTACAAAGGTATGTCAAGGGAAGGGTTTGCTTTTGGGGTTCTCATGGATCAGTCTTCTGGAGTGTTTTGGGGTTAACTGCTGCATGCTCAGGTAACTCTGACCTGGATTTATTGCCACTTAATCACTTTTCTTCAAGGGCTGTGTAGTGATCTGTGTGAAATGGGGTAGTGTCCTAGTTCTTAGTGGGCAGATCTCACTTGGCAGCAGTGTTCACCATCTGAGCAGAGTCCAGGGCTTTAAGCAGGCAATGAAAAGGAGCTGGCCAGCTTAGGCAGCAGCGCATTAGTGAGCTGCAGTGCCTGGGCTGGTCTGCACGTAGACTCGGCTTGTGACGCAAGTGTGTCCGGTAGGAATCCCCAGCAGAGACGGCAGACGGTTAAGCAGGTGACAGCCCTGGTGTCTCATGCAAAGCTGGCACTGTGACAGCGTTTTCTCTGCTTGTGTTAGGCTGCTACAAATTTTCTGCAGAGTTTGTTGTCTGTTTGTTTTAGTCTTTCAGGGATTGAGGACAAGTAACTGTGTGGGGTGGGATTCCTACCTCTTTATTTCAGGCAGCTCGTTAAGCATGCAGTTGGTTTTTGATGAACAAGTGGGAGGGGGGTAAAGAGAACCTTACCTCTTAGTTTTAGAGAGACATCTCTGGGTTTTTTTGTTCTTCTTAGGCTGTGTCCCCGTTTGAGTTTCCCAAAACCCCAAGTTCCCAGAATCTCCTCACCCTCTTGGCCCATCAGGGGGTTATGATGACTCCGACACGGAACAAGACCTTGCCAGACCTGAAGGAGATGGGTCATTTCCACTGCCAGCAAACTGGCTTGGGATTGAGGCCAGTGGAAGAGCTGAAGGGCAGGTGAGCTATAATCTGCTCTGTACAGTGATGCTTCATTCCCCAGTATGGAAGGGATGGGGCAAATTTCAGATCCCTGCTAACACTAAAGATGAAATGTCACATCTGCAGATGTTCTGTGGATATCTGCTAGTGCCCTTGGTCTGCAAACAGATACAAAGCAGATTTTTCCTCTACAGGGACAGGCCATGACCTAGATTTCACAAAATGAAAGCCTGTCTGCAGCTTCATGTTGTGTTTAGTGTCCAGGGTTTCATTAAGTGGGGTAGCAGGATTTTGTTATTAGACCAGGCTCCCTGCAATTATGCAGACACATGCCTTGCTCTGTGTGGAGCCTGTGCCTGTTGTGGATGAGAGGGTGCTATGGGTGCTTTTTGTGAGTTCAACAGTGGGCACAGGTCTTCAGACCAGTTAGGTGTTCAGAAACCATGCACTGACTGTCCTGAGCATTGCAGGACGCATTGCTTCACACTCAGGTGTTAGTGTTAAGCTTCTCTTATATGCTTCTCTGCAGACTGCAGCTTTTTCCAGTGCTCTGGAGGAGTCCTCTGATATTAATTTCTTCATCTTCCATTAGAAAAAAAAAAGTGTTGTAGTAATGCTGTAGTCAATATTTGCATTAGTGCAGTTACTCACAGTTGTATGCTTCCTACACGTAGCAGGAGATGCTTCAGATGCTGTGGGCTGCCCAGGGAGGTGGTGGAGTCGCCATCCCTGGAGCTGTTCAAGGCAGGATTGGACGTGGCACTTGGTGCCATGGTCTAGCCTTGAGCTCTGTGGTAACAGGTTGGACTTGATGATCTATGAGGTCTCTTCCAACCTTGGTCATACTGTGATACTGTGAAAGAGAGGAGTGGTTTTGTCAGCTCTAGACTGCTTGCTGGGTAGCATTAAGTGGCTGTGGACCGGGAACGGCACAAACTGGAGTGGAAGTTAGCTGAAACTTTGCACCTGTTGACTTTGTGCATTGTGTTGTCTCCCTGTCAGATCTCTGAGCACGGGCAGGCTCACTGACCTGCTTTTGAAGGCAGCCTTTGGGGCACAGATCTCAGAAGCCGGCAGCAGCGACAGCCTGAACAATGAGAAGCCAATGGAGATTGCAGGTAGGTGAGGATGCCAGGCAGATGTGGCAGGATGTCCTGGGCTGGGGCAAAGAGTTTGCCTACATGTCTCCCAGAAATGGGAGCTGCTGCTCTGCTGGCTTTTGGCGAAGGAGGCGGCTGCCGTGTGTGAGGAGCGTTTGCTGTCTTCTGTGGGCTGCGTCACCGCTGGCCAGTGGTGTTGTTTTCGTAGGCAGGGCTTCCTCTCTTGGCCCCTTCTGAATGCAGTCACGTGTGGAAGTGGGGTCTTTCTGCCAGGACACTCGAGTATGAATGGCTCTGCAAGGGTGGGTCTTCCTGGGCTGTCAGGTTGGGAAGCGAGGAGGGGAGAACAG
Organism: Tricholaema leucomelas; assembly: GCA_013400475.1. NCBI lineage: Eukaryota > Metazoa > Chordata > Aves > Piciformes > Lybiidae > Tricholaema lacrymosa > Tricholaema leucomelas. The sequence continues at coordinate 789,985 of WAAF01008814.1, forward strand.
CTGCAGCAGTACCTAAGGCTGCCAGGCTCCTGTGCTGTCGTGGCGCCAGCCTGGCTCGGTGTGTTCTGGGGAGATGCCTCCAAAGGCAGCGCTGGCCTCTGCTGGTGACCACCTCCTGAGAGAGTCTGCAGGAGCCTAAAACCGCTGGGAGAGGCATACCATGCTCTGAGTAACTTTCCTGTAATGCCAGTCTGCACCTTTCAACTGTCTCCCCAGCTCCCTCAGGTGCTTACGGAGGGACCCTGCACTCTGGTGCCCGGGCTGGGGGCTCTGCCAGCCCAACCCCAGTGATTTTTACTGTCGGATCCCCTCCCAGTGGAACAACCCCCCCACAGACCACGAGGACCAGGATGTTTTCAGGTAAAGGGCTGATACCTACCTGCCTGTTCCACTGGGAATGCCTGGGGGCAGAGCGATGTGTTGAATTCCTTGCTGCTGAACACAGGGCTGCCCAGAGCACAGTCCGTAGAGCTGAGCTGGTCTTAAAGGTGTTTGAGGTTCCCCTGCTGGCTCCTGCTGGCAGCTGTTTGTACTGGCACGAGGACTAATGCCAGGGTTGTGGTTTTCCAGTACTCTCTTACTTCATTGCTCCCCGCTTCAGGAATAATGCTGCAGCTGTTCACATGCAGGTCAGCAAATGTAGAGATTGTGTTGTGCTCTGATGGTTTTCCCTGTGGATTTTAGAGGAGCTATGGAAGATGAGTGTGACCATCCGTGCCCAACAGTTTCAGTGCACAGGTACTGTCAGGAAAGAGCCACAGAGGCTCTGTGTGCAGAATCACTGCTGAAATAGGAAATGGGGCAGTGCACTCCTGCTTGACAGATCCTCCTTTTAATACACCAGTGCTTTGGCCTCCTCAGCCAGCAGCTGAGGCTGTGGCAATTGGCTCTGTTGGGATAGCCTGTCTGGGAGCTGGAGTCTCTGTTCAGTTTGACAAAATATTTGGACACTCCTGTTTGCATTTTTGGCTTGTTTGGGTTCTCGTCTTGGCCCTTCTTCATCTGAATCTAGGCAACTCTTTTGTTCTTAATTAGGTTTGAATGGGGAAGGTTTGGATGTAGCCAACTGCTTGCCTGGGATGGGGGACACATGGGCCCAGTTCCTGGGTAGAGCTTGCACTGCTGTTGTAACTAAAACCACTCACAACCAGCAAGTTGTAACCATAATCCTCTCTTGATCTCTTTTCTTTAGAGAGTGACCTCTGCAGGGCAGAGACTCTTACAAAGTGTTTCATAGGCCTTTGTCACAATGGGGTTACTCTCCTGACTACAGCCTCTAGCTACTACTGAGACATGAATAGAGAGCTCAGGCTTCCTGTGTTGCTTTTGCAGGGGTACTAGCCATTTGGATGCAGATCCAAGCACCACTTTTTAGCAGATGGATACTTGGATGCTTAAGGGTCTGCCAAACAGTCAGGGTCTCAGATGGGATGCCTGGAAGAGAAGGCTGTTGGATAATGACCCTACAATATGTGCACAGTGTTAGGTGAAGGAATCAAAGCAAAACCACTTGACAGCTTTGTCTGTTAGGTCTGTGCAGTAACTCCTTATGCTTGAGTTAATGCACAAAGTTAACGGTGAAAAGGGGAGCTTTGTAGGCTGAAACTTTGCACCCCATATTCTTGGACAAGCCATGAGGGTGATCACTTGACAGATATAAAGGCAGAGCCTTTTCATGAGTCGTAACAGTTTCTGCAAGCAGCCTGTTGGAATTGAGAGGGTCCCCAGAATGTGATGTGGTTGATCCTTTCCTCTGCCTGAACGATCCAGAAATACTCTTTTATCTTTGATGATCCACTTAGCTTTGAAGCATAGCTGCCAACAGGGAGAACGCATTGGGAGGAGAGGAAACTCTGCAGATCAGTTGGGCATCATTATATTGCTGAGCCTTTTGAAGGCTGGGTAGGGTAGCAAATTAAATTTGTGGGTGGCTGTGATGGTTTGGACGTTACTTGCCCACCCCACACTTTGTAAAATCACCCAGACTAGACTCAGAGGCTCTGGAAATTGAATGAAGCTTTATATTTACAGCTTAGCACAGTATACAGGCAGATATTTACAATAGATACAGTTATAGACAGAAGTATACAAGTTAAAAGGTAATGCAGAAACACAACTCTCCTCCCAGAAACCTAAGCCCCCAGGAGGGGCTCTCAACCACCCTTCCACCTTCCGCCTACCCCTCAACCTTACCCAAGATCTTGCCTTATGTTTAAGGTAGTATGGAGGGTCGGCCAGGGGGTTAGGAGGCAGGTGGATTTAGTCACACAGACGGCAGGTTAGGTTAGAGAGAGAGAGAGATGCAGCCCAAAGCCCAGGCAGAGAGTGTCTGTCTTATCTATATTTACTTTCTTATTCTTATGAAGCCTATGAGTGCAGTAGACATCACCATGGTTTCCCTTTCACAGCCTGTAATCTAGTTCTTCTCAGCAAAACATTCTAGCTAGCTTCAAACTAGCACAATGGAAGAGCAGCATTTCCCTCCAAAGGATCTGTGGCAGTGGAGAATATCAGGTTGGTAGTATTAGCAGAGCCTTGTAGCTGGTACTGGTATCCCTGCATCAGAGAGAACAGATCCCTTTGTGGCAGTGTCAGGGGATATGAAGCCCTCTGGAAGTGATGAATGGATTATAAATACCCTGAGACATACACTCCTTTGGAAGTGCTCATGTTTTATATGCATTGTGTTCTTAGGATGCATTCAGTAGTCAAGAAGGGAATAAGATGATGGTGAGAGAATTATGTGATGGATGCCGTGCTTCCAGGGTGTCCTAAATCTTGAGGTTCGGATTTCAGCTCAGCTGAAGTCACTTCTCTTGCCCAGCTTCCTGTTTGTAAAGAGGAGGAAACAGAAGTGCAGGGCATGTCATGAGAAGGTATTCTGGCTTGCATGTAAGTGGCCAATGTTTTAAATCTGTGAGAAAAACCTCACTTACCAAAGCTGCTCCTTCACTGGGAGTGTAAATGCTAGGAAGCTGAGGTTCAAGCCACGCTGGTCCGTGATGGGAAGTTGGCTGTGGTGGTGTATGCTAAAAATCAGCCCAGAATACTGTGGCAGGATTCAGAATGGGTTTGGACAAAACCCCAGAGCAGTACTTCTGAGCTGCCTCCATAAATGACACACGTTCTGGAAGGTGCTTGAAATCTGCTTGAGCTTGTAAGCTGGTCTGCCTGAGTGGCTGAGGAGCTCACGTTGGGGAGTGGTTATTCCACATCAAGAGTCCATGCTGCTTCATCCAAAGTTCCTGTTGCTGCTTCCTATCAGATCCTGGATCCTACAAGATTGTCCCATCTGCTGGGTAAGGAACTGGCCTACTGTTCATATCTTCAGTAATTTCTTTGCCTGTTTCTCTTCTCAGTGGGGTCTTCCAGCTCTCTCAGTTCTGGAGGCTCATTCACCGGCAGGCACTTGGCAGTGGGAACAGGTGGGGATGCTGTAGAAGGTCCCTCGAGTCTCCGGTACACTTTTGCTGATCCCATCACTGCCAACCTGGAAGGTGCTGTCACATTCGAGGCACCAGAGCTGCCTGAGGAGACACTGATGGAGGTGAGTATACCCCGGGGACTTGTTAGGGGCAAAGAACAGGGGAACTGAGCCGGCTGGAGAGCATGAGCAGTGCAGCATATCGGTGAAAGGAGCTGAAACCGGTAAATGTGACACTTGTGCTGCTGGCGGAGGTGGGGAGACACCACGTTCTGTACCAGAACAGCTGAACCAGATTGTCGAGCTGAAAGGCTGCCAGACTCCACTTCTCTGCAGGCTGAAGTAGAGCAAATGCTTTTGTAGCAGAGATATATTTGAAATGTAGGTCAGGCTGCCCATTGGAGGCAGAGGTGGGAGGCAGGTTTAGTCACAGTTTAGCTCTGCTCTTGATAACCTCCTCAGGCTGTATGGTGCTGAGGAAGGCTCTTTTATGTCTGACTTCTGCTGGCGTTGATAAAAGCCCCTAGATACCCACAGAGATAGGCATGCTTTGTTTCAGAGATGTGCCTTTGCTCTTCCACTTCCGGTTTTGTTTAGCACAATGTTTTGTCAGCTTCACGTTGAATTGCTTTCGTTTACTTCATCACCTGCAGAGCCACAAAGCTAAGGACTTTGAGCTTGATGTGATCACAGTAGAACTGAATTTGCCTGAGCATCTTACCTGTGTGAGGTCTCAGAAGGATGGGGCCCTGCCAGCTGCTGCTGCTTTGGACACTGGTCTGAAGAGAAGTGTCCCGAGTATCAACTTGATCTCATTAATCACACTCAGCTTCTCTGTCTGTAATGAGTCATTTGGGTCTAGTCATAATTTCTGCTGAGCACAGTAATCCATTAGCAAGTCATAAACCTTTACAGCAGATTTCAAGACCCCTCTGTGCTCCGTGGAGTTGGCCAGAGTGCAAACCTGGCAGATCTCCTGATTTCTGCTGATAGTTTCAGGGCACTGAAAGCCTGTATTTAGGCACCCTTGTTTGTCTTGAGCAAAGCTGTTGAAGTCAGGTGGGTGGTTCTTCCATCTTTGTACTTGTAGAAAGTTTCTTTAGGCTCAGACAAGGCAAATTGAAGGCTGAGGTTTAGTTTCTTTTGCAGTGTTTTAAAAAACAATAGAGTAGTGGTTAGGGAAGGAAAGACTCTCGTGATGGCAAATGAGGCCATGAATGCCAGCATCATGAATGGAAGCTGACTATATAAGCAGAGAAGAAAGACTGTGCATTGGTTAGAGATATTAGGGTGAGACCTGCCAGATCTCAGCAGTTTCCTGCTCTGCCACAAACTTCTTGTATGACTTGGCAATTACTTCATCTCGAAGTTCCTTCTCTGCTTGTAAATAAAATAGAGGAAGATAGAGATAACACTTCTTACCTTACTGGACTATCCAGATAGCAAGACAGTGGCACAGGAGATTCCTATTTCAGATAGTCAAAGCTGCCTGCCTTAGCAGTAAAGAGCCTGAGCCAGTGAATGAAAAACAACAGCATCCAGAACTTGAGAATGGGAGGGTTTGATAAATTCATGTAGGAAGCCTCCTTAGGAGCCCCCTTTGAGAGAACTGGGCCGCTGAATATTTGAAGATCAAGCAGATTAGTCACTTCTATAGAGAGTACAAACAATGATCCAGGCAGCAATTCATTTTGTGGGACATTCAGTTTTTCCACAAATACTGACTTCCCAAAAATGTTTTCAGTGACTTAAGCAATGCAGCTGCCTGGAAATGGGATAATCTCCTTTGATCTGTAACAGCAGAGGAAAAACTGCTTTGAAATGAACACAGCATTTGGTGTATGTGCCACTCACTGAAGTGGCAAGAAGTTGCAGATAAAAAGGGTTGTTCTTGTTGTCCCTTCAGAGGACCTCACCCAGGGCTCATTGCACTGAACTGGGAGGATGTAAAGACCAAGGGCTAAGTGAGGATTGGGGTGTAGGATGGGACACACTGCAGTTTGCTGTGGCAAAGGAGATTGTCGCTTAGGAAGTCCACACCCACTTTCAGTTTTGTACCAGCTGTGCTGTGGTGGGGACCAGAGCTGGACCTGTGGTGCAAATGATCTCTCCCTTTTCCTTGTCTGAGTTCTGAAAGAATCCCACAGAGCTGGGATCCTCCCTGGGAAGGGAGTGTGTAATTTTGGAACAAGTCTCATCAGCTTCTCCAGGGAGCTGACTGGAAATTTCTGCTTGGGGAGTGCTGCTTGCTGCTGTTACTGTGGAGGAGGAACTGATGTGGTGTGGGAGTTGGGGGCTGAGTTTGGCTGTCCCTGCTCAGAGCAGAGGTGCAGGGGAGGTTGGAGCCCAGGTGGAATGAGTCACTGGCACAGCTGGAGGTGAGCAGCTCTCCTTGGCCTGCCAGCTTTCCCTCTAACCCTCACCATGGCATCTTTTCGACAGCAAGAGCACACTGACATCCTGCGCAGCCTCCGCTTCACCCTGGCCTTCGTCCACTACGTGATGGAAATCGCCGCCCTTAAAGGCAGCTCCAGTGAGATGAGCAGCTCGGTGACATCTGAGTACCAGCTGCAGGAGAGTGTGGTGGCAGACCAGATCAGCCTCCTCAGCAGGGAGTGGAGGTAAGGACCCAGGAGGGAGCTGCCCAGTTTCCAACTCCTCCCTCACTCTCTCCCTGCCCTGCTGTGCCACAAGTCTTTCAGGACACTTAGCACACTGTCCCATCACTGTTTGCACTGTGCTGTGCTTTCTTTGCAGCTATGCTGAGCAGCTTGTGCTGTACTTGAAAGTAGCGGAGCTTCTGTCCTCGGGGCTGCAGATGGCCATAGAGCAGATCAAAGCTGGCAAGCTGTGCCTCTCCTCCACTGTCAAGCAAGGTAAGGAGCTGCTGGGCTTGTGGCACGAGGGATTGACCTGGCACAGAAGGGTTTAAAGTATCACAGAGGATATGGAGGGGGTCAGTTGAGTGTGAACCCCCAGCACTATGCCCAGGGGCTTATTTCTGATTGTCCCCTTGCACAGCTGTTTGTTTTAATTCACATTGAGGGGAATGTTCCTCTCTTCACATTGACTTCGTCTCCAAACTTCTTGCCTATTGCCCCGAGAGTATCTTCAGCACAAATCAGTGAGAGGAGAATGTGCCTTATCTGATTCCTGGTACATCTCTCTCAGGTGCTTATTTGTGCTTGACATAAGTCCAACTTAATTACAGAGTGTGTGTCCTAGGAAGTGCCTACTCGGCAAATGAAGACCTGTCTTGGCAGTGATGTCATTCCAAATTAAACAAAACCACAGGAAGTAAAATGCTGGTAATGCCAGACTCATTTCTTTGGTAGAGTTACAGCATCTGACTGGCTGGCTTGTGATGTGAGTTGGCTGTGATTCAGTGATCAGAAAAAGTAATGTTAAAATTGCTACCATCAAAATAACTTTTAAAGCTACCATTGTAATACTACTGAGGCAGCTTTTTGAAGCACTCTGAGTACCCCACCCACCAGCCACCTCCTTCAAGAGCCTAGTGTTTGAAAGCACTCCTGCTGCCTTGGGATGGGGTGTGGTAAAACATGAAAAGTTGAATACAGAGAGCACACATAGGTTGTAGTAGGCAATATGGAGCAAGATATACAGGTCTAGCTATATGGCTCCACAAGTTCAGGCTCCCAGGGAAGTTGCCATAACCCCAGTAAATCACTGCTTTTCAGCACTGATTGCAGCTTCTGCATTTGTAGTCTTGATTTGCCTTTCCCTGTGTGGCAGTTGGGCAAGGCTGCCTTTTCCTTGTCTCTCTCCCCACTAAATGCTGCTCCCTTGAGGTTTTTCAGGGCACAGTGAGGACAAGAGGGTTTTCAAGGTATTTGTGTCTCATGTATATGGAAAAAAGCAGGGAAGCACAATGGGACACGGCTCTGGAGTGTCCTTGGGCAGTGCATGCCAGACAGGATCTCTACCCCCCAGCCATCTTCTTTTTCCTGACAGGAAAGCTCTGGGCACAGCTCATAGCTTTGGCTGAATTCCATGGAGGAGGATATTGCTGTATTTGTCTGTTGATTTAGTTCTTAAATAGTCTCTCTTGACTCCAGAGTTTTTCATTTCACTCTCTTGGTGTGATCCACAAGCTTTGGGGCTCCACTCCTTCTGAAGTTCTTGCTGAGCAAGGCTGCTCTGACAGTCTGACCCTGACAGGATTACACTTTTGTGCCTCAGTCCTTTCCAATGATGAAGAGTTACAGCAGTCTTCCTTCTTGGAGGCAGTCTCTCCTCAGGTGCTCTGCCTGGGAAGGATAGATTTCACCATAGGGCCTGGCTATCATCTGCAGCATAACTGAGAGAGGCTGGTTCATGGTACAGGTTGATTTTTTGTCTCCCCCAGGAGCAGGTCACGCAGCATGGGGATTTTCAGATGTGCACGAAGCACTCACTACTCAGGTGTTGGGGAGAGTTTGTATTCAGCACTTCGTGTGTCTGTCACCCATCAGTGCAGTCAGTACTTCAGCACATCTCCCTAGCCACGCAGGAGGGACGCTCAAGCCTGCGGCTGCCGTTCTGGATCGTTACTTAGTTCTCACATTAGATTCCTGCTTCTCTGTCCCGTCACCTCCCCACACGAGCTGCTGTGGCTGAGGGAAAGAGGTGGCCCTTCTTGTTTTCTGGGGCAGCAGTCCCACGAGAGATTCCAACAGCTGCCACATGCCCTTCACGTACCCCTTCGCAGCATGTCAGCACCCCTCGGGCAGCAGAAGCTTTGCCCCTGGCACGTCTGTTGCTTCTGGTGGTGCGTGAGACATCTTGCACGCTGCAAACTGCTCTCTGCCTTCTGGCACCTGAAGGGAACAAAAATAGACCCGTCCTCAGGTGAACCAGGTGTAGGTGTGGACTTTGCCATGCACAGGATGAAAACCAGGGAAGGAGACAGAGGAAAGGAACAAGACCCTGTTAAGTGCAGCAGGTACTTCCTGCCAGACTTCTGGATTTAACCTAACCCTCTTGTTTTGAAGTGACTCAGTGGGGGTCCTGTGTGTGGAATTCAGGAGGCAGAAGTAGCCCCTAAAGCATTTCTTTCTTTTACTCCAGTTGTGAAGAAGCTGAATGAGCTCTATAAATCCAGTGTATCATCCTGCCACTGCCTCAACATGAGACTCCAGAGGTTCTTCTTGGACAAACAGAAACTCATGGATCGAATCAACAGCATCACGGCGGAGAAGCTCATCTTCAGCTATGCTGTGCAAATGGTAATAACCACACACTGCCTGGGAGCTCTTGGGTGTCCATGGTTCCTGATGGTGGCTTTAGCAGATGGTGTTACTTATGATGATGTGTGCAGCTTCTTGAGGCTGGGTGAGGGAAATGTTGAGGCTGCTGAGGGGCCATGCTGGGTCTTGTCTGCAAGTAACCTCTTGACGTGGGCTTGTTGCCTGCAGGTTCAGTCTGCAGCCCTGGATGAGATGTTCCACCACAGAGAAGACTGTGCACAAAGGTACCACAAGGCTCTGCTGCTGATGGAGGGGCTGCTGAACATCATCACTGAGCAGGGGGACATAGAAAACATCAGTAAATGTGAGTGTTCAGTGACTTTGTTTTCCTCCCACTAGAAGGAGTGTCCTTGTTCTAGCTCCTTGCAGCCTGGCTTCCTGCTTTCCCGGCAGGAAGGCTGTCAGAAACACAGGTCCCTCTTCTGAGCCATATTTTGCGAGCTTCCCATGCAGAGCGATTGCCAGGGCTTTGTTGGAGCTTTTGATGTGTGAAAGAACTTGCTGAAGGAAGTGGTTTGGCAACAGTAGGAGCCTGGGTTTCGTTTCCAGACAGAACCATCCCTCAGATTGCAGAGCATATGGGAACCTGGAACTGCAGTGGCTGTCAGGCAGAGATGGCTGATCAGCACAGCGAGGGCTCCCTCCAGCTTGTCTTCTGAAAGAGGGCTGCTCACCTGTCTGGTTCCCCAGCTGCAGGCCTTCATGAGAGTGCAGTAGACATTTTTTTTTTTCCTCAGCAGGTGCTTGTTGTAGCAGTGAAAGCTGAATTCTTGCCTCCTTGTTATTGTTTGGCTTACTTTCCTGGAGACAGATGGACCCTTTTGTCTTCTCCTCCAAGCTGTCACTTCTCTTGTGCATCCCCTTTGTCTGAGAGGTGTTACTCTCTGCTGCTGGAGCTCTGCAGCTCCATGTGAAATGGGAAGGACTGACCTCACTTCGCTCTGAGTGCACTTTCCCTGCCCCTACGGCTGGGGTTTAGTCACCTCTGGCATCCCTTTCTCTGGGCACTGGGGATGGGGAATAGCCAGTGCCTGTTAGAGCAGCATGTCTCAGCCTTGGCTCTGCTCAGTTTCAGCTGAGCCAGCCCATCCACAGTGGTCCCCGAAGGCATCAGCATGGCTGAAGGGAGAGGCTGCAGCTGGCAAACCAAGCCCTGCCTCTCCCCTCTGCTGCCCACCCAACGCTGTGCCTGGCCAGCAGCCAGCGAGCTGCCAGCCTGCTGGAGGCATTCGCGTGGGCAGAGCTCTCGGAGAGACGGAGAGGTAATGAGGGAAGAGATTTCTAGCTCAGGGGCAATCAGTCAGTTAATTATCACCAACTTTCACAGCTGACAGGAGGCTCACTGGAGGGGAGCAAAGGGAGATTGGCAGGTGCTGTGTGATACTGGAGGGCTCTGTGAATGGGGAATACTAAGTAGTTTCTGTTGTACCATTTCTTACCAAACCTAATCACTTCTTTTGTCCAGAGATGCAGTTAATGCTTCTAATAGATTTCTTTTCCCAGTTGATATCCTGGTATTCCCAGGTTCACCTTTTGCTCCAGTTGCCTGATTGAGCTGTTCTCTGGTAGGCTGCAGTGGGAATGCTTTTAATTTTAGGTATCAGGTATATGATTACTAATTTCTGAAAAGTGAAATGGTTCATGTAGAAATACAGCAAGTCTTCATTTGAGAGGAACTAATTCCACCAAACGTTTAGCTTTTGAGAGAGTCTTGGACTTAGACAATGAGAATCTGGCACTGACTACGCTGGGCCAGGCTCTGCCTCTCAGTTCTAAGCCATGACAAATGGCATTGGAGATCTTACATCATCTTGCCTCCAATAGCTAAAAATGAATAAATTGTTCCTGGCAGATGGTGGTTCTTTGTAACATCTTCATACCTCTATCAGAACTGCTGCAGTGCAGCTTTCAGGGTTGGATAGCAAATTATTCAACACCTAGACCTAGGATGGTATTTGTGGTCAGATCCTCACCTGCTCCAAATCAGTGCCTCGTAACAATTACCAGCTGGTTGCTTAGATTTGCTGAGATCCTGCCTTCAGTTGGGTTTGTTGGGTTGTGGTTTGTGCTTTTTGAATTTCCATTGTGATTTGCTAATCTCTGTGTTGCCACAAAATGAGAATTCAGCTCTTCTGTTGTTTCCTTCACAGGTAAACTGTGCATCGAGCGCAGGCTGTCAGCTCTGCTGTCGGGGTTCTGTGCCTGATTTCAGTGTTGTTCTTCACACATCACTCCAGCTGATCCCTTGGTTTCCAACAGCCTGCTGCTGTGCTGGGGAAGGATTTTGGCAGGAGATCTGGAGGATGAACTGCTCAGTGTTTTGTATTTTGACGTTTTGGGAAGTAGTTCTACAGACTGGGATTCCTCGCTGGGGATGTGCGACTGCAGCAAGCACAAATACTCCCTGGCCCAAAGGCCTGGGCAAAGATGTCACCTGCGTGAAGGTTTCCCTCACTGGCAGAGGCGAGGAAGGGCAGAAGTCTGCTTCTTCCCAGCACTTTGAGGGATGAGACTGCTGCCTGTCCCTCTTGCTTAAGAACAGGGTACTCCAGTGCTGTGTCCATTGCAGGCGATGGATGTGCAGAAACTGCTGGCTTCAGTTGATGTTGGAGGGTGTCATTCAGAAACCAAGGCCAGTTTGTGTTCTTTCTCCTGTCCCAGCTGAGAGCCAGGCATCTGCAAGCTTCCTGGCGCCCTGAAGCTCCCTTCCTTTGACCCTTCTCAGACGCGTTTATGCCTTGGAGTGCTTACAGAATGGCAGAAGAGGGAGTCAGCTCCCCTTTGCCTGAGCGTTGTTGAAGCAGCTCCCACCTCCTGCAGACTTCCCCTCGGGGCCAAGGCCGTGCTGCTGCCGAGAGTTTTGCCTGTCCCGCGGCTGCGGGATGGGAAGGAGACTGCGCAGGAGCGGGAGGACAGCAGCAGCTGCAGCGCTCCCGTCTTTGTGAAAAGCTAAAACAAAGCCCTTCCTCCCTTGATCCCCAAGCTCAGCGGGATCCGCGTGGAAGACTGGTGGCTATTCAGCTCGGGCTGTCAGTACATATCTGCCAGGAGGAGGCACTGGCACCGTCCTGCTTTCAGCTCCCCCTCCCCACCCCCCCAGACTGAAAACACTAGCTTTGTGAATCAAAGGAGCACTTTACACACTATGGGAACTTTGAGACGTTGACTTAGCATCACACAACAACCCAGGAACACCACGACTGTTAGGAATGCTGTTCTTTTTATTCCTTTCCCTTGCTTCCTGGTTGTTCTATTGCACTACTCGTGTGCGTCCGTCCGTATGTATTCCTGCGGGGGAATATGTATTGGTAGAGCTGTATCTGGTTTGTGTGTAACTGTATGTATTTAACTGTACTGTATCTTGTGAGCGTGGGGCAAAAAGCACTGCAGAGTCTGTGCTGTTCCTCCTCTGTACCAGGCAAAGCTGACTTGCAGTCTGGCAGTACCAAGAGTGGGTTTAGGTTCTTTTGTTTTTAATTTAAATGTTCTTTTAAGGACAGTCAATATCAAGCTCAGTGCTTTCGAAGAGCTCAAGAACAGGTGTTAAGATCCTACACACATACGATTGGAAATGCATTTTGTGAAGAAGTTTTTATTTGCTGCTTCATGTGGTTTGTTTGTTTGGGTTTTTTGGGTATTTTTTTTTTTAATGAACTCTTGTGGTGTTTGTCTTTTACACTCAGCATTTCTTGTAAGGAGACTCTGTAGCCAAATGAGACTGCGGGTGCGAGTGGCTGGAGTTCTGGCTGGGATGCTGTGAGCATGTGTGAGAGGAGAGCTGGCTGCCTTGTGTCTGCGTGAGTGTGCGTGTCTTAACTTATCAGTCATGGCAGTATTTTGTTAGTGCTGGGCAGGAAAGTATCTATGAAAGCAACTTGAAACCTCAGGCTTTGTTTTTGGGGATCCAAAAATAATTTGTACACGGTGGTTAAGTCCTCACTGCTTTTTATTTTGCCTTTTTTTTTTTTTGTTCCTCTTGACATTGGCACAATTCAGTGGGATGCTTTACAAGGGTTTCAGGAGCAAATTAATTGACTTTGGAGCTGGCATCATCTTTGGCAATGTGGGTGCTTCTGATTAGGGAGCAGGAATGCCAAGAGAAGAATCAAAGATCTTTCCAGTTGCCCCAGCCAGGGAAGTTCAGGTGCGGCTTTCCCAAATGCTTCAGTATTGGGCTGCTGTCACACCCTGCATCACAGCCTGCTGCTGCTGTGGCTGTTTGTGCTTGTGCCTGGCAAAAGAAAAAGACAAAATCAACCAGCCAAGCCCCCCAGCCTGTGGACAGAAATGCTGAGAGACCCAGACTGCTTCCAAAAGGCTTTTGCCAGTTCTGCAAAGGGCTACACTGCAGGCAGGAGCAGGGCAGCAGGAGGCAGCAGGGAAGCACTAAGCCAGGACTGACTCTGCAATACAGACCCTGCTAGAACCCCGAGCCTTCCCAGCATCGCCCCCTACCCTCAGAGCATCCTGCTGAGGAGCAGAGCCCAGGATCCACATCCCTGCCGCAGGTGTCTGGATCCCCTGTGTGTGGCAAGCTCAGCACTAACCTTCCAGCTGTACTACATTACTTGAATGTATCAAAGTTGTCCACATTCAATGTATAAAAGTCTATATTGCTCCAAAAAGTGGTGGTTTACAGACCTACAACCAATATATATGTCTGTGTTTGTGTATATACATGCAAGGAGGGTGTCTGTGTGTGTGTGTATGTGTGCAGAGGTATGTGGATACACACACAAACACAAACGTGTATATATGTTTGCTCTCAATACTTGAAACTTAGCCACTGTGCTTGAAATAAAAATGAAAAAAAAGAGAAAAAAATACACACACAAAAAAAATCCCCCAACAAAACCAAACCCTCCCAAATACAGGAGGGTGGGAGATTAAAAAAAAAGAGGAGAAAAATCAGACAGGTGATTTATTTTGCCATCACTTTGGTGACTTTCTGTTTTTTATCTAACTGCATGTAGCGTGAAACCAGGTTGTTTGGGTTGGGTGTTTTTTTTTCTTTGGTGAGAAGTATTTATTGCTTTGTAGACAATAAGATATGCAAAAAAAATAAAGAAAAGAGACAAGACCCCAAAAACTTAACTCCCCAACCTCGTTGAAGTTGCTAATGTAGTCCACCTGCTGTTGTCATGGCTTTGTTACTGTTGCAGCATTCATGTCTAGTGTCTTTTAAGAGATTTCAAGAAACCTCAGTCTGATAAACATGGATCTTCAGGTTTGTGAGAGAGGATGATGATGATGATGGTGTTGATGTTGTTCTTTATAAGGTAATGCTTGATACTTTGTCAGCATTTTTTTTATTTGTGTTTTTGTGTGACTTTTTTTTGGGGGGGGGGGCTTTAAATTGTACACCACCAATTTAAGAGAATAAAATCGGTTTGAAATTGTTAGTGGGCTGTACTTGGTCATTCTGCTTAGTGCACTGTCCAAGTTAAGATACTTAATGTGTTTGGTTCTTCTGCCAGCTGTAACTTTCAGGTGACAAAATACTCTTAGTCCCTCTTCACAGAGGGTGAAGCATGGGACAGAACAAGCTACACTGCCCTAAAGGGCTGGAGCACCTCTCCTGTGGGGGCAGGCTGAAAGAGTTGGGGCTGTTCAGTCTGCAGGAGAGGAGGCTCCCAGGTGACCTTATTGTGGCCTCAGTATCTGAAGGGGGCCTACAAAAAAATCATAGAATCAGTCAGGGTTGGAAGGGACCACAAGGATCATCTAGTTCCAAACCCCTGCCATAGGCAGGGACACCCTACTCTAGATCAGGCTGACCATAGCTCCATCCAGCCTGGCCTTAAACACCTCCAGGGATGGGGCCTCAGCTGCCTCCCTGAGCAACCCATTCCAGGCTCACATTTGTGCATGAAAACAGAAAAAAAACTTAAATTACAGATTATGTTTGGTTGTTTTCCTTTCCTTTAAAAAAAATATTACTAACAGACCTGCCTAGCATTAAAAAAAAAGCTGGGGAAGGACTTTTCAGGCTATCAGGGAGTGACAGGACTGGGGGGAATGGAGCAAAGCTGGAGGTGGGGAGATTCAGAGTGGAGATGAGGAGGAAGTTGTTGAGCGTGACAGCGGCGAGAGCCTGGAATGGTTTGCCCAGGGAGGTGGTTGAGGCCCCATGGCTGGAGGTGTTTAAGGCCAGGCTGGATGGGGCTCTGGACAGCCTGCTCTAGGGTAGGGTGTCCCTGCCCATGGCAGGGGGGGTTGGAACTAGATGATCCTTGTGGTCCCTTCCAGCCCTGACTGATGCTATGAAATCCACAGAGGAAGCTTCAGTTTAGAGAAGTTGAAGCCAGTTCCCTGGTGGGAGCTGTAGGCACTGGTTCATCTGTCCCTATGACACCTGGCTGTGCTCTCTTCTTGCTGCTTTTAAAAGAGCCAGGAGCTGATGGCAGACTCTTCCCCCTCCACTTAAATTTCCCTTGTGTTTCAGTCTTTGCAAGATCAGCCTGTTGGAGCTGCACATTCTTTGGCTCTCCACCCAGAGGAGCTGCAGCAGGGAGGTCTGATGGACACATGGACTGGGGGTAGGTTTGTGGTTGTGCTTTTGTGAGACTTTTTTGTGCATTATTTTAAACTCCACCTTGTTTTTACCAATACAATCAGGAAACTTACTGCTCTACAAGAGAGATAGTTCAAGATGAAGTGTGAGTGATATGGTAGGATTTGGGTATTTTAAATTAAGATATTTTCCTGGCAGGCCTGCAATTTTAATTTGCCCAAAGCAGCAGGTGGCTTTGCTTTCTTGTGCCTGCTTTTCCTACACCAGAAGTCACTGAACACGGCAGAAAGTATAAGGGTGCTGTGAGCCTTTCATAGAGTCACAGGATGCACTGGGTTGGAAGGCACAGGTTGCTGAGGGCCCCACCTTGAACGTCTACAGGGATGAGGCCTCCACTACATCTCTGGGCAACCAGTTCCAGTTATTTCACAACTCTCACTGTGAAGAACTTCCTTCTGTCCAACCTAAATCTACTCTGCTCCAGTTTAAAACCATTGCCCCTTGGCTTTATTGCCATAAGCCCATCTAAACAGTCCCTTCCCAGCCTCCTTCTGGGTCCCCTTTTGTCATGACTTTGCTTGCAAGACACACTTGTAGTCCATGCTCTGCTGGATGGAAAGCTAAGCTCTGCATCTCAGATGTTGAGAGTTGTCCTAAACTACTTAGTCCAGTCCTTCCACTCTTAGAGCAACTTCAGCAAGGAAGGTGTTAACTTTCAGGAGCTCAACACCATCATTCCACCAAATGTTTCTCAAAACTCCACTTGCTGGCCCGTGCACGTTGTTGTTGGCCATGAGCATCCCTGGGGGCAGTGCTGCCCGACAGCCCCTGTGTGACTCAGCACCACCCCACACAGCTATGGGCCCCTGTTGTGGCTGCTTAAGGAAAGACCCTGTTGCAAACTCTGAACTCACCGTGAGCTGGAATTGTTTTTTTCCTTGCTCAACTCTATTTATAATTTCTGTTTCCTGTCCCCCTGCCTTTCCCACCACAGGGAGCTGGACACCACGGGTTAGCTCCGTGAGAACAGCCCTGCCTGGAACACTGGGCTCTGCTCGCTTGTCATTGACGCTGACTTGGGCACAAGCAGACTCGCTTCCCTCTCCCTGCAGAGCTGCCTCACAGCAGTGCCATCAGTGTTGGGAACCGCACTGAGAAGCTGCAATTAGCAGGACAGAATCATTTTAGTTGGAAAAGCCCTTTAAGATCATGGAGTCCAACCATTCTCTAGTAAAATCCAGTGCTAAACCATGGTCCTCAGCACCACATCTGCATCTCTCAAACCCCTCCAGGGATAGGAATTCAATCACCTCCCTGGCAAGCCTGTTCCAGCATTTGAGAACCCTTTCAGTTAAGGTTCTGGTATCTCCAACCTACACCACCCCTGGTGCAACTTGAGACTATTTCCTCTCCTCCTCTCACTGGCTATTAGAGGAGCTGAGACTGACCCCTGCCTGGCTCCAGTCTCTTTTCAGGGAGTTGTAGAGAGCAATGAGGTCTCTCCCATCAGCCTCTTTTTCTCCAGACTAAACAACCTCAGTCCCCTCAGCTGCTCCTCACAAGACCTGTTCTTCAGACTGCCCTTAAATGCAGTAAAAACATCCTGATGGTACACACTAGGCAAGAGCCTATGGCAGCCTTTGGACAGCTGGGCAGAGCTAAATATAAATGCTGTTGTGTCTTGAGGTCTGGCAGCTCAGCATATCTGGATTCTTGGGGGAGGGAGATGGTTAGGGTTTTGTGGGTTGTTTTTTGGTTTGGGTTGGTTTGTTGGGTTTTTTTTGGTGGGTTTTAATATGTAAAGCCCCCTTTTTGTAGTAAGTCCTCTTGTGTTTATTCCCTGGAATTGTGGTAAAGAACTTGGTAAGTTTCTGATGCTGAGGTTGTTTGAAGCTACCTGTGAAGAGGTTTAAAGGTTCAGATGGAAAACCTGTAGCCAAATGAAAGATGAAGTCCAGTGTGTCCCATGTGGGTAAGAGAATACTCAGCTGAATCCACGGGACTCTTTCATAGGCAGCAGAGCAAAGGGGGGAAAGTGCTAGCTGGGAAGATGTCAAAGACAACAGAAATAAACAGTCCCTTCTAAAAGCACTAAAGCACAAGGCCTGAGCAGCTTAAAAGCACCAGTGAAAATTGCACAACTTTCTAGAGGTTGGCAGGGAGGTTATGCTGATGTTGATTCTAGGAGAAAGCAAACCCAAGCAATTCTTCCAGGGCATTTGGCTTCCTTCCCACCGTTTATATTTAGTTGTTGGTAAGTACGTCAGCAAAAACATGCTCATTCAACTCTGAAAGACCAGAGGTGGCTTAGTGACATCAAGGAAGCAGAAGTGGGTGGGTGTGTGTTGAACCAAAGCAATACAAGGATCAAGTATTCCACTTGGGGTTACCAGCTCTGGTGAAGCTTTGTTTTGTGAGGAGTTAACTCCTTCACAGCATAATTTAGCTCTGCACTCTTTCACCTGGCATTGCCTTCCCCTCTTGCATCAGCACACTCCTGTATCCTGGCTGATGGTCCTGCTCACCTGAGCAGGTGATCAGTGCAAGCTGTAATGGCTCAAAGGGTTTTGCTAGAGGAGAGGAAGGGCTGCGTGGCAGGGAGGCTATGTGCCACCCAGGCTCTGCAGGGCAGGAGCTAAGGCTCTGCAGCCAAATCCTAGCAGCTGGCTTTATTTGTTACCATAAATGTAGTGCTGCTGGTGGGTGCTATTCCCTGCATGAGGAATGGCACGTAGCGCAGGGATACAAACTTCCCTGGGACATTTCTGCTCTAAAAAAAGCATTTTTAGGGACAATGGAGTCAGAACCAGTGCCCCTTCTGGGAGATGAAACCTGGCAAGGGATTTGGATGCTTTCAGTCATCATTTAATATGCTTTATTTCTAAGACTGAGCCTGAGCAAGTCCTATTAACTACAGGTTGTGCCCTTACTGCAGACAGAAGGTGAGCATCCACACGTTCATGGTTGTTCTTCATGAGCCCTCACTAAGACCCAGATACTACTACTGGAGATCCCTGGGAGCTGGACATCTCCTGTGCTGTTCAGCATGACTGGCTGTGTCCACAATGTGGCTCAGATCCAAAGATGCGGTGCAAGAAGAGTCAACTCCCTGAAAATTCATTTCCAAGTTTGCAGTGCACAAAGCAACACACTGCAGACCTACAGCATGTGGAGATGATGGCTTTGACTGCTTCTTAGCATTGGCTCTCTGCTGCTGATGCAACCAGAAACTGCCCCATAGAGGCTTTGAAACTCTCATGAGCTAGTTTTGAGCAAGGACTGATACCAATGTCATTAAGAAACCAGAATTACTATGTCTCAGAAGGTGGCTTTGCCTGAACCCACATCCCGCACCTCTTCTGCTCCCCATCTGCACTCATGCCTGGAGAGATTTCCCACGGCTGATCTCACTGCTAAGCAAACTTGATGGCAGTGCTCTCACTTAAGGCCAAACCTGTGCCATTCAGCATCACCACAGAAGTCCTATCAAGCACGGAATGTTCTGCTCCTCGCACAAACAGCAGGGAACCCTGTGATCTAATTCTGGCTCTGTGTGAGGGGAATGACACCCTTGTTGCTTCAGCTCCTGAAGATTTTGGGTGCTCACTGTGCATTGCAAATCTAATCCAAGCAAGGGTGCTGGCTTTGCAGATCCCACACGGAGATCTGCTCAACTGGAGCTCCTGCTCCACAGCAGAATCTGCAGCTGTATCTCTGGTGCCTTTTTCCTTGAGATACACATCTTTGAGGCTGTGTATCCTCCCAGAGCTGATTCCCACGGAACTGACAGCAGCAACTCTGGCAAGTCACTTTAACGTGTCCTTGCCTTGGCAGCTACCTGTTTGCAGCTAAAATTGTAAGGAAAAAGACACTGCAAGCCCCAGCCGTTTGAGTGCAGAGCTTGTGATGCCTGCTTTGAAGCTCCCTTGCTACTCTTGGAAGGGGTAAGGGACTGGGATGCTGAAGGCTTTTCCCTTGGGGGATATCTGTGTAAGCCTTTCTCTCATCCCACCACTGTTTTTCTGTATCAGCTGGGACCTTCTTCACTCTCTCAGATTTAGCTGAAATGAGCCAAATTCAGAAATGCCAGCAGGGAGGGAGGTGGAAGTGTTGGTGGTGGACAGACAGGCAGCGTGACTACATGATCTTCACTTCCCATGGAAATGAAGCAAAAAAAAAGATCCAGACACCCTGGTTGAAGAGATAGAGAAATCTGTATTCCCATTTCCCTCAGCAGCAGCACTGCTCTGTGACAGGCAATCCTTTATCACTCCTCTAAACAAAGTGTAGCTGAGACTGTGTGATAAATCTTCCCCTTGCCCCATTCCACTACTGAAGTAACTCCTAAATGTCAGTGCAAAAAAAGGACATGCTGCATTTCTTCCCCGTATTAGCAGAAACAACAAGGCTGTGCTTGGTAATCTGGCCTGCCTGGAAACGTCAACCCTTCCATTTTCCATCTGAATGAGTAAATGGAGCTCTCTTACTCTCATCTCACAGCGTGCCAGGCACTCATGTCCTGTCTGGCTAGCTCCAGCCTAAACAGCACTGAAGCTCATAGCATAAGAAAGAAGTTTCCAGGTGCCTTTGGCTTCTTGGGAGATACATGCTCCTGCCTGATAAGGTTGCCTATTGTACTTAGCTTTCCCATGCAGGGCATCAGCGCAGAAAGAACTCTCTGCAGCAGACATGAGCACAATGGTTGCTTGAGAAGCTGGCCGGAGGAAAACCGGATAGGAGAACCAAACCGCAGGCGCCTCTGCTTGGTAATGGCACAAGCAGAAGCTGCGTGGAAAGGAGGGGACAGGGACCAATGCTACATCCCTCTGGGAAAGGAAGCATGAGATTCTAACGACAGACCTGTGTTGTGGCGCACGTCCTCCCACTCCTGTCCTCGCTTCGCTGTGACTGCAGTGCTGTCGGCAGCGCCAGTTTTTGTACGGGAAGAACAGACTGCTTCAGCTACACTGTTAATATTTACCACAGGGATGCATTCCTTAGCTTGCCTTCTCTCTGCTCTCGCTTCGTTTAACAACGTGACAGGCTCTCCGCGTGTGCTGGCTCCCGAGAGCCGCTGTGCGCCGGGCGGGGTGTGCAGCGTCCCTGCTCTGGGCCCCCGAGCCCCCAGAGGCAGCCCGAGCCACGGAGCTTCAGCGCCTATCTGTCGGCTGGAAAGCCCCGAGCAGAGCCCGGATCACCTTGTCATCCCTTTCTACAGCCCACGGAAAGATCTGCTGCCTAGCCGGATGTCCCAGGCAGGGCCTGTCCTGCTCCAAGGCCGGGGACCAAAGGACCGGGTTATGACACAGACGCGAACGCGTTTTCTACCCCTAAATGAATGCTCTGCCCCATCCGCGGCCCTTTGGGCGCCCTTACGGCGAGGATCTCCATCCTCGTGCGGGGAAGCACAGCAGGCATCTCCTAACCCGCGGGTTTAGGGCACCGCTCGGCCTGAACGCACCCCCAGCGCCACCCCTCAGAGCGGCACCGCCCCGCAGCACAGCTCCGCCGTGTCCCTGCGCGGCTGCCGTAGGCCCGCACGTGTCTCTCTCGCGCCGCGCCCGCGCGGTGGCGTCGCTCCGCAGCGCCCGTGTAAGTGGCGGCAGAAGGCGTGGGGCCGGGGCTGGCGCTGGGGTGACCGCGGTCTGTCCCGCTCCGCTCGGAGGACCCTCGGGGACGATGCTGCGGCTGCGGTGGGGACTGAGGGTTTTAAGCTGCGGCCTCTCCGCCCAGGGGAGCGCGGCATGCGGCGGGCCCTGGAGCCGGCTGCGCAGAGTGCGTACACGCCGGGCTCTGCCGCTCGCGTTGGGGAGGTGGGAGAGGCTAGGCAGGCCGCGGGGGGAACTGCCTCGGCTTGCCCCTTCCTAGACCTAGCTGTCTTCCCGGCGGGCCCACTGGGCTGCAGTGTATTCTAGGCTGTGCAGGCCCTGCTTCCCTTCTCCAGTGAGAGGCGGCAGCCTTAGGAGAGGACACGGCCTAGAAGGGAGCGGGGGGGAGACGCCGTTCCTGCTTCCTATTAAACACCCCGGGGTGCCCCCTCTGCTGCCTCAGGGGTGGAGCTGCCACTTTTTGCCTTATTCATTGCTGAGTCCTCTCTGCCGTTCTGTACCTCGCAGGTTTTCACAATGGCTGAGGATCTCAGGGCAACGGTTGCCAGCCAGACAAAGAGAGTGAACAGCAGCAGTGAGGTGGTTGAAAAGCTGGAGGAAAACGGACATCACAACAAAAGATTGAAGACAGGTGCAGATGAGGAAGATTCAGAGGATCAGAATAAAAAGTCACCCAAAAGGAAGATCGTGTTGTTGATGGCATACTCAGGGAAAGGCTACCATGGGATGCAAGTATGTGGCTTGGCAAAACAACATGGCCTGGTTTATTTATTTTAGCTTTGTAACTGTAGTCTCAGTGAACGAGTAGGGAAGAAGTTGCAGCTTGAAAAGCTTGGACGGGAGCACTGCATGCCTGAATTCAAATGGCTTGGTAGTAACGTGGATAAAAAGTCAATTGTACGTCTCGGATATTTGGTGATTCTAGTGAGTCTGCCTTGAGTATAGAGCATTAGAAAATGATCCTTCACAAGCTGCTGCAGACAAGGCTCTTGAGGCTGAATCATGGCTACTGCAGTTCTGTCAAAATCTGAGATGCTGTCCAGTGGTCCCCTAACGACCAGTGCTCCAGCTTCTAGTTGAAGCTTTACATTTCAAAGCAATTGGCTAAAGTTCTTACAGGTTAGGCCTGAAGTTGTCTTGCTACATGCAGATCACAGAGAATTGAGCCGTGTGTTTGAATGACTTATTTTGCGCATTACTGTCCCTATGAAAAGGTTATCGGCACTCGAAGGCATTTTAAATTCTTCTTTTTCTGATGCATTCTAATGAGGTGGCTTGCAGTAGTTTAAAAACAGGAAAACTCTTGCAAGGCTACTGTGTTTGCCTGTGGGAGGAAGGGGGTGTTGCTTCGTTACAGCAGCAGTTGAGCAGTGCCCCAGCAGCAGACCTGCTTGTGGCACCCAGTACTGGCAGCAGGGGATGATGTTGCTCCATCTGGTGGTCCTCTCAGCGTACTGCAGGCTTCATGCGCAGTCCAGAGGTGTACTGAAAAGCTCCACGGGATAACTGATAAGATTGCATGCAGTCAGGGAAGGGAGTCTTTCGTGCTTATGCGGCAAAGCAGATTTGTTCAACAGCAGTAAACCCTATGTTTGTGGGCACATTTGTGTAAGTGCCTTCCAACTTTACTGCTCTCTTAATGGAATGATGTGTGTGGAGTGTGTGCTCTGCAACCTTACTCACAAATGGCATTGTGCAGAAGTCACTGGACTATTATACAATCACTGAACTATTATACAATAACATTATACAATATTATACAGTCACTGAACTATTACACAATAGTTCAGGTGCACTGAGCACAGCAACCCCAATCTAATTCTAGAAACAGAATTTGTGGAGGCTGGGTATGGAGCAGCAGCTGTTAACTTGCAGGCATTTGTATTTCATGAGTGCTGTTTCATGCAGATGAAGGAATCATCAAAAAGCTCCATTGCATTAGTGAAATTATAAATCACCCTTTACTTGCAATAACAGCCAAAGGTAAATTGGAGTATAAAAGCTTTATAAGCAGTCTGGTAGAGAACACTGTTTTGTTAGAGAGTGGCAGTGCTTTTAGGACTATGAAGGGGTGGACTTCTAAAACATTTCTGAACAATATTTGATAAAATTTTTACCACCTTTAGTTACCCAATTATTGCTGTTCTCTTCCATTACTTTTGCTATCTATCTTCTTTAAGAGAAACGTGGGATCATCACAGTTCAAGACAATTGAAGATGACTTAGTTTCAGCCCTTGTTCAGTCAGGCTGCATTCCAGAAAACCATGGGGAAGATATGAAGAAAATGTCTTTTCAGCGCTGTGCTCGAACAGATAAGGTACCTTAGTTAGTGCCTGTGCTCTCATAAACTCTTGTACCCTGCCAGTGCTACTGGGATTGACTGGTAAAGCATTGTCTAGAGTGAGATCCACTAGCAGATACAGAGAATGTTGCTTGGAACTTCTCCTTTCTTACAAGCAAATATTTAGGAAGTGCAGGATATTGGTTATTGTGAAGCTGATGCTTCATACCTAAACTTTGTTTCTGTCACATTCCTCTGTTTCGTCCTGCTAACCTGCTGCTCCTTCTTCTCACTGTTGCTGCCTGGTTGATGTGCTGCATCTCATTGCTTTCAAGTCTGCTGCAGCAGAGGTCTAAGTCTGGACTGAGTTCATGGCTAATCTTGCATATAAGTAATTTCTGTTGGTGCTTTACTTAAGAGCAGTCAAATGCAGTGAGATGTCGTGGAAGGGAGTGCCATGTTCTGCTCTATAAGGCTGCCAAGGTGTGCTATGGCTATACAGCCCCAGCAGGTCTCCCAGGAGTTCTCTGCCTTGGATTTCTGCCTGTGGCCTTGCCTTTGCCTCGCTTCAGCCTGAAATGACCAGTGTGAAAAAGGAATAAACTTGTTCTTCAGCTATTTCAGTTCTACAAGTGCTACCCCAGAGCTTCCAAGGTACATAATTATGTGTTTGTGTGTTCTGTGGTTTTTATAGGGTGTGTCTGCAGCTGGACAGATTGTGTCGCTAAAGGTCAGGCTAATAGATGACATCTTAGAAAAGATCAATAACCATCTTCCTTCTCACATCAGAATTCTGGGTAAGGATACTGGAATGGGCAGAGAAAATGTTTCCAAACAGGAGCTTTCTCCTGTGTGAGGTCTTTCCCTTACCATTCTGATTTTGCTCATAAGCAGTTTCGTTTTAACGTAAATCCAGCTATTTCTGTTAGTTTGAAAGTAGAGTCCTACAAAACAAAATGGTCTTTTGATGTGCTTTACTTATTCCTGTTGGTAGGAGTGAGAGCACAAGAATGGTTGCAACTTACTGATTCAAAAACCTAATGTCATTTTTAAAACAAGGTCTGAAGAGAGTCACTGGGGGATTCAATTCCAAGAACAAATGTGATGCCAGAACCTACTCTTACATGCTGCCGACATTTGCCTTTGCCCACAAAGACCACGATGTGCAAGAAGAGCTTTATCGACTGGACAGAGAGACCCTTGAAAGAGTCAATAAACTGCTTGCATGCTATAAAGGAACACACAACTTCCACAACTTCACATCCCAGAAGGGACCCAGGGACCCCAGCGCCAAGCGGTACATCATGGAGATGTACTGCGGAGAGCCCTTTGTGAGGGAAAGCCTTGAATTTGCTGTGATCAAAGTGAAAGGTCAGAGTTTCATGATGCACCAGATAAGGAAGATGATCGGGCTGGTGATAGCTATTGTGAAGGGTTATGCTGCTGAGTCCATCATAGAGCGCAGCTGGGGAGAGGAGAAAGTAGATGTCCCCAAGGCCCCTGGCCTTGGGCTGGTGCTGGAAAGAGTACACTTTGAAAAGTACAACCGGCGGTTTGGGAACGACGGGCTGCACGAGCCGCTGGAGTGGACGCAGGAGGAGGAGAAGATTGCTGTTTTCAAAGAGCAGTATATTTATCCTACCATTATCAACACAGAAAAGGAGGAGAAATCCATGGCAAACTGGCTCAACACCCTCTCCATCCACGACTTCAACTCGTCTGCTGTTGAAATGCAAGTTAACAACAAAAATTCCAAGGTAATCATGGAGATTGGGATTTTGTCAAACAAACTCGTGGTGGAGCAGCTCTTTTATTGGTAACACTTTTGCTTTTCTGTGAATGTGCCATTGTGTTATTTTCCATCTTTGTGCACTCCATGATAGTGGAATGAAGTACACAAGGTGCTGTTTTCACAGGGCTGTGCATGGGGCAGATGGCAGAATCAAAAGCTTGCAGCAGGAATTGCAGACACATTACCAGCCTTTGCAGTTGTGAAGCTCTCTGAGAGGCTAGCTTCCAGGTTGACAGTTTCTCTTTAAACAACTGCTGGCTCTTTGTATTCTCTGGTTTGGGGCTAATTCACAATTTGTGTCATGCCCTCATCATTAGATACAGTTTGCAGTCAGGGAAATATATGACCAGCTTCTTAAAGTACATCTGTCATGAGCTCAGAATGGGTCATCAGAACAGCTACTGAGTGAAAGGAGATAGTGCAGAATCTGATTTCTGACAACAGGAACTGCTATCAGAATTAGAGTTTAGGTTAAAGAATATTTTTTTTTCCTGCTCGAAGTGTAGAATAAGCCTCACAAGAATAGAGTGGAAAGATAACTTGGGGCGTGCTAGGGGTAGGTTGGAAACCACATGAAGAAGCTCTAGTCAGTTTCACAAAGCACGTCTTGAAATTGGCAACCATTGGAGTGACTTAAAATACAACAGTGTTTGACTGGACAAGACCCTGATAAACTTGATCAAACTCTGCAGCAAGCAAACACTGCATCCAGTTCTGGAGCCCCCATTACAAGAAGGATGTGGACATGCTGGAGCATGTCCAGAGAGGGGCCATGAAGATGATCAGAGGGCTGAAGCACCTCTCCTGTGAGGACAGGCTGAAAGAGTTGTGGCTGTTCAGTCTGGAGAAGAGGAGGCTCCAAGATTGTGGCCTTTCAGTGTCTGAAGAGGGCCTACAGAAAAGCTGGGGAGGGACTTTTTAGGATATTAGGGGGTGAACAGGACTAGGGGGAGTGGAGCAAAGCTGGAGATGGGTAGGTTCAGACTGGATGTTAGGAAGAAGTTCTTCAGCATGAGAGTGGTGAAGCCTTAGAATGGGTTGCCCAGGTAGGTGGTAGAAGCCTCATCCCTGGAAGTGTTTAAGGCCAGGCTGGATGAGGCTCTGACAGCCTGATCTAGGGTAGGGTGTCCCTGGGCATGGCAGGGGGAGTTGGAACGAGATGATCCTTGTGGTCCCTTCCAACCCTGACTGATTCTATGATTCTGAGCCCTGCCTGAGTAGGGCATTGGATGTGGTGACCTAAAAGTACCTTACAGTTCTGTATGAAATTCACATTTTCTTAGTCAGAGGGCTGGTAAATCTTTGAGGGACAAATTAAGGACAGGGCTAAAACTTCAATGTAGTACAGCTCAGGAGGAAATAGTGACATTTTTCACTTAATGGAGTCCTTAAATTAACTTTATTTTGTGTAGATAATGATCTCACTCTGAAGAACATTAGGTTTACTCCTGTCTCTGCCATTTTTTGAGCATGGGAAAGATTCAACACATCAAATAAGATTTGCAGCCTCATTGAATAGCATAAGCAAGATACTAGAAATTTCTCAGGGTTATTTTTGTACTCTTGGTAACTGGTTTTGTTTGATATTTTTTTTTTTTCTGAAGATAGTGCTGTATGAGGACATTCATGACAGGAGGTTATGACAAATGCCACATTAGCGTGGTTAAATGGGACCCAATGGGACCATGTGGTGCAGAGTCCTTACCTGGATCAAGGGTCTTGATGATAATGCTGACAGGATGTGCTGCTGACAGGTTGAAATTCACAGATGAGTTGCTGGCAGGAGGCAGGTCTGCTTGCTTTAGATAAACTCGACCACACAGAGTTTTGGCATGGCAGTTAGCACAAGCTGTCTGGAGAAGGATAAATAAGGGATGATATGACAGACTTCTTTGAGATTGTGCAGGCTGTTTGCACTTCAATGAGCTGTGCTTGCTGTTACGAAGACAACTGTCTGAGTCTCTCAGAATGTGTTTTGTCATAGATATTAAAGTGTCAGTGTTAAATTCCAGGGTTTTGGAGGTTTATATGTTTTCAGCAAGTGGCAGTGAGGAATAACAGGAGTAACTGCAGATGTGTTGCCATGTCAGCCTTTCTTTATAAAATCCTCTGATGCCAATCATATGCCTCAAATACTTGCTTCAAAAAAATCAGTAACTCCCCTGAATTTATCATGCTGTGACTCACTCCTGAAGGAGTGACTCCCAGTTAAGAATTCAGGCTCAGTTTCCTTGTAAGTTGCTAACATTTGTAGTATTTCTGCTGAAGGAGCTGGGGCTGTTTAGCCTGGAGAAGAGGAGGCTCAGGGCAGACCTCACTGCTGTCTACAACTACCTGAAGGGAGGCTGTAGCCAGGTGGGGTTGGTCTCTTCTCCCAGGCAACCAGCAACAGAACAAGGGGACACAGTCTCAAGTTGTTCTCTCAAGACCAGGAGAGGTCTAGGCTGGATGTTAGGAGGAAGTTGTTGGCAGAGAGAGTGATTGGCATTGGAATGGGCTGTCCAGGGAGGTGGTGGAGTCGCCGTCCCTGGAGGTGTTCAAGAGACGCCTGGATGAGGCACTTAGTGCCATGGTCTGGTTGACTGGATAGCGCTGGGTGCTAGGTTGGACTGGATGATCTTGGAGGTCTCTTCCAACCTGGTTGATTCTATGATTTCTAAGTATTAGTAAGCCCTTGCATATCTCTGCTACAGTTTGGACATACATTCACTGCAGCAGACAAATCTGTCTTTAGACAATGTAACAAATTTAACTTTTGAAGGACTTGCATGGGGAAAAAAAACATTAACTTGTCTTACCTGCATTTATTTTAAACATCAACATTTCATGCTATTCTCCCACATTTAGGTTTCCCACATACTGCAGGTTATCCTCATGCAATTATAAAAGAGAAGAAATTTCTTCTGCTGGGGAGTGCCATCCAATGTACAAGTTTTATGCTCCAAGAAGCATCATTGACCATCACAGATTTGTTGCAGTAGATGAGTCTTAAGACATGAAGTTGGGTCCCAGCCATGTTTTCTTATAGTTCTGGAGAAGCTGCAAGTCAATGTCTTTGGTTTAGGTCAGTCTGTAGATGTAAATAAAACACTGACAAACCATTTCCCATTTTACTTTACAGAACAGCAGCGATCTCGAAGGCAGCGATGGTTGTGGTGACGATTCCGACTAAGCCAGTAAACAGCTGGACATGGAACCTTTACAGCTTGCAGTTCCCTTTGTCTACAAAAAAAGTGGCCTTTCTAAATCCAAATATCCAGAAAAGCAAGAGTTTGTGTGCTCGCAGAACAAGAACCGGATGGATGTCCAGCAGAAACTGTGTGGGAAAGAGAGTGTAGTAAAAAAATGTGCAAGAAGCTTTTTACACCACTGACTGATTGACCTGACTGGTATACTTGAAAACAGGGTAACAAGAAAGAAGCCTTGGAGAAGAACCTTGTAATGCAGGATATCTCAATTGCTTTTTGAATAATGTTTTAATTATGTGTTTACCTGGAAAATAGTATTTTAACTATGTACAATCTCTGCATAAAGATGGGGCAAAACATTTTAATACACTCTTTTTTTAGTTATTATTACTATTATGAAGTTGTGACTTCATGAACTTTTGATATTTTGTTATTTTCTTCACCTTAACCTGACCTCTAAACACCATTAGGCTTTTATTTTCCGTCTCATCCGTGACTCTCCTGTGGAATAACGTTCATGAGTTAGTAACTCTTTACCATGCTGACTGCTGTGAATCCTTTTGGTATTGAAACAAAGCTGTGTTTTTCAAAAGCTCTGCAAGTCTAAAAGAAATGATTCCTTCCTTGCTGAGAGGTCCTAATTTTGGAACGTGGACTGACCCATATATTTCAAGATGAGAGCTTCTTCATCCCCACAGTATTGCCCACATGCTTGGACAGACTTGGGAACGTCGACCTGCAGCTTTGTGTGTAATTGAGTCTTTTCTGCCTGAGGTGTCTTTTCACACTCCTGCAGCTGAGACACAAGGAGATGATGTAAGTTAACTGAGGACTGCAGATCGAAGTGTGTAGCCCTGAGTTTAGCATTGGCTGTAGAGGATCACTAAATGTGTTGCTGCTGGTTTAGCGTTTCTGGGTTTAGTGGAAATTATCTAGCCGTCTGCTCAATTCAAGGTTGAACCAATTTATTGTGTGTGAAAGGAATGGTGCTGACTTCCTCTGGCCTTTAATCAAGTCTGCATTCACTTTGTGCATGAACTCTTAATTCCCACCAAGCTGCTCAGGACAGAGGGATACGTGCACTGAGAA
The DNA here is from genome assembly GCA_013400475.1 of Tricholaema leucomelas. Classification (NCBI taxonomy): domain Eukaryota; kingdom Metazoa; phylum Chordata; class Aves; order Piciformes; family Lybiidae; genus Tricholaema lacrymosa; species Tricholaema leucomelas. The sequence goes on from WAAF01008814.1 coordinate 819,132, forward strand.
GCACATGTCTGGGGACTGTATTCCTTTGTGAACTGATTCTGATTTTTCTGTGTTTTGAGGATCTGCATATTCTGGAGTTCTTGCTCTTTTTTCCCTGACTGTGGTTTGACTTCTGGTTCTTGTTTGCAGCTGTCCGTGGAGGTGGTGGACATAAAACCAAAAATAGCAGTCCTCCTGTCTTCCCTGGCTGTAGAACACTTTTGGAAGGGCTGGAATGAGATCTCCAAGCATTTGAGTACTAGTACAAGTACTTGATAACACTTCCCTAGCTGGGTCTGCCTGGAGCCTTGCTTTGCAATATGGTAGTTACTAAGAATGAGGAGCCAGCTCTTCGCACCTTTTTCTGTGGTTTCTGGCCAAAGCCTCTGATTTTATAGTTCCTTCTGGACTTAATTTATTTTATTTGCTGGAGAAATTCCTTTAGAAAGGAATTTTATTGTTTATCCAGCTTTTATTTTATCCACCTTTTATTTTACTGTGAAGACCTTGCTCTATTTTATGAGAGCAAGCGTGGAAAGTATTCTGGAGAGAGACTTAATCTAAATTTTCGTTTATATCCCTTGCTGGTTCATACTGTGATGCAGATACGGTCAAATTTTCTGCCTCTTTCAATCCAAAAAGAAACCCCAACCCTAAATTTGCTGACAATAAAGGCCCCGGACTTGCCATGTGTCTCGGTAGAAATGAACAAGAAGTAGTTACAGCCCTTGGCAACAACAAAATAATAATTAAACCCCTGGTATTTCTTACTCGTGGGTACGTCTGCTCTTTTATCTCACGGGGATTATTAAGCCCGTGTTTCAGCTCCGTTTTCAGTGAAGGAGATGAATAAAAAAATTAAAATGAATATAGAAATGGTTTAAATTCTGAAGCAGAAGACAAAGGCCAGCGTGGGCCCTTCACACTAGGCCCGGTTGACCCCGGGGTCCGGCCACAGCCTGTCAATAGTGCATTCGTTTGGATCTTCTTCACTGGTGACGCTGCGTGGGGCTCCGAGACGCGGCTCGGTGAGCGGCCCGTGGGGAGAGGCCGCACTGAAAGGAGGCTGAGCGCCGCTGCCCGAGCTCGACCGGCCGCAGCCGCTGGGGAGGCGCCTGCCCCGGGGCCGCTGGCTGCGCGCATGCGCCGCGCTCGCCGGCTCCGAGCGCTGCCTGTGACACGGTGTTAGAGCCGGGGCCGGCGGCCCAGGTGTGTGCCGGAGCGGGGCGGGGAGTGAGTGCTGTCGGAGCCGCGGGCCGGCGGCCCAGGTGTGTACCGGAGCGGGGCACCGGGTGCGGTAGGAGGCGGACGGGGACGATGGTGCGGTCGGGCTGCACGAGGGCTCTGAGGCGGCTGTGGGCGGGTTCCTCGCCGCTGTCTGCACACCCAGGTGCCCTGCCAGGGCTGCTGAGCCGGGATTAGTACCTGTGCTCTCTCCTGGAAGGTGGAGGACGCTGAGCGAGCTGCCTGTCTCACCTCGGGTACCGCGGCCCCTCCGTGGCCGGGCGCGGGGTCAGGAGCCGAGCGGGCGCGGGCATTCCATCGCTGGGGAAGCCCTGACAGGAGGGAGAGGTGCCGGTAGCGGCACCCGCGGGTCCTGCTGTGCCTTGCAGCAGGGGGGCTTTGATAATGCGTTGCCTTTGTGCGTTCAGATAACTTTGTCTTTGCACTAAAGCTCCTTCACAGCCCGGCCAGTACTGCTTTACTGCCTTTCCAAGCCTTTAAAGCTTGCTTGGGTTTGTGTTAATGCCATGCATGGCTCTGGCATAGGTATAGGATAAATCATTCAGCGCCTCAGACCGCGGTGCTTGATGGAACAAGAGATGTGGGGATCGCATGAGTGAGGCTGGGCATCACCCCGCTTCGAGCTCACATCACTTCCAGGGCATGGCCGTGTGCCAGAGCACCGACCCCTCCCTATCTCCGTGTGCCGGAGCGTCGACCCCTCCCTATCTCCGTGTGCCAGAGCGTCGACCTCTCTCCGCCTCCGTGCGCCAGAGCACCGACCCCTCCCCATGTCCACGCTGACTGTGGCCTTGGTCATCATGAGTCGCCTTAAATCGGTGTGCTGGAGAGAGCCAGAAGCGCCTGTGTCATCTTCAAGTGTACCCACCCAAGAATCAGTATATGCTGCAGGAGTCCTCTGTCTGACTGCTAGAAAGAGTCACTGCCTACATCCACTGGAGTGAAAAAGAATTGAAGTGGTAAAAATGAGTTAAAAGGTGAATGGCTATTGAGATGAAGTCTTTCTAAGTTGGGCAGGAAGCAACTCTGTGACTATGAAAATGGTTTCATAGCAAAATAAAGAGAATTTAGAAGTTAAACCAAAGGTAAATGTGGATAGAGGTTTGGAAGTGGTAGACCATTTTAGAAGTAGAATAAAGGTAACCTAATAAAGTAGCTCATTATCAATAAAATGGTCTACCACTTCCAAATCTCTATTCATTTTATTGATAATGAGCTACTTTATTAGGTTACCTTTATTCTACTTCTAAAATAGTTCTTCACATGAAGACTCATCCTTAGCTGTATTAACAGTTTAAACCAAAAGAGAAAGCCATGACCTTTAAAATAATGCTGATGCATCTAGTACATATATTAATGAGTTATGGGAAAGTATTCATGATCAAATATAAGTTTTAAGCTTTGTAATTATAGATAATTGCTTTAATGAGATTTTCCATAATTGTAACATTATATCTAATACCAATTATTAGATGATTTAAAAACCCTCTGGAGAAAAGTCTTAGAAATCTCAGTGAGGGCTGCACATCTCATTTTCCGTGCATTGGGTTTAAATTTGTACCCTCTGTGCCTAATTTGTTGTTTTCTTTAATTGCTGTTGTTGCATGACACTTGTCCTTTTTGGTCATTTGATACCCTGATGGAGATTGGTTGCTTAGTTATGACTTCTCTTTAGGATGTTGTTAGAAAGGTCTTGGTGTTAAAGAGTGGATAAATTCCATTCTGGACTAGCATGCTGATTGATCTGCCTCTTCACAGCTTGTATGCAGTCTTGTTTTGCTGTGGAAGAAAACTGATTTGACCAACTAGCTGACAGTCTTCTTGCCACTTTCTTGCATTATTTCTGATATTCCAATACTTTAATTACAGAAATTGCACTTTTAAAAGGTTTCTCTGCAGGTGGAATGCCTTCTTTTCCTCAAGTTGCTCAAGAGATTAACCAGGAACAAAATCAACAGCAAAATGGACCAAACTTGTCAAGTTTGCATTGTTCCTTGCCAGCAGACTGTGATAAGAAGTATGGGATTTTGGCCCCAACTCCAGTTCTCATACAACAACAGGTACCAGATTTGCATATTCTATTGTATGTGGCTTTGAACAGCCGTTTTTTGTGTGTTGTAATTGCTGTTGCCTCTTCTGCACCATTAAATAGTCTGCCTGAGTACGAGGAAGACAGTAACCACAGAAACAGAGCACTCATTAAGAAAGTCTAGATAAGATTATGTTTTGGCACTTTACTGCTACTTTTCCTTGACATTTTACTTCTGTGAAGAACCTGTCTGCTTATTTATGTCATTTGCAATGCCTGTCCAACTGCCAAATATGCCTTGAGCTGGGTTTTCATTGAAACAATTTGATTCATGCTTCAAAGCATGAATCTGGCTGGATGTTAGGAGGAAGTTCGTCACAGAGAGAGTGATTTGCCATTGGAATGGGCTGCCCAGGGAGGTGGTGGAGTCACCGTCCCTGGGGGTGTTCAGGAAAAGCCTGGATGAGGCTTTTAGTGCCGTGGTCTGGTTGACTGGATAGGGCTGGGTGCTAGGTTGGACTGGATGATCTTGGAGGTCACTTCCAACCTGGTTGATTCTGTTCTGTTCTATTCTGAAGTAAATTTCAGACACGTGTGGAAGGTTGGAGGTAAGCAAGTTGCAAGGTCCAGCAGGAGTCAACCCCTCATGGTGTCCTGGCAGGGATGTCCTTTGCGTTTTGTGTTGAGGCTTTGTGGTGCCAGTATTTATTGCTCCAGCCTGGGGAGAAAGGAGCAAGCAGTTTTTGCAGAAGACTTTAACAAGCACTAATAATTTGCTTCAGATAGCCATTGTGTGGCACAGCTGGGTATAAAGCTTCCTTTACAATAAAACTTTGTGTTCATTTAAATTGAGAATGCTCTGAAGGTAGCTGTATCTCTCTTCTGGTTTTAATTAGTGGTGCAGACATGCCATATGATTCCTTTTGAAGAAAGAAAAGGAATGAGGAGGAATCAGCCAGATTCTCTAGGGAAGTAGAATTTGTTCTTGTAATGAAGTCCTGGAAGGAGATTTAATTAAAGAGAATCAATTATTTTAACTTTTTATGCAGCATATTTAGAATCACAATGCAAATTTGTGCTGCATGTGCTTCCTTGCCAGCAGCTACAGAGTGCTTACATGTGCTAATAAAAATGTCATAAACTAAATGTATTTTTATATGAACTTTTTAGAGAACTCTGTCCATCTGCCATCTGGCAGAGCTGTTCAATTCTGTGAAAGCTCTCACTGAATCAGCCTCTCTCTTCTGATGAAATCTACAGGAGGAAAAAAAAAATCAAGTTCTCAAGACCTCTCAAGTGTGGTACTCGCAGTGCATAGAATCATAGAATGGTTTAGGTTGGAAGGGACCTCAAGGATCATCCAGCTCCAACCCCCTGCCATAGGCAGGGACACCTCCCACTAGAGCAGGTTGCTCAAGGCCTCATCCAGCCTGGCCTTAAACGCCTCCAGGGAGGAAGCATTCACAGCCTCCCTGGGCAACCTGATCCAGTGTCTTACCACCCTCACTGTAAAGAACTTCCTCCTAACATCCAGTCTAAATCTCCCCTCTTCCAGTTTAAACCCATTCCCCCTCATCCTGACATTGCTAGACCTTGTAAATAGTCCCTCCCCAGCCTTCCTGTAGGCTCCCTTCAGATACTGGAAAGCCACTATAAGGTCTCCTTGAAGTCTTCTCCTCTCCAGGCTGAAGAGCCCCAACTCTCTCAGCCTGTCCTCATAGCAGAGGTGCTGCAGCCCTCTGAGCATCTTTGTGGCTCTCCTCTGGACTGGCTCCAGCAGTTCCATGTCCTTCTTGTGTTGGGGGCTCCAGAACTGCACACCGTACTCCAGGTGGGGTCTGAGGAGAGCAGAGTAAAGGGAGAGAATCAATTCCCTTGCCCTGCTGGCCACACTTCTCTTGATGCAGCCCAGCACACAGTTGCTGTCTGGGCTGCATGTGCACACTGCAGGCTCATGTTGAGCTTTTCATCAACCCAGACCCCCAGGTCCTTCTCCTCAGGGCTGCTCTCAGCCATTCACCACCCAGCCTGTACCTGTGCCTGGGATTGCGCTGACCCAGATGCAGGACCAAGCTTCTCCACTGATTTCACATAGTACTGCTGCAACACAAAGTCCTGCAGAGACTTTGCATAAATCTGCACAAGCAGATGTGTTATTCATTATCTTTTAATAAAGTGCAACCTCAAACAGCATAGAATGTTTCCAAGGACCAAATAATAATTGCTATTGGTTATTCATGTAACATTCTTCACAGTGTCTCTGCCTTGGTTTTGTGTTGTGCAGTAGGAAATATAAATTTAATTATGTTTGCTTGAAGGAAGGTGAAATTCTGCAGCAAATATCAGCACTGAGGAAAGAAGGTTTATGGTCTCTGAAACGTCTGCCCATACTCCAGGAGGCTCCAAGGCACAAATCACATCACGATTACCTTCTGGAAGAAATGCAGTGGATGGCCACTGACTTTGTTCAAGAGAGAAGATGGAAGATGGTAACTGCCAAGAGAGTAATGTGGATTTGATATTTTCAACCAGGAAAGGGGGGAAGAATTTGCAACAGTTTCATGGTTAGGATGTGATCAGTGAGGATGTGTGAGTTTGGCTCTGCCTCGCCACTGTGTTTGTAAAGTTTGGGCTGTACTCCAAAAGAGATTGTTATGGTTTTTTTTTTCCTCTTAAAGAGGCTGTATTTGTTTTGTTTCTTTAGAAATATGCCTTCTAGATAGAACAGAGTGAAAACTTGAAATCATTTCTATGGCTTTATTTAGCTGATTTTAAGTGTGGCCTGTCATCATGAGCATATGATACTTCATAAGGAAACATACAAGAGAAGAGAAGTGAAGCAACTAAGGGCTGTTGCTGCTTTTACTGCTAGAGAAATTGAACATTTCTGGCCCACCATTAAACAGGTAAATGCAAAAGCCAAAACAAACCCAATATTGGTATTGAATAAGAACCTGTTAGTCCATAACAGTGAGAATCTTACAGCTGAGCTTTGTTCAGCCCACATGGTGAATATTATCTGTTGGTAAAGACAGCTTCATCTTATTGCATGAATAACTTCAGGTGCCTTATGTGTTATGTAGGTTAACGTTTCACTCACCCTATTCAGGGCAGCTGGCTTGCTGCAGACATTTTGATGTGAGCTATTCTTGGGTAGCTCTCACTTAGGAGGTAGCTGACTTCTATTCACGGTCAGTTTCGTGCACACTGTTTCTTTGACTGCTCTGCATTGTAACCACATCTGATGCCTGTTGCCTGATGTCATGCTGTTGAAGAAATGTTAAGTAATGGAGAGCTTAAGTGTTTGTCATTTCCTTCTGCTCTTCCCCTCCCACTCTCTCTCCATTTTAGGTGGTAGATTTCAAACGGCAAGCAGAATTAGAAGAGAGGAGGAATAAAGTACTAAATTCACAGCACATCTCAAGAAAAGGTAATAAGAACCCTTTTTTAAGGGCTATTTATTTTCTTTTTCTCCATCCTTTTGCCTGCTGTCAGTACTAGTGTAAATTCACCATTTTACTACCAGGAGCTAGTATTTTGCTCTCAGTTTTGAGTCATAAATATCTTCTTTCTCTTTCTTGCTAACTTCCTCTAGCTTACTAAAGCTTTGATAAGTGAGCTGTAAAGGCTTTTTGTTGCTGAGCTCTTGTTTGTATCAGGGATTAGTTTTATGACCCTTGGGAGCTAGGTATGCGACTGCATTCACTAAAACTATTGTGTGTGCACCTGTGTCCTGCTGCAGTTTGCCCATGTTTACATAGTCAAGTTTGACAAGCTGACAGTGTTCTTACTGTGCAGAATTCTTGTGTTCTTTGGATCCAGGATTAGCTGCAAACGGCATCAAATCTGTTAGTGATTTATTCTTCTCTGAGATGGCAGCACCATGTTTTTTATTGTCTTGTGCAGAAATAAGAGACTCTTTGAGTAAGAAAGAGAGCCTTCAGAAGGAGGTGCTGTTTCCAGATCTTCTCACATCTACTGTAGAGAAACACATGGCAGATTTAGCAGACATTGCTGCTGCTGCAGAAGCATTGTTACCCAGAGGCAGTGCTCCAATCACAACGGTAGTAAAAAGTGTTTCTCCATCCTTATTATGTGGCACTCTAAGAGATTATCAAAAGGCAAGACTGGAGTGGTTGGCAAAGCTTCATAAGATGAATCTCAATGGCATTCTGGCTGATGAAGCTGGACTTGGAAAGACAGTGCAAGTTGTTGCTTTCTTTGCACACCTGGCATGTAATGAAGGTATGAAGTAGAATAGAATAGAATAGAATAGAATAGAATAGAATAGAATAGAATAGAATAGAATCAGTCAGGTTGGAAGAGACCTCCAAGATCATCCAGTCCAACCTATCACCCTGCCCTATCCAGTCAACTAGACCATGGCACTAAGTGCCTCATCCAGGCTTTTCCTGAACACCCCCAGGTACATCTGAATTTTCTATAGTTCATTAGTAAATGTGTTTTCAGTAAGAAAAAAACAATTGCTTTAATATGTAGAACTGCACCTGAAATAGAATCAGAGAATCTACCCAGTTGGAAGAGACCTCCAAGATCATCCAGGCCAACCTATCACTCAGCCCTATCTAATCAACCACACTGTGGCACTAAGTGCCTCATCCAGTCTTTGCTTGAACACCTTCAGGGATGGTGACTCCACCACCTTCCTGGACAGCCCATTCCAATGCCAATCACTCTCTCTGGCAAGAACTTCTTCCTAATATTCAGCCTAGACCTCTCCCTGTACAGCTTGAGACTGTGTCCCCTTGTTCTCTTGCTGGTTGCCTGGCAGAAGAGACCAACCTCACCTGGCTACAGCCTCCCTTCAGGTAGTTGTAGACAGCAATGAGGTCTGCCCTGAGCCTCCTCTTGTCCAGGCTAAACAACTCCAGCTCGCTCAGCCTCTCCTCACTGGGCTGTGCTCCAGGTCCCTCACCAGCTTTGTCACCCTTCTCTGGACACGTTCACAGGCTCACAGGACGTTAGGGGTTGGAAGGGACCCAAGTTGATCATCGAGTCCAACCTCCCTGCCAGAGCAGGACAATCCTATCTAACACAGATCACAGAAGAACACATCCAGACAGGCCTTGAAATTCTCTAGAGAAAGAGACCCCACAACCCCTCTGGGGAGCCTGTTCCAGTGCTCTGTGACCCTTCCAGTAAAGAAGTTCCCCCTTGTGCTGAGGTGGAATCTCTTTTGCTACAATTTACACCCATTGCTCCTTGTCCTATCCCAGGGAGCAGTGAGCAGAGCCTGTCCCCCTGCTCCTGGCCAGCCTTAAGATATTTATAAACATTTATCAAATCCCCTCTAAGTCTTCTGTTCTCCAGACTAAACAGCCCCAGGTCTCTCAGCCTCTCCTCACAAGCCATTCCCTCCAGTCCCCTGATCATCTTTGTAGCCCTCCGCTGGACCCTCTCCAGCAGATACATTCCAGTATCTCAACATCTCTCTTGAATTGAGGAGCCCAAAACTGGACACCGTACTGAAGGTGTGGCCTGACCAGTGTTGAATGTAGGGCAGAATAACCTCCCTTGTTCTCCTGGCCACACTGTTCCTGATCCAGGCCAGGATGCTGTTGGCATTAAAATAAATAAAATAAAAACATGAAATAAAAGTTATCAAAAAGGATAGCCACTGCCTTGCGTTGTTAGTGCAGGAGTGTGTTTGTGTAGACACAGCAGCCTCTGCTTGTCACTTCTGGGGTGTGGTATGCAGTCATTTCTGGTCATGCTGTGCCTTTTATCTCCATAGGTAACTGGGGTCCTATTCTTGTGATTTCACAAAACTGTCATGTCCTGAAGTGGGTGACTGAACTGGGATGGTGGTGTCCTGCTTTGAAAATTCTTCTGTACCTTGGGAACCCAGGAGAACTTTTTAAAAACAGACAGGTATTGTGGAACATGTTTCATCTGCACATGTACTGGGCACATACATAAGCATTACACAGAAAGAAAGTAACGGCCTGAGTCACACTTACACCACTGGGCTTAAACACGTCAGTGTGGTGGTGTAACAGCCTGACTCTTCTGTTAGGTGACACACCAGGATAATGAAGGTGTTTCCTCATTTTGTGAATGCTACTTCACTGGTCAGGCCACAACTTGAGTACTGTGTTCAGTTCTGGGCTTCTCAATTCAAGAGAGATGTTGAGGTGCTGGAACATGTCCAGAGAAGGGCAACAAGGCTGATGAAGGGCCTGGAACACAAACCCTATGAGGAGAGGCTGAGGGAGCTGGGGGTGTGCAGCCTGGAGAAGAGGAGGCTCAGGGGTGACCTCCCTGCTGTCTACAACTACCTGAAGGGAGGTTGTAGCCAGGTGGGGGTTGGTCTCTTCTCCCAGACAACCAGCAACAGAACAAGGGGACACAGTCTCAAGTTGTGCTGAGGGAAGTATAGGCTGGATGTTAGGAGGAAGTTCTTGCCAGGGAGAGTGATTGGCATTGGAATGGGCTGCCCAGGGAGGTGGTAGAGTCACTGTCCCTGGAGGTATTCAAGAAAAGCCTGGATGAGGCACTTAGTGCCATGGTCTAGTTGACTGGATAGGGCTGGGTGCTAGGTTGGACTGGATGATCTTGGAGGTCTCTCCCAACCTGGTTGATTCTATTCTATTCAGGCAGTGCAGTCATTCTTTCTGCGGAGGACCAAAACACAGGTTGAGAAGCAGCTGCTGAGGAAATCTGAGCATGTGCTTCCATGTGCTCTTTCTGCTCGGCAGAAGTCAATGTACCAAGGCATCTTGTCTCAACCAAGGTACAGCCATTGAGTGGTTCTTAATTGTTAATTCATCATTAAAGTTAGAAAGTAGTCTGCTTACATTAAGAGAGCTCGTTTGCAAGTGTGTTATTTCAGAGTGAGTCATGGGCGAGCCTAGAGAGTAAAGCACACTGCCATAATCACAGGCTAATCATGCTCTACACTAAGTGCTAATTGCATTCAGCCAGCTCTTAATCCTGTGTTTAGTTTGTATCTGGCTGTTTTGCCAAGTGAAAAGAAGGTTAAATAAGCTGTATTTGCTGATTATGGGACAAACTAGACATGGGACAAAATATTTGTCATTTAGGCAATTGACCATGTGTCACAGATTTGTCTAAATTTAGATCTTAAGTTATTTAGGAACTGAATATCCTAGTTTATATGTTACACTGCTGATATGCCTGGTGTGTGATTTCCAGTGAATTTGATAATTTAAAGTGGTATTTATTCAGGCATTAAGAAATCAAAGCCTTACTGTTGGCAATATGTGTTTCTGACTTACACTACTTATCACTAAAATGAGATAGTCTCAAGTAAACACCTCTTCCTTACCACTTACTACACAAGAGTGACTCTCAGAGTTGGCACTTAGTGACATGCTCTAGTTGACTAGATAGGGTTGGGTGATAGGTTGGACTGGATGATCTTGGAGATCTCTTCCAACCTGGTTGATTCTATTCTATGTTTTTCACGTCACCCAATGCCATTTCCACTTGAAACAGAGCAGGTCTTTTGAGAAACTCAGGCTTCTGAGAATGTGAGTTTTAAACTCAGGATGTATTCTATAAGTGATTACAAATTTGTGTGCATGTGAGTGGAGCTGGAGGAATGGAAAACTGCATTTTCAAACTTGTGCTTGTCTGGTTTTGATAACCTGACTGCTACCAGATTCATCCAGAAAACCAGGATGAGTGTGCAGAAAGACCTAAGCTCCTAAAAGCACTGCTTTAAAAAGGAGAAGTTAAACTCTATTTTCATTTTAAATAACAGAACTCAAGAATGTCTCAGAAGTGGGCACTTTGCCAGTGTCCTCCCTATTCTGACACAGCTGCTGAGGCTGTGTAATCATCCTGACCTGATAAGCCCCGGGCTTCCCTCTTCTTCCTGTGTATTAGACCCACTGGAGTTTACAGCTGCTTCTTTAGTGCTGAGCACGTTAGGATGGGACCTTTGGAAGGTGAGTAGGGAAGTAATTCTCTTCTGCTTGATTTAATTTGACTGGGAGAACAGGTGGCTTAGGACATAAAATTTCTTGCACATAATCTAGGTTCCAATTAAATTTCAGAATCTGAATTGCTAATTCACTTTTTGTTTTAGAAGCAACTGCTAAGATAGTAAATAATAACCATTGACTTTCTGGTAGCACTGAGCATGGTAGGTACACTGGGAATTTGCTACCCTTGTCAAAGAAGGTCAGACTGGTTTGTAGCTTTTTCTGGATTAGTTTAAAGTTAAACCTAAACCAGCAGGTCTTGAAATCAAGAGAAGGGCGCTGTTGTTGTCTTGTCCTGTCCTGTGGAGCAGCAAGGGCATAGTTAAGCTGTACTCAAGGCCTCACCTTGAACACTGTGCTAGTTTGAGACTGGCTGGAATATTTTGGTGAGAAGAATTAGATTATAGGCTGTGAAAAGGAAACAGTGGTGAACTCTACTTCACTCATAGGCTTGCTGAGATGTGTTAAAAACAAGAACATAAACATAGATAACACAGTTGCTCTCTGAAGGCAGCTGGTGCCTGTAGTTTTCTCCCTAGCCTGCTGTCTGTGTAACTAATCCTTCTGCTTTCTAACCCTCTGGCCAATCCTCCAAACTCACCTTGCACATAAGGTAAAGTCTGGGATAAGGTAGAGGAGTGGAAAGGAGGTGGAAAGGTGGTTGGGAGCCCCTCCTGGGGACTCTGATTTCTGGGAGGGCTGCTGTGTTTCTGTATTAGCTTTACCTTGTATATTGCTGTATATATTTGTGTATATCTGCATATATATTTGTTGTGGAGGGCCCATAGGCCCGAAAAATAGGCTCATTCTATGCCTCACTTTGCTTTGCCTGCCCAGGCATGTTCCTCCCCAAACCAGGGGTAAACAAGCCCAAAACGGGTAAACACATTAAAAGGCATAAAAGGTACAAAAGGCCAAGGTGCCATGGTGTCTGCCTGGCCCCGGCCCTGCTAAGGCCTGTGTAGTAAACCAGTTACATAAGCAGCTTGTAAACAGGTTGCATAAGCCCACACTGAGCGTGTGGCCCAGCCTATGCTCTCTCCATTTATGGAGGTATAAGGCATAGTGAATTCGCCTATTTTGGTGATGTTTGGCTGTCTGCCAAACCGATTGGTCAATAATGGCCAATTGGGCCAATTGATCTCGGCCCATAGTTTATAAATGAGAGCGCACAGGTGTGCCAGTGCTTCTCTCCAGAGAGAGTGCTTCTCTCCAGCTCGCCAGAGCTTGCTTCTCTCCTCTCTCACACTCACGCTGAGGCCCTGTCCTCACGATCGCTTATACTTAGACTTGGGCACAACTATTGTCTGTTACTTTGTGTCACCGGCCTATTTGCTCATGCTGATATGGAGATAGAATCTCCCAGCCAGCCAGCCGAGGTGAACTAATCAGGACATTCGATCCTGCACTGTCTATATATCTGAGGAGCACAGACTCCAGCTAGCCGTGTATGCCCATTGCTTCAGCCTGGTAAGAGCCAAAGCTGCCAAGCCACCAGGAGCAGACCAGAGGCGCGATCGACCTGACAGCCAGGGTGAGAACCGTGCTGCACAGCACCCATTCTCCAGCAACAGAGGTCCTGCCACCGGTCCCGCAGCAGTTCCCGGACCAAGCTTCCAGGAGGAACCAGGAGACAAGGCAGAAGGTATCCTCGCCAGGAGAAGGAGGTAGAGACTGTATTGATTTCCCCCAGATAGCTGGGAAGACTACATCCTTTCCCCCAGAAGCCGGGAGGATCACTAATATCCCCTAGAAACGGGAAGATTCCTATTTCCCCTCACACCGGGAAGATTTCCAGCCTCACAGGTCCACGGGCATAGTTCCCAGAGGTTTGGACCTTAGGTAAATAGGCAGTTGATATAACCCCGGAGGGTGATTGATAATTATTGATAACTAACCAGAATTGTTAGTAAATACTTTGAAGCCTCTGTAATATTTGTAATCTCTTGCCATAGAGCAGAAAGAGTTTCAGCCCACCCTGCTGGGCAAATGGTACATTGACCCCAAGCGGAACGGAGCCGCAGGGAAAACTCTTCTCTGTTAATAGTCTGCTAATAGTTGAATGCTAATCATTGTAATAGAGTTCTTAATAAGCCATTCATTGAGATATTAGCCCATAAGGTTCTCTCATAACCGTGAATTGATGAATCATATTAAATAGTGGTTGGGGGGTGTTGAGAGTTAAGAATATTGAGTTTAATAAATATATATTTTTGTATAACTATCTTGCACCGATTGCTTTCTCCCCTTGGCCACCAACGGGCGTAGGAGGCAGAACCCCCTCCGCGACAATACTGCCCTAAGCTGTAAATGTAAACTTCATTTCTTAATTTCCAGCTGGCTGAGTCCACTCTGGGTGATTTCATAAAAGTGAGGGGCCAGGTAACACCCAAACCTTCACAAGCACTGTGTGCAGTTCTGGGCCCCTCACTTCAAGGAAGATACTGGAGTGCTGGAGTGGGTCCAGAGGAGGACAGTGGGACTGGAGGGAAAGTCAGCTGAGAGGAGGCTGGAGAAGAGGAGATTCAGGGGACCTTATCATTCTCTACAACTACCTGAAGGGAAACTGTTGTAAGGTGGAGGTCAGGCTCTTCTTCCAGGCAGTTTGTGACAAGATGAGAGGGTATGGCCTGAAGCCATCACCAGGGGAGGTTTAGGTTGGATGTTAGGAAGCACTTCCTGATCGAAAGGGGAATTAGACACTGGAAGGGACTGCCCAGGGAGGTGGTGAAGTTGCCATCCCTGGAGGTATTTAAGAAAAGATTTGCTGTGGCACATAGTGCTGTGGTCTGCTCGATATGGTGGTGTTAGGTCACAGGCTGGACTTGATTATCTCAGAGGTCTATTCCAGCCTTAATAATTCTGTGATTCTGTGTACAGCTCTGGAGATGAGAAGCTGTATCAGGTTCCACAGCTGAGTTTTAACTGTAGTAACTTTGATTAAAAAAAAACCCTGGATGGTGACAATGATTTCAGTAATATTAGAGGCATAAGAAATCTTGACTGGACAAAGCTAAAACAGTAGCATCATGTGTCCTGGGCAATCCAACTACCTTAGGCCTGTTGGAAAAACCATTTTAGGGCAAGGGGGGACAGACTGACTGTCAAAGGCTTGTGAAGGAAGTAAGGTTGATGCATCACAATGACAATGGATGAGTCTTGAGTGCCAGCTCTACAACTGTTTTAATTACAAGCACTGAATTAACTGCAGAGCTTGTAATGTGACAGGGCTGTCCTGCCTTTGACTCTTGGTAACATGAGAATTGTGCTCTATTTCCATGGTGTGGGTTGCTGAAACCTTTTAAAGTAACAGCAGCTGCTCTCTGCAAGATCACATGATACTTGGCTCTCCTGTGGTTTAATTCTGCAGTCAGCTGTGAGCTTTTTCTTCATTCTCAGATAATGTGGTGTTATTACTACTATTTAATTTTTGCCTTTACTGCAAATGAATGGTAATGGAATGTTTCTTTTATTGGAGTTTGGTTTGGTTTTTATCTCTTAAGCATGCAGACTGGTCTCTCTTTGATGTGATTGGGCTGGAATACAAAATCACTTCCTATGAAGCACAAATACTGCCAAAACTGAAGGTGACTAGGAAGCTTATTGAAGAGATCTACTGTTCTCCTTCGTCACCCAGGCTTGAGCCAGTGAAGCTCAAAGCAAACAGGTATGCAGTCTTCCAGTGACTGACTCATTTATTCTAAGTAACAGGTAAAATACTTGTGAGGGTTGAGAGGGTTCCTTTAGAAGAATTTCTTCCTGTCTTTTGTTTCCAAACTGATCACTGCCAGAGACTGTATGCCAGTCTTCTGGGGGAAAGCAGCCTCCTTTTTGCCACTATCAGTTCTTTTCATATATGAAGGCTCAGTTGTGATCTTTCCTGCTCAAGTCAATAGAATTGAAGTCTGTTGTCTTTTTGATCAAATGGTGGAAGTGACTCCTGCAGTTTCTTAAGAAGAATAATTACATCTTCTCCTTCAAGTTAATTTGAAGTCTAAGATGTGCTTGCAAAGCACTTAAAGCTAGCTTGGTTGGTTGTTGGTTGGGGTTTTGGCTTGTGTTTTGGTTTGGGGTTTGTTTTTTGGAGGGAGGGAAATGTGTGTGTAATTTTAAAAGGTTAATTTTTGACCCTTTTGGTTTTGCCATTGGTTATTCCCTTTGAAGAGAGGTTGGGAGGGCTAATTTTAGAGTCTTGGAGCCAATGTGATTCTGTTGTAGAACAGTGTAGACTTAAACTTCTCATAGATAGAATCATAGAATCGTCCAGGCTGGAAGGGACCTCCAAAGGTCATCCAGTCCAGCCCCTCCCTGCAGTCAGCAGGGATATCCTCAACTAGACCAGGTTGCTCAGACCCCTGTCAAGCCTGACCTTGAATATGTCCAGGGAAGGGGCCTTAACCATCTACCAGGGCAACCTGTGCCAGTGTTCCACTACCCTCATAGTAAAGAACCTGTTCCTAACATCCAATCTAAATCTACTTTTCTCTAGTTTGAAGCCATTTCCCCTTGTCCTATCACTGCAGGCCCTTTGTAAACAGTCTCTCTTCATCATTCATGTAAGTTCCCTTTAAGTACTGGAATATTAAGTCTCCTTGGAGCTTCCTCTTCTTATATAAATAGAGTTAAACTTCACAGAATCATAGAATCAACCAGGTTGGAAGAGACCTCCAAGATCATCCAGTCCAACCTAGCACCCAGCCCTATCCAGTCAACTAGACCATGGCACTAAGTGCCTCATCCAGGCTTTTCTTGAACACCTCCATGGACAGTGACTCTACCACCTCCCTGGGCAGCCCATTCCAATGGAAAATCACTCTCTCAAACTTACCGTAATTAAGTAGACTTAAACCTACCATAAGTTAACCTGTAGCAGTCAAGTATGGTTAGTGAAGCCCCAGACAATGGTACCAATGGGCACATCCTGCACTAGTTCAGTTAGGTTGTTCAGCCAGAAGGGAGCTTTGTCAGTTAATGAAATGCAAGAATTTGACTCAATAGCCAAAATATTCCTGTAAAGCAGAAAAAGAACTTGGTGTTTTGCACTTTGGGCTTCTTTAGTTTCCCAGAAGATTTTTAAAGGCACACTCCCTGCAGATGCATGGAAGTGGAGATCCTCTACTTTTTGTACTTAGATTGCATGTGGGCATTTTACTCTTTTAAGAAGTTGGATCCTTATTATCATCTTCTGGGGAGTTTTCTTGCTGTCTCTAGACTCCAAAGATAATTTAGGAATATCTGTCACATTTGTATCCTTCCCTGTAATCTATCAGAGAAGCCTGGAGCCACAGAGCATTTAGTGAACTTGTATTTTACAACATATTGTTTTTCTTCTCTGTGTTGAGTAAAACAGAGTCCTTCCTCCTGCAGTTAGGTACTTCTTCTAGCTCAGATTACTGACTAATAATAACTACCTACTATTTAACTTGATTTTTGTATTGGAGTGAAGGGATTAACGATGTTTTGTATGTGTAGAAAGACAATTTATTATTTCTTAGGTTATTCACACCAGTACTGTATGGACAGAAGCCTGAAGGTAGGACTAGAGACTTCTCAAGGCATCAGCTGCAGCAGACAGTGGACACAGCACCAATTATGGCACATCATCCTGAGAAGACACAAAGACAACACCATGTTGCCATGTTTTCAGAAAATCAGCATAGAAAAGGTGAGTTGTACATATCATAAACCATAGCTTTCTGGTCTGCTGTCTTCTTTTAATATTGCTTGAATCTGGGGAAGAAAGGAGGTTGTACTCAATGTGTTTGGGCAATACTTATTTTAATATCAAGTTCCATTAGCAGCTTTCTAACAGGAATTTGCTCACAACATCTAAATTCCTTCTTACCTGTCTGTCTTTCAGAAACAGAATGATACAATTGTGTTGTGCTAGTTTGAGCCTAGCTAGAATGTTTTGGTGAGAAGATTACAAGCTCTGAAAGGGACATGATGTCTACTTCACTCATAAGCTTGCTGAGATGTACAAGAACAAGAATCCAAACATAGATAGGGCTCTGGGTTGCATTCCTCTCTCTAGCCTCTCTGCCATCTCTCTGGTTAATCCACTTTGCTTCCTAACCCCCTGGCTGAACCTCCATTCTTCCTTAGGACTGGGGTAAGGTTGAGAAGGGTGGGAGAAGGTGGAAGGGTGGTTGAGAGCCCCTCCTGGGGACTCAGGTTTCTGGGAGGGCTGTTGTGTTTCTGTATTACCTTTTACCTTGTCTATTTCTGTCTGTAACTGTATATACTGTAAATATCTGCTTGTATATTCTGCTAGCTGTAAATATAAAGCTTCATTCAAATTTCCAGAGCTGGCTGACTCTAGTCTGGGTGATTTCCAAAATGGAGGTGGGGGGAGGAGGGGGGAGGGAACACCCAAACCACTACATGTGTGAACACTGCAAATTGTGCTGCAGTTGTGTTGGTCTCCAAGTGTATCATGTTAATGACCTTCAGACCTGACCTGCAGTGTGTGAGGCAGCTCTTTACGCTTGTCATTCTTAACTGACTGAGCAGATTCAGGCATCATCACTGTCTCATTCTTCATATTGCTAACAATGAGTTGTGCAGGAAAAGAGCTCTTATTATGTGGTTATTTTCTTACACCTGTTCAGACTTTCAAAGCCCTTGAAAAGTTTGTATGTTGTCAAATCAAATAGGTGGAGGTGTGAAACACCAGTCAAACTGTGTTAAGGAAGTCATCCTTTGCTCTGATTTTCTTCACTTTAAATAGGTGTACCAGTGGTACTGAGGGAGAAGAACATTTCATGTGTAGTATAAGAACACACAGTATTAAAGGGAGACAATCTGTTAAGTCCAACCCAAGTCTGGAGTAAAATCACCCTTGAAATAGGACACACCATGTATGTAACATAAGCATTCATACAATGTGCTGTACAGTGAGGAAATTCTTTGTTTTAAACCTTGTACTTTGTTTTTGTCTTCATTTACCAGCCAGCAAGATAGTGCATGGCCCAATGGCTTCCACAGCTGGAGCAGAAGAGGCAAGCCCTGAGCCAGAGAAGCCTGTAACATTGCAGTTCAGAGGGGAAACATTTACTTTGCCTTACAGTCAGCTCTGTCTACTTACTGGTAGACAGCCTCTGAAGCATCAAGGTAAGGTGCTACAGGATTTGATTTGTATCTTTCTCTTTAATCTTCTTCCTTTTTAACTATTCCAAAATCAAACTCCTAGGAGCTACAATCCTCATAGTGTAATATCAGGTGTCTGTGGAATTACAGTATTTTTCTCATGAAAATATTTTTCTTGTCTTGGTGCTTTCCTGGAAAAATGAATTCACTAAAGTGACAGTGGATGACTTGAGTACTAAATCTAAACCAGCAGCTACACTTTCAGGTCCAACTCAGGTACTATGCTAACTCTTTATGTGATAAGATCATGAGCAGTGCATAGTTAACAAGATTCAAGTGTTCATCTGTTATCTGAAATAGTTAAAGCTTTAATATATAAGGCTTGTAGAATATGGTAATTGTCTAGTCTCATCCATCTGTGCTGTGCACTTTCCAGTGGTAGTTTTAAAGTCCTATTGTATATTTTTGCCAGTAGGCATAGAGTAGGAAAGCAGATTTATCTTCCATTAGAAACCCAAACCTAATACTTGTCCTTGTATCACCAGTACTATTCTAATCATCAGCTTTTCTCCACTTCTCCCTTCATAATCATTCACAGAACTCTTGCACTGACCAAATTATGGGAAGCAGATTTATCTTCCATTAGAAACCCAAACCTAATACTTGTCCTTGTATCACCAGTACTATTCTAATCATCAGCTTTTCTCCACTTCTCCCTTCATAATCATTCACAGAACTCTTGCACTGACCAAATTATTGACCAAATTCCTACTTTCAACTTTGTTTTGCATAAATTTCTTTTTTTTGGCATAAGCTTTATCTGGTGGAAGTGCACTCAGAAAAGAATTTTGAATTTAAAGGGTGGCATAGAAGGAAAAAGACAACTAAAAGAACACCTGGACAAAATATACTTTGGGAATTAACGTCGTTGTTCCAGAGCCCCCCTGTATGGCAGAGACTTCTTGGAACTTTGCTCTTCAATCAGTGAAAGAAAAATCTCTCAGTGTCATTCAGCCAGGATTAACAAATGGTGCTGGGCTGGCTTTGCAAATAGCCTTTCATATCCAGGTACCTCAGAGGTTCTCGGGGATCCACTGCAAGAACTCATTTTGCCATTGAAGCAGCAGCAGATTGCCCTGACAGATGTTGTTACTAGGTAATGGAGACAAATCCATTTGCAGTCTTTGCACTGATGCAATGCTGTGTCCTACCATCCCAAGCAGAATATTTATGTCAAGTGCTGTGAAATGCTAAAGGTGATAAATGAATTGCCTTTAAAAAAAATCCTTATTGCATTCTTATTGCAAGCTAAATCCTTTTATGCAGGACCTATTTGCATCCCCAATATGTAATTCCAGGTCATTTTAATATTTTAAACCTCCTAATAGTTCCATGATGATTTTTACTAGTTACATAGCAATGCTACTTTATTTTGGCTTAGCTTGTGGGTTTTTTTTTGGGTGGACACTTACAAAACACTCTGGGGACAGAGTGGTTGGAGAGCAGCCAGGAAGAAAGGGATCTGGGGGTACTGGTAGATAGTAGCTGAACGTGAGCCAGCAGTGTGCCCAGGTGGCCAAGAGAGCCAATGGCATCCTGGCCTGTATCGGGAACAGTGTGGCCAGCAGGACAAGGGAGGTTATTCTTTCCCCTGTACTCAGCACTGCTCAGGCCACACCTTGAGTACTGTGTCCAGTTCTGGGCTCTGAAATTGAAGAGAGATGTTGAGGTACTGGAACGTGTCCAGAGGAGGGCAACAAAGCTGGTGAGGGGCCTGGAACACAAACCCTATGAGGAGAGGCTGAGGGAGCTGAGGGTGTTTACCCTGGTGAAGAGGAGGCTCAGAGATGACCTCATTGCTGTCTACAACTACCTGAAGGGAGGTTGTAGCCAGGTGGGGTTGGTCTCTTCTCCCAGGCTGAACAAGGGGACACAGTCTCAAGTTGTGCTGGGGGAGGTCTAGGCTGGATGTTAAGAGGAAGTTGTTGCCAGAGAGAGTGATTGGCATTGGAATGGGATGCCCAGGGAGGTGGTGGAGTGGCTGTCCCTGGAGGTGTTCAAGAAAAGACTGGATGTGGCACTTAGTGCCATGGTCTGGTTGATTGGATAAGGCTGGGTGCTAGGTTGGACTGGATGATCTTGGAGTTCTCTTCCAACCTGGTTGGTTCTATGATTCTATGAAAAAAGTAGGAGTAAGTCACCTTATTTCACTAACTTTACTGCCAGTAGTAATTTCCTCTTGTCTTTTTCTGATCTTGAGTATTTTTGCATTTACTTAATGTAACCATAAAACTTCATCTGCTGCTTTACCTTTCAATTACCTTTAGCCAGCTTCTTTATTCTCCCATGCAGATCCCTTCTTTATTACTGTTTTTGAGTAGCTAATAGCCCAAGCTGTTACAGATGGATATATTAAAGCTATGATTTGTTTTATAGGTATCTGTGTGTATTGCCAGCTGTAGCTGTTGCTCCTCCTGGTTTGTATGTTGTAAATCCTCCTCACACATACACCCAGGAAATGAAGGTCTTCAAGTTTAACCTAAAGGAACAGATACTTCCCTACTTCCACTCAATACAGCAGGTAGTCAGGACTCCTTTAGTGCAGTTTCCAGACCCTCGACTGCTGCAGCATGATTCAGGTATTAAAAAACCATTCACTGTGTGAATATTCTTCTCTAATTGTCAAGTTCTACCTGCAGAACCTTCAAGTTTTTGTTTCCTAAGCAGGCAAAATGGGAGCTGTGGCTGTCTTGCTTCGGAAGCTGAAGGCTAGAGGACACCGTGTGTTGATTTTGACACAGATGAGTGCAGTGCTTGACCTACTGGAGCTGTTCTTGGGCTTCCATTTCCTCACATACATAAGAATTAGCGAGCGTGGTGCTCACAGTTGGCACAGTCTAGTAAGGGCACCTCTTACTCCAGCTAATAGTGCATAGGCGTTCATAAGTGGGAGGGAAAATGCTGAAAGGAAGTCTGATGTATTTGCAACATTAATTTGCATAATTTCATCAGTTACTTAAGCAAATGATGTCTGTGGCTGTCTGTGGCAGAGGATGTGTAATTATACATGAAATATGGCAGTTATATTACTCTCTGATGAGGCACCCAGGGTGGTTCCAAGAGGGATGCCACTAGCTGTCCTTCATTTATGAGTAATTTGTGCTGGAAATACAGATGGTTTATTTCACAATAGCAATTCCATTAATGGCTTTTGCTTGCATTATCTGTAGCTATCTAGATCGTTAGTACTTTAAGCCTAGTTGCTGGTTTTATGTTGCCACTTCCTCAGCCTTACTCCAGGGGCTTTTGTTTTGTGTAGAGTGCTCTGGCATTGCCTGAGGATAAATTGAAAGTATGCTCATTTCCCTCCCCAGTAAGATTCTCAGTGTCCTCTGGGGCCTACAATTTGAGCAAACATTAACAATATAGTTAATTTATTCTTATTTTTTTTATTTCTTAACTGCATTGTTGCTTCCTGGCAGATGCAAGGAAAACTTTGCCTTAAAGCAACACCAGGCAGCACAACAGAAGGGATTCAGTGTAGCCAGTAGACAAGAAAAATGATGAAGCATGCACAGAATATACCCAGTCAGGTGTGCTTAGTCACAGGACATAACATGAGCACTGTAATAGATCTTTAGATTTTTATCTGGTTGACTGCACCATAAGTTAATAGTTTTAATAGTACACAAATTAACTTGAATTGTGCAGGTCTGTAATGTGGGCAGATCACTGACATTGTCTGCACACTTAATGTAGGTTAGGGAAGTAATAAGAAAGCAATTTTTTATGATGTTCTCATTCTGTAAAAGCAAACTCCAAGCTGTTAGTTTAGAGATTTAGGCTTTATTAGTGCCAATTTGTAATGAATTTGTTTGTTTCCCCATTTTAGGAAGCCATAACAAGGTTCAACCAAGACAAGTGAGTCTTCTGTGCTATTCTTTCTTCCCACACTCCCTCCACAGGTGTCAGCTATGTAGATGCAAATACTGTTGTCTTCTATGACACTGATTTAAATCCCCTGCTGGATAAGAAGGCCAATGAATGGTGTGATAAAATTGCAAGAGATGGAGATACTCACATATACAGGTGCTAAGAAGTGATATATGTGTTATAGAATCAAACCCAGAGGGTTTTAGGTGAAAATAGGATTTTTTTGGTTGAGGTCATCCTTTTAGTTTAAGTCATTTAAATCATTAAAGACTGGGTCAGTCAAACATATTTCTTCCCTTCAGGCTAAAGGGAAAATGGAAAGTCCTGTCTTTCCCCTTTCTGTAACTTCTATTCCTGTCTTTCACTCCCACTTTCACCCTGAAAACAGTCTGGATTTTTGTGTAGGGACAGTGAAAATGAACAATGGTATCTCCGAGTGTCTTCTGTCCTTGATAAACATAGAATCATAGAAGGGCTTAGGTTGGATAGGATCTTAGAGATCATCTACTCCAACCTCCCCATCATGGGTATGGACATCTCTCAGCTAGACTCGGCTGCTCAGGGCCTCATCCAGCCTGGCCTTGAACCCTCCCTGGGAGAAGGCATCCACAACCTGCCTGGGCAATCTATTTTCAGAGTCCCAGCACCCTTACATGGAAGAACTTCTTCCTAAGTTCCAGTCTAAATTTCCCCTCCTCCAGCGTAAAGCCATTCCTCTTTGCACTATTGGTAGGCATCCTTAGGAAAAGTCCTCTGAAACTTTCCTGTAGGATCCCTTCATCTATTGGAAGGCAGTTCTAAGGTCCTCTAGGAGTCCTCTCTAGGCTGAACAATGCCAGCTCCCTCAGCCTATCTTCACAGCAGAGATGCTCAAGTCCTTGGATCATTTTTGTGTCCCTCCTCTGGACTCACTATACCACCTTTGCATCCTTCTTATGATGGGGACACCAGAACTGGATGCAGTATTCAAACTGGGGTCATTTGGTTTCAGATCACTATTGATGAGATGCTGATGTTCCTGTAGTTCAGAGGTGTATTTGAAAGCTTCAGATGTCACTGAAGTGACAATTTCTTCTGGAAGGACATGCAGGGGGGAGTTCTTGTTCACCTCACACCACAGACACTGTTAGCAAATGCCCCCCTAGTGTAGGGATTTGTTAAACCTCCAACCATCTAGAAGACAGGACAGTTTATTGTTAGTTTTTAAAAGAAGAACTGAAAGTGGTTTGGAAATAGGAATTGGGATGTAAAAAGAAAGCTTTCCTCTAAAACTGAAACACAAATACACAAATTCCTGTTGTCTAGGTTCTAATTTAAATTTCCCAGAGACTCAATTATAGTTGATAGAACCAATAACAGTTTATAGGATGCCCTTCTCTCTTCCCCCTTCTTTCCCAAATGAAAAGGAATCAAATGGAGAGAGAGGAAAGGTATGCAGACCCAAATAAATCATCTCACTGCGATTTGGAAGTTAAAAGAAGAGAAGTTTAACAATAAATAAGAGGTATATGAGGTAGGAAAGTTACAAAAAATATAGGGAAGGGAAAATAAGGTACAAAATGTGTAAATATACAACCAGATTTGATGGCAATGGGTTTTGTCTGCCATGTGGTAAAACAAAGAGCAGCAGGAAACAGGAATGGTGATTTCTGGTAAGCAGGAAGGCAGGAGAGAGAGAGGGCAAATGGGAAGTCCTCCTGCTTTTATGGATCTTAGACAGGAAGAGAGAGTGGGCTAACCACCATCATCTGGTAGTGGTCAGACCCACTCCTAGGGAGGGGTCAAGAGCACCTGGGGTCAGGTTGAAGATCACTCCTCCAGGAGGGTTAACCCTGTACACCTATGAAAATAGCTGATAGGCTCTGAGTGAGCATTGGTGCCTCCTGCCTTAAGCAAGAACATTGGGCAGGAAACAGCTGAATTTGACAAAGTGTCCCTGTTTTCTAGGGGACAGTATTTAATGTGTTTCTTTGTTTTACAGGCTTGTAAGTGGTAGTTCAGTTGAGGAGAGGCTGTTGAAAAAAGGTATTAAACATTGGATTCAAGAAGTGTCTGCTCAGGGAGGTGATTGTTCAACAGACTTTTTAGGTCTGTTACATTAACGTGAGCAGTTCTTTAATGATAGGCAAAACAAGTGCTCTGCTAGATCAGAGGCAGAGGTTTTTAACATCATCTAGTTTTGTATTTACTCCCATGCTTGTTTGTGGGGATGTGATCACAGTTAAAAAATCAGCAGAACTCCTAAGTTGTTTGCTCATGTGCAAAATCAGAAGATAACAATATCTAGAAAGAAAACTGTGTTTGTTCCAATGATAATTGAACACTATTTTTGGCATTGGTTTAATCAAACAAAACCAACATCTGCACCAAGAGGGGTCAAATATGTCTGTAATCTGATTTTAGGATGATTAGAAGCCTTTTGGTATCGTGCACTGTTTTACTGAATACTTGAAAACATGTTTCCATAAGGTTCTTTGCTCTGAACATGGAGATGAGGACTCCAGAAGGTTTACAGAAGTGACACTGTCTGAGATAAGAAGTGACAGAGATACAAAGTGGTCTGATTCAAGAAATGCTATAGCTCCTTCCCAGTTAGAATAGCTGGCCAGCTTTGTGGAGCAGGTCTGGTGATTTCTCTTCTTTTGTGTAAAACTTTACAAGTACTTGAAATTTCCTTCCCTGTAAACTACCAAATGGCTTTCAGAAACTACCTTATTTCCACTCCATTTACATGAAACAGCTCCGTGCAAACTTAAGTATCAAAATAGTCCTGGGAGGTAATCTGAGCTTGTTCATGTGCTAAAGCATTCAAGTGACCAAAAGTTCTCCTGAGGATTGTGAACTGAATTGTGTTTTGTGTTATGAAACTGTTCTACAGTTCCTGTGCTCTGCCAGATACTTGTGTTTTTTCTTAACCATGAAGTAACTGTGCTGAGCAATACCTCAGCCCTGTCAGATTCCGAGAGCACCCTCAGCAAGTTCATGATAGGAAACTGGCAGTGGCATGGGTGGCTGAAACCCAGTCAGGCTGTGTTGCCATCCAGTGAGATCTGGACAGTCTGGAGAGCTAGGCAGAAGGGAATCTCGTGAAGTTCAATAAGGACAAGTGCAGAGTCCTGCATCTGGGGAGGAATAACATCAAGCACCAGTCCAGACTAGAGGTTGTCCTGCTGAAAAGCAGCTCCACAGAGAAAGTCCTTGGAATCCAAAGTCCTTGGAATCCTAGTGGGCAGCAGGTCCTCCGTGGGACAGCAGTGTGCTCTTGTGGCCAAGAAAGCAAATGACGTCCTGAGGTGTATTAAGAAAAGTGTGTCCAGTAGGTCTAGGGAGGTTCTCCTTCCCCTTTACTCTGCCCTGGTGAGGCCACACCTGGAATACTGTGTGCAGTTTTGGGCTCCTCAGTTCAAGAGAAATGGGGAGAGAGTCCAACAGAGAGCTATGAGGGTGTCTGGGAGACTTGAACATCTCTCCTATGATGGGGCTGTTTAGTCTTGAGAAGGCTGAGAGGGGATATGATCAACATCTATAAATATCTTAGGGGTGGGTGTCAAGATGAAGGTGCCAATCTCTTTTTCAGTGCCCAGTGACAGGACAAGGAACAAGATTCCACCTCAACACAAGGAGACGTTTCTTTATGGTGGGGTGACAGCACTGGAACAGGCTGCCCAGAGAGGCTGCGGAGTCTCCTTCTCTGGAGACTTTGAAAACCAGCCTGGGTGAGCTCTTGTGTGGCCTGCCCTAGAAGATCCTGCTTTGATAGGAGGGTTGGACTCAATCTCTGGAGGTTCCTTCTAACCCCTAACATTCTGTGATTCTGTCTCCTTTTCCATTTGGCTACTCATGCGGAATCCAAGCAGCAGCCTGCTTACTAACAACCAGTTGAGAATGTACATAATAACTTAGAATCATAAGATCAACCAGGTTGGAAGAGACTTCCAAGCTCAGCCAGTCCAACCTAGCATCCAGCCCTGTCCAATCAACTAAACCATGGCACTAAGTGCCCCATCCAGGCTTTTCTTGAACACTTCCAGGGACGATGACTCCACCACCTCCCTGGGCAGCCCATTCCAATGCCAATCACTCTGTGAAGAACTTCCTCATAACATCCAGCCTAGACCTCCCCTGGCACAACTTGAGGCTGTGTCCCCTTGTTCTGTTGCTGGATGCCTGGGAGAAGAGACCAACCCCACCTGGCTACAGGATGGAATTATTGCCATTTATTTATTTCCATCAGGAAACTGGAAGCAAACAGAAAGAGCCTGTTCTCAGTGATACTGGTGAGAAGTGATCAGCCAAATTAGGAACCAGAATGTCAGATTTCTGAGAATCAAGATGTTGTCTACACTGATCCTGTTATGTGCTTGATGTATGCCAGTACCCCAATTCCAGAGTCTAAGCTTCCACCTCTGTCTGTTGGGAGCTCATGTAAGCGTCAGAGCCCAGATCTGTCCTGTAAGTTGGATTCAAAATGGCATGGGGAGGTGTGATAACATTTTTGTGTGGAACAATGTGAAAACTCTTCTGCAAGAATAAATTCAGGCATGTATGCACTGTTAGCTCTGTTAAGATTGATACCACTGTGGAAAATGATTGGAAGTAGAATGTGAGCTGAGGGAGTGCAGAGTGAAAGCTTGTTTACAAAGTAGAAATAGCAAATGAGCAGGAGTAAAGCAGTAAGACTCCTGTGCTTCCATTTCATCTGGTTTTAACTTGCTTTCTTAGTGAAGTGAGAAGCTATTTCAAAATGACTGATCAAGTCAAATACTGTATTAGGCTCCTCATAAATTAAAGGTAGTTGCATAGAGAAAAGTAAAATGTTTATCATTAGTCAGATTATTTGCAGCAATCAGTTTCTGTCATGACCCTGTTGCACAAAGTTCCTTTCTGGCTGGAGATAACAACTTTGTCACACCCAGTAGCCTCAGGTGACAGAAAGAAGTGTTGCCACAAGGGGATGGTTGTTCCCCCACCTTCACTTTTCAAGCAAGTGACTCCAAGAACAGTGAAAACACGACAGAAGAGCAAAGCTCAGAAGAGTCTCCTCAAGATACATCAGAAAACACATTTTGCAAGACCTTCACTAGCTTTCCTGTCAGCTGCTGAAGACGAGCAAGACAGTCCTGCATGGATAATTGCTGAAGACCTGGGACTGTTAAAAATAAGCTGGCACCTTCTTTTTATCAACTTGAAAAACTTTTCATGTGGAATTCTATTACAGCAACCACAGCCCTTGATGAAGGCAGGATTATACCTGCTGGTGCTCACAAGGCAACCATTTGATTGAACGTGACATTGATTTGACTTTTCTCTGCCTCCTAGGCAGTGAAACAGGTAGGGACACTTCCTTTAAACCTGGCCACTGTGTGGCCAGCACAGACAGCAAACTGAGACTTTGTCAGTGATGTCGTTAGCTCTGCTAACTATGCCTGTTGCACCCCAGAGCAATGCCAACGTCGTTACATAAAAGCACTGGAAGGAAAGGTGAGTTTAAGCTGAAATGTGCAACAGAGCGTGAAGACTTGGGGTTTGCTGCTTGGTTTGAAAGTTGGATGTTTAATAAGCAGAATCATAACTATATCTGAGAACTTTGAAGAGCTTGTTATACAAGTAAATACTAGTAAATAAATACCTTCCCCTGTCGGTATGACTACTATAGCTTATATTTGGTGTAGTTGCCATACACTTAAGAATATGAATTTCCCCCAGTGTTGTGACAATGACATGACCATGGATGTATCATGTCAGTATGTTAGAAATAAGGAAGAGGAGATATTAATTTTATTGATTTAAGTGGCAGGATATGACTTGCCTTCAGTCAAGGCAAACTATGGTTCTTGACACAAGACACTTTGACTACTTATTTTTGGTACCTAAGCCTTCAATTTCTGTTTATTCCAGAACACAGGTGGTTATCCTCTTCATGTTAGACAAGCCTGTGTGAAGACCTGGATTCTGAACGCACTCAAATCTATATGAATCACTTTCAGTTGATGACACTGACAGCTAGAAAAAGAAGTTCCTCAAACAGATCTGTGTAAGTTTACTGCAAATAATAATTTCCTCCAGATCACAGAATCATAGAATCAACCAGGTTGGAAGAGACCTCCAAGATCACCCAGTCCAACCTATCACCCAGCCCTCTGACATTTAATCTGTTTGGTGGCCTGATTGGTGAGATTTTTTTTCTCTTAAGCACGAATGTGTTTCCCAGGGCCATGTCTCATATCAGAGGCATTGTAGTGGCCTTCAGTCAAATTAGTGCATTTACTGTCAAAGAATCAAATCTGTGCTTCTGCTGATGTAAAGTATAGCTTCGAGTGCTTCATTATTGCTCCAAGTGAAGTATTGGGAAGGTCAGCCCAGGATTTCAACTGTGATTTCTGACAGTTCTGGGCTCCTCAATTCAAGGGAGATGTTGAGAAACTGGAATGTGTCCAGAGAAGGGCAAGAAAGCTGGTGAGGGGCCTGGAGCACAGCCCTGTAAGGAGAGGCTGAGGGAGCTGGGGTTGTTTAGTCTGGAGAAGAGGTTCAGAGGTGACCTCACTGCTGTCTACAACTACCTGAAAGGAGGCTGTAGCCAGGTGGGGGTTGGTCTCTTCTCCCAGGCAACCAGCAACAGAACAAGGGGACACAGCCTCAAGTTGTGCTGGGGGAGGTCTAGGCTGGATGTTAGGAGGAAGTTGTTGCCAGAGAGAGTGATAGGCATTGGAATGGGATGCCCAGGGAGGGGGTGGAGTTGCTGTCCCTGGAGGTGTTCAAGCAAAGCCTGGATGAGGTACTTAGTGCCATGGTCTAGTTGATTGGATAGGGCTGGGTGCTAGGTTGGTCTGGCTGAGCTTGGAGTTCTCTTCCAACCTGGTTGATTCTATGATTCCTATTCTTAGGTAAAGAACTGCCTGGAGTTCCCCACTAATCCCCAGCCTTGTCACTTGTAACACTTGATGTAACTGCAGATTCTTCCTCCTGAATATTAAAGTTCTTTGTGTTAAAATGTCATGAATGTTAAAATAACTGCACAAAACAAATGTTATGCTACTTCATTTATTTTCAGTGCAGAGACTGATGACAACCTGCTGCCCATGTCTGAGATTGTTTCTACCTGTGTGGAGCCTATGATGATGCAGGTAAAGGTCTGTTCAGGCTTTCCTAGTGAATTCCACTGTGCACACTCTTTTCCTTTTTTTCAATTGCTTTTTCTTTTACAATCAATTTCAAGGGCAGTAAGGAAAATTGGCAGGTTTTTTTATGACTGAAAACTGTTCAGTGTAGGTTTGGGCTGCCTAGCAGTGCATCAGATATCTGTTCCTTTTTACAATTCTGTGGTCATCTCATTTTTTGGCATTTTAGCAGTGTCAGAAACAGGCAATGCTGACATAGTAATTTTTGTCCAGTCAGAATTTTCTGTTGGAATTCCTAGTACATTTCAGGATAGGGAGGTCATTCTGCCCCCGTGCTCTGCACTGGTTAGATCGCACCTTGAGTACTGTGTCCAGTTCTGGGCCCCCCAGTTTAAGAGGGACATTGAGATGCTTGAGTGTGTCCAGAGAAGGGCAACGAGGCTGGTGAGAGACCTTGAGCACAGCCCTATGAGGAGAGGCCGAGGGAGCTGGGATTGTTTAGCTTGGAGAAGAGGAGGCTGAGGGCAGACCTTGTTGCTGTCTACAACTACCTGAGGGGTGGTTGTGGCCAGGAGGAGGTTGCTCTCTTCTCTCAGGTGGCCAGCACCAGAACAAGAGGACACAGCCTCAAGCTACGCCAGGGGAAATTAAGGCTTGAGGTGAGGAGAAAGTTCTTCACTGAGAGAGTCATTGGACACTGGAATGGGCTGCCCAGGGAGGTGGTGGAGTCGCCGTCCCTGGAGCTGTTCAAGGCAGGATTGGACGTGGCACTTGGTGCCATGGTCTAGCCTTGAGCTCTGTGGTAATGGATTGGACTTGATGATCTATGAGGTCTCTTCCAACCTTGGTAATACTGTGAGACTGTGAAATCTTTGCATGACCTCATGCCATCAGGCATGATTTTTATCTACTCAATCAAAACAATTTAAAAAGAAGTCTATGGCTGTGACCTCCTGTACCACTTATTTCAGTTGTCACAGGAATTGACTGAAAATCACACAGCTCCGCAACTGCCAGAGCAACAGCCTAGTCAGAAGGAGGAAGAGGAACAAATAGTGGAGCAAATCTAAACACAGTGTCAGCATCGGATGGAAATACAGGTGAGAAACTACGCTCTGGTTGCCATGGGTGTAAGTTGCAGCAAAAGAGGTTCTGCCTCAGCACAAGGGGAA
Source organism: Tricholaema leucomelas (assembly GCA_013400475.1). NCBI lineage: Eukaryota > Metazoa > Chordata > Aves > Piciformes > Lybiidae > Tricholaema lacrymosa > Tricholaema leucomelas. The sequence goes on from WAAF01008814.1 coordinate 849,667, forward strand.
GCTTCTTTACTGGAAGGGTCACAGAGCACTGGAACAGGCTCCCCAGAGAGGTTGGGTCTCCTTCTATGGGGACTTTCAAGGCCTCTCTGGATGTGCTCCCCTGTGATCTGTGTTAGATAGTATTGTCCTGCTCTGGCAGGGGGTTGGACTCGATGATCTCCTTGGGTCCCTTCCAATCCCTAACATCCTGTGAGCCTGTGATGCGCGAAGTGAATTCACTCCTGCAGTTGTAGGCAGAAGAATATATTCCTCACAGCAGAAGGAATCTACAGGTCTCTGTTTTGACTTTGCTGGGGCTGTGTGTAGGGCTCCCAGCATGCCTGCAGTATTGGGAGGCAGAGCTAACAGGAGTGTTTCATTTTATATGGACTCAAAGGCTACTTTAAAAACACGGCCTTGTGTAGAAGAGTAGTACTGAAAGAATAATTATAGACAAGCTCTTCAAAGATACAGGAATTGGGGCATCATCATAGAGTGGATCATACGATGCTGAAGAAGGCTCTCCATATCCAGATTGCAACAAGTGTTAATTTTATGGTGTACTGATACAACTGCACTTTTAAAGTGTATTTATTTCCCTTACTGAAGAACTTATTAAAGGTTCTTTTGTGATCATTTTAGAACACTTGTCAATATTAAAAATGCAATGTAGTCGATGACACTTCAATGCTTTCACCAAGTCTTTTATTCCTTAGAAAGAAATAGGATATAACCAGATTCACAGATTGCATTGGGTTGCAAGAGACCCCCGAGTCCTGTTTTGTCCGACCTCCCTGTAGCGAGCAGGGATGCTGTGTTATTTAGGTGTAACTAATGTTAATTACATCAAATTTTAGACATTTATCTTTTTGTAGTCCCTTAGTTTTATCTGTTAATCGATATTCATCAAGAATGTAGTTACAGGTTTAGTCACAAAACATTCCAGGCACCATGGCATGATCCTGAGAGCAGGGACAGGTGAAATCCATATAGGAAGCACCCTGATGGCAGACGACAGGTGTATGCCAGCCTCGGGAAAGCCTGGATGGGCTGTACTCATCTTCAGTAGCTGGTGTCCAAAGCAGTGACATCTGCTTTTTGAGTGCACACCAAAGGTCCTGGGTAGCGGAGGGGGGGGGGGGTACAAGTCTTATGTTCTGTACAACTGAACTAGTCCCCGGATTTCTGGCAGTGCTTTGCTGTTACCAAGAGCAGCATCACGATACTTAATTTTTCCTCCCTTAGCAGCGGCTGAAGTTTCGCTGGTCCGTGCTGAGATAAGCAGCGTACAGTTCCTCTTGCAAGGAGGCGACCTTTCTTTGGATTTTCATACTCGATGGAAATGCTAAGCGCGGTCCTGGGCACAAACGCCTCTTGGAACCGTTACTGCACTCTCGCATCTGCACTACAATAAAAGTCTAGCCTGGTTGAACGTTCCTGAGTCTCGTTCCTGCGCCGCGGTCCTTGTGCTGAGTGACACACAACGGAGCCCTCGGCCTTCTGTTCGCTGTCCCGGACCGAGCGTAACTCGAACTCCACAGGCCACTGGGGCGGGGGGAGAGTGACGCGCAGGCGCTAACAGTAGCGCAGGCGCAGATAGCGCTGGGTCCGGAGGGGCGGTGGCGCAGGCGCCGGGAGCGGAGCGCGGCGCAGGAGGCGCGGTTTGTCTCCTGCCGGCGCTGGTAGCGGCTGCCGCTCCGGCCGCCCCCCGCCCCCGCTTCCTGTGAGGAGCGAATGGAAAGTCTGGCCCCGGCGCCCGCGGTAAGTGGGGCTCGGAGGGCCGCGGGGGGCGACCGGGACCCACTTCTCCCCGTCTCTTCCCCCTCGCCGGAACCGCAGGCCTCGGGCCCGAGGCCCGGCGGCACCGGTCCTGGCGGCGGGGTCGGCCGCGGAGGAACGGGCCTTCCCCGCGCCGCTACATCGCGCTCGGGCGGGGGGCGCCGTGCCCAGGGGCGGTCGGGGCCGGCCGAGTCCCGCCGCGGCGGGGGCAGAGCGGGGTACGCGGCAGCAGCGCTGCCTGGCGGCGGGGCCTCGGCGGGGAAACCTCCGCGCGAACTTGGGGCGACGGGGCCGGGGCTCGCCGTGGGCCCGGGCCGGCGTGCGGGCCGTTCGCTCCGTTCAGGTTTCGCACACAAAAGGCGATCCCTGTTCCCCGGGCGGGCAGAGGCCGGCAGCGCGCTGGCGACGCTTCCTTATCATTGTGTAATTAATTAAGTGTTTTCACTTGGGCCGTAAATGTTAGCGGGATAGAGGTAATTAAAATAATAAGACCTTGTTACTGGCGATAGGTGATATAATTTGAATCGTAATTATTTGCGCTCAGTGCTGTGAAGGAGTCACAATACCACGAAGTATCGCAGCATTATTAAACCTTTTGAAAAGCTGCTTGTGAGGAGCGGCGTTTTCCCCCCTTCCCGCTCTGCTGCGGGATCTCCTTCGGATGTGACTCCGAGGAGCGGGAGAGACGAAATCTGCCCGGAGCCGTGTTTAGCCCCGCCACAGGCTGCGCTCCGTGGTCCTGGCCAGCCTCGGAGATCTGTCCCGAGCAGCCTTTTCCTTCCTCTGCAGCCTCTTGTCGCCAACACGTGTGTGACAGCGCTGCGCTGCTTCCTCACCTTCCCGGGGAGCCGACTCCTTCCCGGGAGCAAGGAAAGGGGATCTTTCCATCCCCAGTGCTTGAGCAAGGCGCTGCAGGTAGCCCGGGGCAGAGTCGTGCCGTGTTTCCCTGCCCGAGCAGCTGACGGGACCGGGACGGTCCCGCTGCACTGATGGTGCTCCGTGTTGATGTGCTGCTGCCTGTTGCCACTTGTAACCAACTTGCAGTTAGGCACAAAGACGAGAGGCAGCGTATTTGATTGTGTGTTTGGCCAGAAAAAAAATAAACAGAACCAAAACAAACAAAAAATGAAACTCTTACCTTCAGAATAGGAAAGATGTTGAAGGGGAAAAAAGGGTCTTGTTCTCTTTCTGCTGCAACTGCTGTATGACACCCAGCACTGACCCTGCCTGTCAGTGGAGTTTTTGTTTGTCAGTGGTTGAAATACAAAACCAAACCTTTTTGGATTTCTGGATAGCTTGGTTCAACAAACAGCTTTTTGTGTGAAATGCAGATCTGGGTTAATTTTCGTCTCTTTAAGGTGTTAGTGTTCTGAAGGAAGGGGAAGGCAGAGTTAAGTGTCATCTGCAGTACTTCTTCATGCATCTAGGTGGTTTGGTAGGGAGATTTTTCATGATACCTTTTTTTTCCTGATAGCTAGAACAATAAGTTCAAGTAGTCTGTGTCTGAATCGTGTTTGTAGTTATTGTTGAAATGTACTGCATGTTTCTAACGACCTGTGTCTTTGAGAAGAGAGTATCACAAACACTGAAACACTGGGAATAATGAACACAGTTAAGAGCAGATATTTCTGTTATTGGACATTCAATTCTTGAAGTTTCACAGAAAGGGAATTTTTTTCTTTTTACATTCTTTGAAGTCATTCTTACCAGCAAAGAGGAACATATAGGGCTGGGTGACAGGGTGGTCTGAGTGATCTTGGAGGTCTCTGCCAGCCTGGTTGATTCTATGGTTCTGTACATGTTGCTGAATAGTTAATTCAGTAACACTTAGCTGGGGAAGCATATGAGTGATCTAAGTGAGCTTTTATGGTGCTCAAAGTTTTGGATGGTTTGAGGATGCAGTACATTGGGAGTAACTACAAAGACAGCTTAACTGGATTCTTTCTGCAATGTAGCCTTTTGAATAGTAACTAAAGAGTTTCAGTTAAGGAAATACTTTGCCTGAATTTCTGTTTTTGTCTATTTCTTTAGAGTATACTGTATAAAATCTAAACCAGTGAGAATGCACCATGGAAATGGTCCTCAGAATGCCCAGCGCCAGCTCCAGAGGTCCAGGTCCTTCACAGGCAGTGAGGGAGAAGAGCAACAGGCAAATTTACCCCAGTCCCCTGCAGCTTCTTTTGCACCTTCTGCAAGTCCATCTGCACCCCAGTCCCCCAGTTACCAAATACAGCAGTTTATAATGAGTCGAAGCCCGGTAGCTGGGCAGAATGTGAACATCACGCTGCAGAACGTTGGACCGGTGGCTTCGGGAAACCAGCAGATAACGCTCACCCCATTGCCAATTCCCAACCCAACATCACCAAGTTTCCAGTTCAGTCCCCAGCAGAGGCGCTTTGAACATGGGTCTCCATCATACATCCAAGTTACATCACCGCTGCCTCAGCAAGTTCAGTCTCAGAGCCCTACGCAACCCAACCCTGTGCCCGTGCAAACCTTACCCAACGTTCGGGCGGGCACTCCAGGCCCAGGCTTGGGAATGTGCAGCCAGAGCCCTACTAGAGGGTTTGTGGATGCTAGTGTGCTTGTGAGACAAATCAGCCTGAGTCCTTCAAATGGTGGACACTTTGTGTATCAGGAAGCACCAGGAATTGCACAAATTGCTCAAGGAACTGCTGCACAAGTACAGCTTCCATCTTCTGGGACACCTGCCACAGTAAGGGAACGCAGGCTTTCACAACCTCATTCGCAGTCTGGTGGCACCATTCATCATCTTGGTCCTCAAAGTCCTGTTGCTAGCGGAGCAAATATGCAGTCTTTGACCAGCCCAGGCCATATTACAACAACCAGCTTGCCGCCCCAAATCAGCAATATTATCCAAGGGCAACTTATGCAACAGCAGCAACAAGTGCTTCAAGGACAGCAGCTGGGTAGACCCCTTGGATATGACAGGACTTCTGGTGGGTTAATAGCAGGAGTTGGAGGACCTAGTGCTTTTGGAATGACATCACCACCACCTCCTACAAGTCCTTCGCGGGCCACAGTACCACAGGGGCTTTCAAGTCTTCCTCTTACTCCTACAGTTAATACAGCAGTGAAAAAGCAACCCAAAAAATTGGAGGAGATCCCTCCTGCCAACCAAGAGACTGCTCAAATGAGGAAACAATGTTTGGATCATCACCATAAGCAGATGGAAATTCTTAAGGAAACTTTTAAGGAATGTTTGATTGAGCTGTTTTTCCTACAACATCTTCAAGGGAATATGATGGACTTTTTAGCTTTTAAGAAGAAACATTGTGTACCACTGCAAGCGTACCTGAGGCAGAATGACTTGGATCTGGAGGAGGAAGAAGAGGAAGAACAATCTGAGGTCATCAATGATGAGGTAAGAAATCTGTTGGTTAACGTTTTGGAATTGAGTCTTAGATGGTGGCACTTGGATTGCGAAGTGTTAGAGAATGTGGATACCAGAACAATCATTTCTACTTGTTGCAGTATGGCAGTTTTTCTTTCAGTAGTTGGTCTGAGGGAATGCAGTTCTCTGGGTAGTGTGATTCGAGGGGTTGGTTTGAGTCTCTTAAATGTCTGCATTTGAGAAAAAAGAATAGAGAGGTGAAAGGAGATCTTGCTGTTGGTGTGTAGGCCAGCACACAAGCAAAGGTGGCATTGGTGTAGAGCTTTTCAGCTGTCAGAATGAATATGAAGGGGAATTGTAGGTTAGTTTTTCACCTACTATACAGAAGCCAAAATAAAAAGAACAAACAAAAAGTCTTTTATGAGGTTAACCCTTAGTTGACTTGTGTGACTTCTTCCCACAGATATTACTGAACTTGGCCCAATATTACTGTGGCAAACAACCCCTCCCCCCAGATTGATCTGGTTACCCAGAGAGAGCATAGGAATCGTAATGTACATGGGAGCATAGTATTGAATTGGGTTACTTGGTTGTCTTAGAGCTCTATGCATGTTTTGCTCTCTGAATAATTAAATATCACTTGCATTAATAAGTTAACTCTACATAACTAACATGAATTTACTGTTGATTAATCATAAAGGACTTGTAGTAAATTTGCCAGAGGCAGCTGCCATGCAGCTTTTCCTGCGCGCTTGTGCCCATTCACGCAGCTCTGCCTGTCCTGTGCAGAGCCTAACTGCAAGCTGTGTGGCAAGTGTTTGCAACAGGTTAGATCACCTGGCACTCAATTACCTTTTAAAAGATCTAAAGCATGTATGATTGTGTAGTTGCCAGTTCGTTAAGAACCAAAGCAAATTTGCTGTGTGAAAAAAACCTCACATTCCTTTGAAATATCTGTTAGAAATTAGCATTTTTCAGTGAAAGTTGATGACTCTCAGATGTGAATCGCTAATGATCGCATCTTCAGCTGGCATTTGTGGGCAGCATTAGCAACACAACAGCTAAAGTTCAATTTATTCATTGTGGTCTAAACTTGACTAGGACAAATAGATTTCTGCTTATGATAGTTATCGATAATTGTGAAGGAATCATTTGGTTATGTATACAGTAAGATGAAAGCCTGTTTTTTGTAATTTATTGATGATGGATATTGAAGATAGATTTTTTTTTTCACCCGGTTTTATATTTTGTCAAATTGTTTAGGTGTTCTTGTTGGGTTGCGTGTTTGTCAGCTGAAATACCAGGTATTGCTAATGCGCATCTGGAGGGATCTTGAGCGGGTGTAAATTGTGTAGCTTCACTGAAGTCAGTGGCACCACTGCGATTTACATCAGTTGAGGCTCTACCCCTTCCTTGTTCTTCTGGATTTGGGGTTTGCTGTACTTCACTGCCTTCATGTGATGGATTGTCTTCTGTTTGTAAAGCTGCTTGTCTCTTTAACTGCTGGAGAATTTTGCCTCCTGCAACAGCAAAAGTCTTTATGTGTTTTCAAATGACGAATCCTTTTGAAAGATTAAGATGTCTTTTGAGTATGTTCTTTCTTTGTATTTTTTTGTCTTCTCTTTTATTTCCCCCTCCCCCCTTCTTTCTCACTTTTCTGCTAAAGCAATGCACTTCATCCCTTGCCTGGAAAGGTTGATCACTTTGGGAATTCAAGGGGAGAGCGAATGGTGGCTGTGCTCATTGCTTAAATAAATGTTGGAGCTCTCTTAAGTTCAAACTGTCTGTCATGCTAATTTGTTGTCTGTTAGGAGCAGCAATCATTAAATTTAAAACACTTATGTTGACTGGATTTGAGAAAAGGTTTCCAGTGACAAGCAGTCGCTACAAGTAGTCAAGGCTGTTCTCTGTTCTGCTAGTAACAGTGAGCCAGAACTCTTCTCAAACAGCCTGTGCTCAAACCAAGCTGCACTGGTGGCGATTTAGTTATAATCCCCTCTTCAGTGAGGTACCATCAGTACAAAATGAGTGTGTTGAACAGTTCACAGGAAAAAGAACAAAAAAAGAGAAAGAAGAAAAACTTTTAAAAAGAAAATGATTCTCCCTTCTTTTTTTTTCCCAAAATATTTCTCTCAGGTAAAGGTTGTGACAGGAAAGGATGGGCAGACTGGTACTCCTGTCGCTATAGCAACCCAGCTTCCTCCAAATGTTTCTGCTGCTTTTTCATCCCAGCAGCAACCATTTCAGGTACTTTTCAATGGTTCTAAAATGTAGTTTCATCCCAGATTTTTTTTCTTCATTCAGATTTGATATTTCTTAGATGAATTAGAATTTTCCCAAGAGCCCATCCCTTATCATCCGAACAAAACAAAAAGAACCTTTGCAATCTCCAAATGCATCAGTATTAATGAAACCTTGAGGAAGTTAAATCTTTGTCTCCAGGTTGCTGGCTTATTTCATTAACTTTCAGCTTTGAATGTTTTCACTTTGGTTTGTTTGTCTTTTGTTTCCCTAATGCATTTGGTTCATTTGTGCATTCTGCATAGTGATTAATATGGTTTCTTTTGTCTGTGGCATTGTAATTGTGGATTTCTTCTAAATTTCTTTTCTTTTTGTTTGTTTTTTTTTATTTTAACCTTCCCTATTAAAGGTTTTTAGTGTGGCTACAGAAAGTTTTGGATTTGCCTTCCCTGAAATGTTTTAAACAACAATAACCCTCTGATGCTTTTTTTTTTTAATAACTGCTTTCCATTAGCTCTACACTAAAGGTTGGAAAGAAGAAACTGAAGTGCTTCTTTTTATTATCTAAGTAATATTTTACTTAAAAGATTTTTCTCAAGGAAATATAAACCAAGTAAAGAAAGAAATGTGATAACAAGTTAAATTTTTTATGGATCACTGGTGATGCAGTTTTTAAATCCCATCTAGTTTGGTTTATTGCAGCTACCTTCAACTCTGTGTTACCCAGACACCATTGCTTATATACCCTAATTCCTCTGCAATTAAAATATTTACCTTTTAGGTCAATTATGCATGCTTAGCAGGTGTTACAAGGTGAATTACTCTGCTATACCATGGAAGCTGTACGAGTTGTACTGCCTACACCTGGGTTTTGGAAAAAGGACAGTTAAATGCACTGTATAAATGGGTTTATTCCTGTGTCCAAGTGGGATGTTCACTGTGGTATTTTACAAATGAAGAGCTCTCAATGTAAAGCCCTTTACTATGCAACTCATTATGGCCATCACTGACATGTCTTGGAAGTCTCTTTAGGTGGTCAACCTTCACGTAAGATGTTTTAAATATGTACTCTTTTATCAGATTATTTATTATAGAGATTAGTGTTGTCACCAAGCTATAGCTACAGATGTGTTAGTTTGGAAAGTATGAGACCATTTCAGACCCGTTCCAGATAAACTAGCAGGTGCATGCTAAAAATGGGCAAAACTCTCCTGTGTAATTGTGATACTAACTTGTAGCACAAACTCTTGCCATCACTCCTCCTCTTTGTTTATAGAGAAATAACGTGTCCCTGTCAGCATCATCATTAAAATTTGAGTGCCTAAGTGCAGCACTCAGAATGATTGTTGTGGGTGTGCTGCATAAGCATGACCTGCGGAGAGCTACATTGTTTTAATTAAAATCAGGGCAAGTTTACTCTAATATTAGTGGTATGTGACTGCAGTTTATGAAGATGTAAAATCTTTGCTCTTTGAAGTGTCTGGCCTACATTATGTGGTGATAGTGCAGACAGCTGGGAGGTATACTCAACATGCCAATCAAAAATCATGAAGCCGAGATGCAGTGTGAAACTGTAAGAGTGCAGGTGCAATAAATGGCATTCGAAGCAACGTTTGGACCACATCCTTTCTTAAACTCATGTCCCAGAGGCATTTGATGCAAAGGAGATCTAAGCTGAATTTGTTAATTAATGCAGCAGCATTGTACAAAATAAGGGTTTGTGACATTTTGAAAAGTCTATAAATGCCCAAGTGTGTGATGTTCTGCCAGACACTGGCTGTCAGACCTGAAATATGCTGCATGTCTGCCTTGGGAGAAGACAGATCTATGTTGAATGTGAGATGGAGTCAACCATGACTGTTAGGGGTCAGTCTGAGTCAGAGATTCTTAAACCCAGAATTCACATCCTAAGGCTGTAGCTGTATCACTAGAGTAGCCACAAATGCCTGCAGAACAGCAAAGGGATTAGATGTGGTTAATTCATAGCTATTGATAGAATCTGAGTGGCATGACATGTATTGAGCTAAAAAAGGAGTGTTTGAAACTCAGGCATTTTAGATGATGTTGGCTATGTTTACTAATGCCATTCCATGAAGTACTGAAGATGCAAGGTGGTGACTGCCACCTTTATTTCAATATAGACTGGTGGTTATTGCTTTAGACCTAATTTATATTGATAGAATTTCTGTTAAAAACCAGAGAATACCTGTAAATAAACTAGAAGGTTCTCCAGGGAAATTGCTGTCTTTACTGTGTTGTCTAAACGAATTTTCACAACACTTGCAAACTCTCACTGTACACCAGTATGACAAAGGGTATCACCATCAGAAAATTAACACTTGGAAAACCTGAGTGCTAAATTAGCTCATTTAATAGAATGTAGAGGCTGCTGTACATAAAGTCCATGTTTAGATTTTCTACCTGAATCTTTAAAGACCTTTCTTGAAGTAGCCCTTGCTTTCCTCATAAAAAGTTTCATTTGGATATAGGATGACTTAATATTGAGGAGAATTAAAAATATATGACTTGGAAACACACTGAAAGGAACTGGGCTTGCACAAACACTGCTGAGCCTCATAAGTACTTGCCAGTAGTGCTGAGCACCCAAAGAGCATGGAAAGCATCATGGACCCAAACTTGTTGGCTTCAGTAATCCTGTATTTGAGTCTGCCATCTGAGTTTGATGCTGAAATGATTATCTAGGATGGATTCATTCTCATTGCCAGTATTAAATTTAGTAGTTTAAAAATAAAGTTTTAATGCACTCTGTAACCTTAGTACAATTAGCCTTCAACTTGCTGAATCAAACCCTGGTGATTTCTTTTGCATTGTGATATCAAATCTTGCCCTTGCAGGCTTCTTAATTTAGAGCTGTGTGATGTTTAGCCTCAGACAAAATGTTTAATAATTTCTGATGAGCTCTGGTGTCACAGTAGACTTATGGCAGTATTGTGTTTCTCCTCATCAAATTTCTTCATGGTGCTCATTCTGCCAACTGTGCCAACAAGTGCAAGTCTAGCATTTGGAAAACTGGGACTGGAACTTGTATAATTTGGCTGAGATTATTTTATTCTATCTTCTGAGCCTTGGCAATTTTTACTGAAACATTTCAAGGTTCTATCCTGAGAGTGACAGTGGTGGAAACTCAAGTAAGTTGAAAATGTCTTCAGGATGAGGATGAATTTGTGTGTTAATAATGTTTCACACAATGAAAAGGATCAGCTTTCACAAATGTATTGACTCCCATTTCTTACTTTTGTTTCTTGTTAATTGTGATCTAATTTCTGCATAAATTTTATTTCCTTATCTGATTTCCCTTCCAATTAACCCTGTAATGAAGTCTCATTTAATTTCTGTCATATCAGCTTTTTATTACAGCTATATACCATGTGAATACATCATTTTGACTTCATTGCAGCATTATGCAAATGACAAAGGGTAACACACTAAAGAAAATTCTCATTTAGTAAAAAGGAAACAAAAAGCCTTGAGCAAGTTTATTTTTTACTTGACCTATTTTCCTGGATTTGATATCACTTTATAAAAAATGTAGGCATCTATTTCACATAACCAACTTCAATAGGCTTAGTTACCCAACAAGATGTACCTGTGCATCACCAACATCTGAAACTATAGCAGGTGTTGAATGAGTCTTTTCTTCCTCTGAAGGATTTGTTCTGTTCTGGCATCTTTAAATCCATCTGTAAATGAAATTTTGACGTTAAGACTACAGATTGAACTCTTGTGATTTGTTTTCTTTTCTCAATAGCAAACACATACAGGGACTCCAGTAACGGGGACTGTGAACACCATAGAAATAGAAGCTTTTAAGAGACAGCAGGCGCTTGCACCAGCAGGTAGGTTCTGCAGACAGAATTCCACCTTGGCTCTTGTTATTTTTTTTTCCTTTTTTTCCTTTCCAAACAGTTAATGGAGCCCACTCACTGTTCTCTAACTCTTGAAATACCATTTTGCCTCACCTTGGCAGTTGCCAGATCCTTAGGACTATCTATTGTGAATGGTGCTGTGTGAAGAGTGCGCCCTGCTCACAATATATAGCACTGAATTTGGCAGGCATGGAGACACTGTTAGGTTGATGGCTCTGGCTAAGAAGATTGGAGCTGGCCAACTTGAGGTTAGAGGGACTCTGCCCTTGGAGCATGTTCTTCATGAATGCTACACATGTATTGTAGTCGTAGCTTTCTGAGCTCGTGTTGGAATCATGTGTAGTAGTTTGCTGTGTAAAACTGAACCCATTCCACTGTACCATGCCATAAATGGAATTTGAATATCACAGATTCGTCTAAGAGACCACGAATTGAAGTGGGCCGTCATGGGATGGTTTTTCAGCACCCGGGTGTGGCTTCAGGAGTTCCTCTTCAACAGCTAATGCCAACGGCACAAGGTACTGTGTCACCACATGCCAGTTGCACATTAATTTAACAAGGAGATGTTAGTGATGGGACTAGAAACTTGGGCTGCTCGCCTCCCGAGATCCTAGTCCCACCATGCGCTTCTCCATGTAAATTAATACTTGGTAAGCAAGGCCCGGTTTGTTTAAGGAGCTGAGTGACGGGCTCCAGAGGTGCATGTGGGCATGGAAATACGTCACAGGTGCTGATGCAGAGTGGCTAATCTGAGAATTCTGGAACCGAGCCAATGGGTTATGAAAAGGAAACTGAATTTGCAACAACATGACAAATTCCTACCCATTAGTCATGCCAAGCTTTAGCCTATGTGTTAGAGTGGATATATCAAAACCTAAATATTTAGTCTCAGTGCTGTCAATTTAGGTTAAATTCCATTAGCTCCCCAGTGGTTTTTTTTTTCCTTTTTTTGACATTCAGAAGAGATGACTTTTTTTCTTTTATATAGAGTTGATGTGCTCCAGATTTTAGTTGCAGTCCCGTGCATGAAATGTTTTGTTGTTTATTGTAATGGTGATTTATTTTGTGATTGTGATGTGGTATTTTCAAGTGATGGTGTCTTGTGGCAAAGTAAGTAACAAATTAGTCTATGTGCAGCTGATTTCCTCTTTTCATCAGTGAAGAGCACTGGATGTTTTCATTTCACCTGTGATGTTTTTCCTCTTGCTTTATAGGTGGAATGCCTCCCACTCCTCAGACTGTGCAGCTGACTGGACAGAAGCAGAGTCAACAACAATATGATCCATCTAAAGGCCCTCCCGTGCAGAACGCAGCAAGTCTGCATACGCCTCCGCCACAGCTGCCGGGGAGACTGCAGCCTGTGAATGCCCCCATGACATCTCTCCCAGCTGCACTGCAGCTGTCACAGCAGCAGCCACAGATAGTGGAATCTCCAGCTCAGCCTCAGATACAGGTGAAGATCCAGCCTCAAAGTGTACCCCTGACTTCCGCTCCACTTCCAGTACCACTTCAACAGCAGGTACCACCAGCGATCCATGTGCAAGGACAGACACCAAGCCAAGTGTCACAGCCACAAGCCACAATACAGCAACAGGTATGTGGTCTTTATTGGGGTGAAAATAAGTTTGTTTCAGTGCCCAGGAGAACAAGAGAACATTATCTTCCTGAAAATACATGAAAAATGTTATCATTATTTAATTCCCGTGGACTCTTAAATCCTTTCCTTGTAAAAATGTGGCTGTGTGGTTTTTATTAAGTTGAAGCCTACATTATAGTATCATAGAATGGTTTTGGTTGGAAGGGACCTCAAAGATATCTAGTTCCAATGCCCTGCCATAGGCAGGGACACCTCCCACTAGAACAGGTTGCTCAAAGCCTCGTCCAGCCTAGTCTCAAACACCTCCAGGGAAGGAACATCCATAACCTTCCTGGTTCACACACAGGTGTTCCAGTGTTTCACCACCCTCACTGTAAAGAACTTCTTCCTAACATCTAGTCTCAATCTCCCCTGCAAGGGTTTAAAGCCATTACTCCTCATCCTGTCATTGCAAGACCTTGTAAATAGTCCTTCCCTAGACTTCCTGTAGGCCCAGTTCAGATACTGGAAGGCTACTTCTGCGATGATATAGACTAAGACACTATTGAACCCTAAACTCACCACTAAAAGGAGTGTTTGTTTCTTGGGCAGACTGTGACTCTGACACGACCATCTGCAGACCCTGCTCAAACTTCCCAGCGTCTTACAGCAAATACTCTGCCACCTACCTCATCTGTTGCGCCAGCAACTCTCTCAGGCACAACACCGCCTTCTACTTACCCAGTACAAACAAACAGGACCTCTCCAGCAACTAACAAGTCCCTGTCTCCTATTGCATCAAAACCCCCAGGCTTAGCAGTAGCAACAGCAACAGCACCTAAATCACAAAGTCCAGCTCAGAATGCAGCAGTATTACCACAGGACAACTCTCAAGACAAGCTTGCTGAACAAGTAAAGCTGGTAAGATTTCGGGGGGGTTTCAACAAAACTTAGGAGTAGCTTACACACAGGTGAAAATTAACATGAGTGATGTGTGTGTGTTTTATGGAAATGGCCTATTTTTATGGGTGGAGTGGGATTTTTTGTAGTCTGCTTTATGTGCTGAGTTTTATGGGCTGTCAGAGGAGTACTGGTCTTCATACCATTGTGTTCTTTTTCTATTGTACTAATTCTGTCTACTCATTTGAGGTGACTGCAACCTTTTTTTGTGGCTAACTGGAAAAGTTGCTTTGCTTATTTAAAAGGAACATAATAGTGAATTTGGCTGTTGGTCATTTGTTTTCCCCCACAAAAACCAAGCATTATTAATAACGAAGATAAATTTCTCTTTTGTGGATAGATACATTTGCAATTTCAGTTTGGGGAAGGGGGAGATTATTTGATTGTAGTTTTGTGTCTTATGACTTGTTTGTGTTGCCCAGTGAACTTTTTTTTTATCCTGCTATTAAACAAAGTTCCCCCTGCAATACAGGTTGAAGTGCTATGATTCTCTTTACATGTGAGTCAAATTTAGTCTGGTAATTTTTTCACTGTTGTGATGTTCAGGCTTGATTTTTGTAATGCATATGCCATGCTGTTTCACCTTTCTTTTTTGCTGTCAGGTGTTTTGATGAAGTGAGAGGAATTACTATTTTTCTCTTTGGCTTCTATTTCAGGTGAATTCTGCAGTTTCAAACTAATTCCATGTACTTCTTTTTAAGGAAAATCAAATCCATCAACGAATAGCAGAACTGAGAAAGGAAGGTTTATGGTCCCTGAGGAGACTGCCTAAACTTCAAGAGGCCCCAAGACCAAAGTCTCACTGGGATTACTTGCTGGAAGAAATGCAGTGGATGGCAACTGATTTTGCTCAAGAGAGAAAGTGGAAAATGGCAACTGCTAAGAAGGTACTTGAAAAGCACTTTTTTTGGACTCAGAATGTTAGATGTTGGTATCATTCAGCTTGATAGCAAAGTTATTTAAATGATCTTTTTCTACAGATAGAAATGATGGTAATATACTGAGCACTGCAAAGGAACTGAACTAGGTGACATTTAGAGTTTTCTTCCAACTCAAACGTTCTGTGATTCTATGAAGCAGCAATTTTTAACTTAAATGAGAAGCCTTGTAGTCAGGATTGACTATTCTAGCATTTCAGGTGGGCTAGATAATTGTATTGATTGTAGATGCAAGTAGTAGTTTGGGATTTTGTAGGTTTTAGTCCTCTGCAAATCAGATAGATTGTTTAGGGGACACAGGCAAGATGTTGACTCTGTCATCTTTGAAAAGTACAACTCACAGAGCATTTTCTCCCCCTAAATTAAGAGAAAATATAGAATTTTGTAAGCTTGGGTGTCATTGTCTAATTGTCTAGTGGTAGGTGACATTTGGGTGTCATTGTCTAATTCTTCTTTCTTAATCTCAGAAGAAGGTGAAAGAGAAACCATGGTGTTGGAAGGAGTGCAGTGGAAGCATGGTAGAGAGCTTTTTCCACAGGGGAAGAGAGCAGCACAGTGGGAATAATTAAGTCAGTGGTGGACTGAAGAGTGGGGTGATGTGAGATGACCTATGTAAAATATGTTTATTTACAATAAGAAAGAGTTTTCTGTGGATTCCAACAATGCTGCTTCTTGGTTTGATACATTTATGACTAGTCTGGGGTAATGAAGGGGGCAACTGAAGGTTGAAATGGTATATTCTGAAATGATGAAAGCTCAGAACTTTCTCCTTTGTGTGTAAAGTATTAAACTAGATGAATCATTTTGTAAAGTGGAGATCTGCATTTTGACTATAACTGAAATGTGGATTTGAAGCACTTCCTCCATTTGTGGCCAATGATAGGTTTTTAAGAATAGGAGGGATGCAAAAGGCAGATAGGAAATGATCCTTTCCCTGGCAGTATGCTTCAAACTTCTGGAAGTCAATGTTTTAGGGACCTCCTGAGCTAAGGATTGCAAGCAAGTCAGTTTTTAACAGCCATTGACTGATCTTTCACTCATGTATGTACACCCTTTTGAACTCATTTTACCTTTGGGCCCTGTTGTGATTTTCTGTGTGATTTTCTGTGTGATTTTCTGTGTGATTTTCTGGAGTGATTTTTCTATGACTCATCTGTGCTGTGTGGAAAAAAAGTTTCCTTTTGTGTGATTGCTGCTAATCTCAGTAGAATTTTTTTTCTGATTTCTGTACCAAGTGATGAATTCAGAGTTTCTGCCTTGAATGTTTAGCTGTTGTTCTTCTATTTCCTTCTTTCCTTTGAGTTTCATGTCTGTTGTTTTATGAGTATGGGTAAGCTTTAGAAATGTGGAAGGTAAGTGCTACGTGTGTAGAGCTGTGGTCAACATTTGGCTGTTGCTAACCACTACAGTCTTAAGAAATACAATGATACATCTTCTGAGGTAACCTAATTCAGTGCCTGTCATGGTATTTCAGATGGTAAGAACTGTGGCTCGTTACCACGAAGAAAAGAAACTCAACGAAGAGCGAGCTAAAAGGGAAGAACAAAACAAACTGAGGCGAATCGCTGCATCAATTGCTAGAGAAATAGAATACTTCTGGTCTAACATTGAACAGGTGAAAGACTGACTTAGAAATGCTTGTGCAGGTCATACTCTTTGTTTCATCTTCAGTAGTTTATTTAGGAGATGGAAGTGCTTTATGAGACTTGTTTTACGTTTCAGGTTGTTGAAATAAAACTGCAAATTGAATTTCAAGAGAAAAGGAAAAAAGCTTTGAATTTAAAGAGAGTTTCAAGGAGAGGTAATTGTATCCCATTTCATAAGGAATCCAGCATAGATTGATGCATGCTTTTACATAATTTGACTCAGTGGAGTTTAATCTTGTTGGTGACAGAATTGTCAGATGGCTATAATAGGTTGTGAGCAGATCTGGACTATGAATTACGGGGATTATTTACATTTTTATGCTGGAGTTTGTTAAAGCTTCTGGAGTTTTCTGTTGAATGCATTTAAAAATTCTCATAAGAAACATAAAATTGCTGAGTGACTGTTGCACAGATCAAGTATAATAATTTTCTAGGTAAGGATACAAAACTTGCAGAAGATCTTTTATTGGAGAAAGAAAGTGAAATGGTAAGTCTCTCTGTTTCTGAAAATAAACTGTCAGTTTAAATCTGAGTACCTGTATGAGAAGGTTTTGGTAAATGTGAAATGCTTTCCTTAAGTACTTGGTAGTGCTAAGCAGATTTCTGTGTAGCTGCTGGCAGTTGAGCAGTCAATAGCACAAATACTTTTTTTCTGGTTACAAATAACAACTTTTAACAGGGAAGGGACATCCCCAGCTAAATCAGATTGGAGGTGTTCAGGAAAAGACTGGATGAGGCACTTAGTGCCATGGTCTAGTTGATTGGGTAGTCCTGGGTGCTAGGTTGAACTGGATGATCTTGGAGATCTCTTCCAGCCTGGTTGATTCTGTGATTCTATATCTTTTAATGGAAGAGTTCATACGTAGTGAGTTTGAATCATTCATTCTAAAACTTCAATCACCTAAAAATGTACAAATTAATCACCAGACTTCATTTTGGGCAGGAATTTCACCTTCTCTAACCAGGGCTAAACCAGGTGGGGTATGAATTTTTTCAGCTGTTGAATGGTGATTTATTTTCTGAGAGATGTAGATATCTGTTACAGAATGGATCAAACTGAATGAATCTGAAGTATCTTTCACCCTAGACAAAATGTATGCTAGGACTCCATGGCTACATCTGTGCAATTGGGAAAAAATAACTGAGGGATTGTTCGGAAGCCCTGAGCCATCTGGCATGGCACAGTTGATGCCAGCCATCTGAAACACTCCCCTTTCACCAAGCAGAAAGTCTGCATCTCAATTTCCTGCTAGGAACAAGCTTTAGCATGTGTTATCAGCCATACTGAGGCCTAGCACTCTCTGGGAGTGTTAACATGCTCAGACTGAACCAAGCCAAAGAGGATGCGGGGCAGCTGAGCGCAAACAGTTGTAGGCCTGTGCCATACCCCTTTTATATTGACTGGTGAAAACTTACTCCTCGATTGCAAGCTGGGTGAAAGTGGTGTGTGTCAGTAATGCTTTTAAGGGAAGGAGTGCACTACAGCTCTGTGCCATAGCTTGACCTGAGTTATTTGAGCCACACACTGTCGAAGTGGCTGATCGTGTGCTGCCTTCAACATGGAAGCAGAGTCTGGTTTTGCCTGATCAGGGAAGTGCTAATGAGTATGGAATGTCTGTTAGCAAACCCTTCTCTTATTGCAAGGCACTTTTTTGAAAGACAGACAGAAACCCTCCCTGACTTGTTTGCTGTGGTTTTAATTATTTAATGCTAGGGTTCTTCATCGTCTGGAAGGAAAAGAAAGGCAAGCACCTCTTTAACTGATGAGGAAGGTAAGTCACTCTGCAAGATTGTGCACATGCACCACAGTACCTAAATGTGTTACTGAAGCCCCAAAACTTCAGGTTTTCAGTCTCTTACTATGTGGATGCAGTGCTTTTCACAAACACCACCAGTCTTCATCCATTTCAGTCAATCAGACAGTAATTTTCCCTTAAAAAGAGCATCAGTGAAAAGCTGAAAATAAAACATTCCCTGAAAACACCCTGCCACCATTCTTGTTGGAATTTGATTCTTTTTGCCCTTTTTCCTTTACTTGTCAAGCCTTACTAGTAGTCTTAAACTTCTTTTGAGGATTTTTGAGTGAGTAACCCATCTACTTTAGTTCCTTTCTTGTGATCGCATCTGTGTAATGTTTCTGGCACAGAAAACCCCAGTTTAAAGCTACAGGATAAACTGTCAGTGGTGACCATTGCCAACCAACACATAACAGTCAAGACTGCCTTCTGTACTGAGGCAGAATGCTGCTTTCATTTTCACTTAACCTTTTAAGTTCTACATATAGTTGCATTTTATTTTCTTGTTTTTCCATACACGTCTCCTGCTTTTTGAACCCTGCTAAGTTACAATATTCTATGCTAGTACACTTCAGGGCTATACAACTGCAAACTCCCTGAACCATTGTGTAATTTGAATGCCAAGGTTAGCATTTGTTTTTATTGTAGTTGAAGATGAAGAAGAAACAATTGAAGAACAAGAAGCTAAAGAAGGAAACATAAATCATCAAACTGAATTATCTAATCTAGCCAAAGAAGGTAGGGGTTTAGTTTGATTCTCTTCTATGGTGGGCTCTGAAACAACAGGTGAAAACAAGCAGCAGTTATGGTATTTGTACATAGGATTATAGATGAGAATTTGAATGCCTTTAGATGTTCAGCCATATGTAATTCATATTTGCTTGTTCTGTTTGGAAATCTATAGTGGTTGCTTTATGGGATGGTGATGGACATCTGTGCTTTATGAAGCAGTCCATACACTTAACTAGTTATCACACAGGATGGCTGGAGAAAATTTCTCTGCACTGTTATTTCTTTAACGCCTCACATGAAAAGATTCTCAACATATGATAAATATTTAAAGCCAGAAGTGTATCAGACTGAACATGAACATTTTATCATCAGCTGTCTTGAGTATCTCAGAAGGGTTTTGTGACCCATCCGATAGGTCTGAAATGGCTGTGAAGAGCTGATCTTGAAGTGGGGTGTAAGTGCTTGAAGATGAGGGGATTTTTTTGGACAGTGCTTTGGCTAGCAACTCTCTTTTGTTAACAACATGGTGGTAACTGCTGTGCTGAGCTTGATGGATGTGACATATCCCATAGGGATCACTTATCATGGCAGAAACCTTGCTGATTTTATGAGGCAAGCTTCCCATTAAGTCTGGCAGTTAATATGCAGTTTCCAGATCCATTTGTTTGGTCTCTTTGGCAGCTTAGTGACTGCAGCCAGGTGGCCGGTTGGAGGGGTTATAATTCTTGCCAGTCAGCCAGGTTTCTAATGAGGATGTTTCCTGGTGGATTGGCCACAGCCAGCATACACATTCCTGCTTCAACAGATCAGACAAGGGATCGTGGAGATACTGTTTAGTGAGGTACAGCTCAGTTTTGAAACTTTGAAGTCTTGAATTGTCTTCCAGCTACTGAACTGGCTTTGATGCCCCTACCTTCTGTGGTAGGTTTGTGACAGTAAGTTGGTGAGCAAACTGCTTGCTGTAATGCCAGATGTTCTCTGTAATCAATGTCATTAAAAAAATACTGCTGTCATCTATATCATAATTAACCTTTTCAGCTAACTTCTGATTAGAGAACTGGTTTTGTATAACTCTGGAAAGTGTAGGGAGATTAAAACCAATGGTATTGATTGTTGCTACTTTGGATACTTTGAAACTTAACACCCTTTAATAACCTTCAGCGGAACTGCCTCTGGAAGATTTACTCAAGATGTATGAAGGTGCCTTTGCAGAAAATTTTCACTGGCCCCAGCCAAAGCCTGACAGTGAAGAGGACAGCAGTGAGGAAGGTAAATTACGTGACATTTAGAGGTGGTTGTTGTTGTTGTTAAGAGGTATAAGGTGAAAGAATTTGGCTGGCTTTTCAGTTGTCTGTTGAAAGACATTTTATGTGAGGAGAAAACAGATCATGAGTGAATCACACATAAAATGTCTTTTTTTCTCTGTGAAGAAGAATGTCATATGCAGGAATGAACGAAAAGTGCAGTGGCTTTCTTGCTAAGCATTTGGAATCATTAGAGCAATAAGATTTATTCCTGTTATTACTACATATATTTGGATAATGCTTGGTGAAGAATTTCTTCTGGTTTATTTTTTTCATTTCTCAGTTTATGAAGAGAGGGTAGTGTTTGCCTGTCTTAAGGTCAAGATGTTTAAGATCTGAGGAACAGTAGTGAGCCAAAGAAAACAATACACTTCATAGAGAGCTGTAATTACACATTTGCCACCTACTGTGTACTAATGTGATAATAGAATTGTGTATTTGAGGATGAGTTTAAGTACTGTGAGAGGACCTCAAGGACTTCAGGGAACTCCTTGAGAGAGTCCAGCAGAGAGCCACAAAAACGATGAAGGTAGTGGAACATCTTCCTTACAAGGAGAGATTGAGTGAGCTGGGGCTCTTTAACTTGGAGAAGAGGAGACTGAGAGGTGTCTTCATTCATGTTTATAAATATGTAAAAAGTGAGTGCCAAGAGGATGGAGCCAGGCTCTGCTTGGTGATGCCCAATGACAGGACAAGGGGCAATGGGTGGAAGTTGAGGCATAGGAAGTTTCATGTAAACATGAGAAAGAGTTTTTCACTGTGAAGGTGACAGAACACTGGCGTAGGCTAGCCACGGGGCTTGTGGAGCCTCCCTCTCTGGAGATACTCAAGACCTTCCTGGATGCATTCCTGTGCAATCTCGTATAAGTGATCCAGCTCTGGCAGGGGGTTGGACTAGGTGACCATTTGAGGTCCTTTCCAGCCCCTGGCATTCTGTGTTTGATTGATTGTGATTGATCTCTGTAGAACTTGTGAAAAGCCAATGATTGTATTGGCCTAGCTAGTATGAATGCCCAGAACGCATATGTGATCCTGAGCTGAGGTTAGCTTCGTTGTATGTAGCTGTTATCTGCCTCCTTTTAGAGCCCCCTCTGAATTCTTGCCATCTCAGTTCCCCTGTGTAACTGCTACTTCAGTTTATTTTACATTCCAATGTGATTCTTTTGTAGAAATGGAAGACCATATCTCTGAAAGGGAAAGTCCTCAGAAAGAAGTTGTCCTCATAGACTCCCTTCTCAGCATTGATCAGTACAAGTGTATAGACAGATCAAGTCCTCCAAAGAAGCATATGCGAGACATTGCTGAAGTTGCCGCTGCTGCAGAAATGCTGTTACCTAAAGGCAGCTCTAGGATAACCACAGCGGTAAGGCTCCTTAGTTTTGCTACTGAATCTGCTGACTCTGACTTGGAGAAATGCTTTTGTCATGATTTCACAGGTTTAGTAAATGTTTTCTACTTGTTGAACCATAGAATGATTGTGCTTTATGATGACAAAGTCTGTGAATTTAACTCAGCGAGATAAAAGTCATTCCCTTTGCAGATAAAATACAGCACTCCAGCACTGCTGTATGGGCCTCTCAGAGAGTATCAAAAGATTGGGCTGGACTGGCTGGCAAAGCTGTACAGGAAGAATCTCAATGGCATTCTGGCAGATGAGGCTGGGCTTGGCAAAACAGTACAAATTATTGCCTTTTTTGCCCACTTGGCTTGTAATGAAGGTAAGTTCATTTGCCTAACTGTACGAGACAGGTACTGGGGCCAGCATTATCTCTGAATTGTTGTCTACAGGCAAGTTTTTTTTCTGCTTGAACCATCTCAGACATTAGTGTAATGGATAGAGTAAGATTGTGTCAGGAACACCTCCCTAGATTATATGACACAGAAGTGCCTTTTTACTAAGTACACTGATCAATCTACCGTTAACCTTGCTGACAAAGTTCTTCCAAAGCCTGATTTGTTAGTATGAAAAGGATGTACAAATGGTTTAATGACCAGATGGCCACAGCTAATTAAATTCAAGGAGTAAATATGAACAATTGGACAAGTGTGTCTTATTATCATCTCAGCTATTACTAATATAAGTGCTGTTGTGGGAATAGGTTTAGGAATAGGAAGAAGTTCTTCATCATGAAAGTGGTGAGACCCTGGATTGGGTTGCCCAGGGAGGTGATTGAGGCTCCATCCCTGGAGGTGTATAAGGCCAGGCTGGATGAAGCTCTGGCCAGCCTGATGTAGGGTAGGGTGTTCCAGCCCATGGCAGGGGGGTGAAACTAGCTGATCCTTGTGGTCCCTTCCAGCCCTGACTGATTCTATGATTTTGATTCTATGATTTCAGCTCTTACTGATATTGGTGTTGTACTAGTTGATGAACATAGGTAAGGAAAAGCATGTGCTGCAGACAGTATCTCTTACTCAAGCAATTTGTGTGGTTGAGGGGAAAATAGATACAAGATACACAAGAGGTACTTGAGGTCTGAAAAATAAGAAAGAATAAATTAATCATTAAAACACCTCTGTTGTTACTTTGTCTCACTTGTAATGATTAATTCAGTGCACCACAATTGAAAAAAATCAGAATATAAGCTGTGGAAATCTTTTTCTGCTGTTAACTGTTCTGTTTTCCTTTCTGCAGGTAACTGGGGCCCTCATCTTGTTGTCGTGCGGAGCTGTAACATACTGAAATGGGAGCTGGAGTTGAAACGCTGGTGCCCAGGATTGAAAATCCTTCTCTACTTTGGCAGCCAAAGGGAACTTAGGGCAAAAAGACAGGTACTGTATCCCACAGCCCTTACACTGTTGCATTTACCATTTTATGTCTCAAGACCTTTAACAACCTGCATTTTTCTATGTATTCCTTACATCCTGATGGGATGTGAGAAGCTTTTAACATTGCAGACTGGTTTACAAAACATTTCACACCCAACAGTTCTCTGATTTTTCCAAAGCACTTTTGGAACTCCTTGGCATTGAGCAATGCATGAAGTACTTAACCTGCTTTCTGAAGTGACTAAATTCAAAGACCAAGACTGCCTTTAGAATGCTTTGGGTCACAGCATCTTTTGTGTGTTTATTGAAAGTGAGCTGGGTCTAAGATACTTGAGAGTTCCACCTTATCGTTTTCTCTTTCCTTTTGTGTAGGAATGGACAGAACCCAACAGCTTCAATGTGTGTATCACTTCCTACAAACAGCTGTTCAAAGGCCACCCAGCATTTATGAAAATGCGATGGAAGTACTTAATAGTAGATGAGATGCAACAAATAAAGAACATGACTGAGAAACACTGGGAGGCACTTTTCAGTCTCCGCAGGTACGGAGCAGAGAGTTGTTTACCTGCTGGCAGTGAGTTTCTCTCTTTTCATGTCACACTGTTACCTTCTTCACAGAAAACTGATAGAAAACCTTTTGGATTGGTCTGCCCAGATACCTGGCCAACATGTGCCTGCAGGACTGTCTTTAGGTGAAAACAATTAGCATTCAGTGACATGCTCAAGATCTTCTTCTTCCCACTGTCATAAGACTATAAATAGTCTTTGTGATACTCTGCACTTCCAAACAGATCCTCGTACATATTCTGATCCTCTGCAAGGATCAAAAATCGTTTGGTGGTGTATTCAGGATTAAAAAGATAATTAATCCATACATTATTAGCATTGCTTATTGCTTCTATATATCTGACAAACCTAAAGCTGCAGTAAAACAATGTTTGAACATTGATGTCTTTTTCAGAACAGCAGTTGCTAAATATCAGTTAAAAAAAAATAAATCTTCTTTTTGTTATTCACAGCCAACATCGTTTGCTTCTGATAGACACTCCTTTGCATAACACATTGATGGAGTTGTGGACCATGGTACATTTTCTGATTCCAGGAATTTCCAGACCTTATCTAGATTTTCCAGTCAAAGCAGCTAATGAGGAGAACCAGGATTATTGCCATAAACTGGTCATCAGGCTCCACAGAGTACGTTGTTGTTTCTTTTATGTTCTGCTAGAGTGGCTAAGCCGTTGGCAGAGGGAGAAGAAATGAAAAGGTGTTGTTCAGCTTGAGATTTGTGGCCTTTCTTAACACTTTGTTAAATTCAGACAGAAAATCCTGCTGAAAGTAGGAGTCTCTGCAACCAGAATAGTGTGGAGATTTATTTTAACAAAAAAGTCATACAAGGCTCAGATTTTGAAGCATAACAAGCAGAAAATAAAGAGCAACCTTATCCTTGTGCGTTTATATGCATAGCAATGTAATTACATATGGCATAAGAAGTTTTTATCACATCAAATGTCTTAGGTTTGAGTAGGTTTAGATTCCTGTTGTAAAACTGTCTTTGAAGTGAGATGTGTTTTTTTTTTTCCCCCCCTGACTTACAAAATGTTTCAGATGATTCAGCCATTTATTTTGCGAAGATCAAAGAGGGACGTCGAAAAGCAGCTAACAAAGAAATATGAACACGTGCTAAAGTGTCGTCTTTCTAGTCGACAAAAAGCTATGTATGAAGATGTCATATTACAACCAGGGTAAGAACTCAAACCTGTAAACCAAAGGTGCTGTCACTTTCAATGCTTAAGCAAGGTGATTGTCACAGGGGCTTTCTGTTTTGCCCTTATGATCAGTGAGTAGAATGTGGTAGGAGCTGGTGGTCCTTTTCAGCCATAGTGATTCATAGTGATTAGATGTTGTGCTGAGGAGTTTGGTTTAGTCAAGGACTTGTCAGTGTGAAACTTGTGATTGGACTCGATGATCCTGAAGGTCTTTTCCAGTCTAAGAAATTCTGTGATTATGAAAGCTATAATTAGAAGCAAGTGATGCTGGGGGGCCTAATGAAAAACATGCATTTACCTCTGCAACCTAAAAATCAAGTTCTAATGGTCAGGTTTGCTGTTAAGGTTGTTTGAAGATTTCTCTCTAATGAGTGATTGTTTATTTGCTAAAGCCTGAAGTGTTTCTCCTTGTACTCACCCATTTGCCTGTGCTGTGGCATCAAGTAGTTATTGATAGGGGCAGGGATGAGATAGAAACAAAGCAGGTAAAGGATAGGGAGCTGGTTAGATCATATTTGACCATAAGCTAGCACTAGTCCTTATGTTCCATGTTTTCCAGATTTACCTTGGTACAGTGCTACTTAAAATGCTATAGAAAGATCTAGGTAAATCCAAAGCTTGTTTTAGGATCTCCATGTAGCAATCTGCATTGCACATACTCAGCTTGCTGATTTAGGGACATCTCCATAAAAGCTGTACTTAAATGAATGAAATTCTGTTTCAATTATTTGATAGAACCCAAGAAGCCCTCAAAAGTGGACACTTTATCAGTGTCCTGCATGTCCTGATGCAGCTGCAACGGATTTGTAATCATCCTGATCTGATAAACCCCAGACTTTCAAGTACCTCCTATGTATCAGAGACACTGGAATACAGAACTGCATCTCTGGTACTGCGTGCCCTAGAAAGGGATATTTGGAAGGTAAGTGAAGAAGTAAACTATTTTTTTTTCCCTCTCAGTGCCCTGGTAGAATGTCATACTTAATACTGGGGTTTTTTGATACATCATAAATATACCTGTAGTTTATAAATAAAAGCAATTCACCATTCCATAATTATTCCTTCTGAAGTACTTGCTGCATCTCTATTTTGTAGTGGTAGTTTGAGCCCTTCAAATGATTTGTGATCAATGTTTGAATCAATGAACTACTTGGGCAAATAAAAATTTGCTTTATTTTCAGCTTGCTCATGTTTGCAGAAATTCTCCAACACCAAAAGAACTCTGGGTAGCACAGTGCTTATTTTGGCATTCTCTACATTTTCTGTCTGCTTTTAATAGCCAAGAGAAAGCAAGAAAGGCTCTTAAAAGCAATAAATAAGAGTAAACATTGATTCAGTGACTGAGGGGGTACACTTCTGTCTCTTCATTTGAAGTACCTCTAGTTGTGCTATCATTGAAGAAGCTATGTGCCCCTCTTCCAGGTCATCAAAGACAATAACTGCATTAGAAGTATAAGTGACGGAGCAGATGAGATGATCTTTTTGGTTGATCTTCCTTCCTGTATTTCTGTTCCTAAGTTATGTGCATGCCCTTGTAGTGCTGCCTATATTACTGTTTCTGAGTTATATGCATGCCTTCATAGTGCTGCCTACTTCTTTGGAAATGATCATATGTGAAGAATTGTTAAATGCACCTTGCTTTGATTTCCATGAGTGGCTAATTATTTCAGTTTGTTTTTTTCTTCTGATGCTTAAAATGGGACTGTCAGTTTGAGACAGGTTTCTAGACACTTTTAGCTAATCATTTAATATCTTGCTTTTAAACTTAGAGCACTTCTTTCAAGTTAAAAAGTAAAACACAGAAAGTGAATTCAGTGTAGGACATAAAGAGGATTAAACTTGTTTGGGTTGTCACGTGAAATCGACCTTATTTTACAATATCCCTAGGAATCAGACTTGTCTCTCTTTGATCTCATTGGAATGGAAAACAAAATGACTCATTATGAAGCACAAATATTGCCAAAACAAAAGGTGACTAGAAAGTTGATTGAAGAAATCTACAGCTCCCCTCCACCACCAGCTAGGCCCAACCCAGTGAAGCTCAAACCAAGCAGGTATGCACAACTGCCCTTCTTTAAGCTGGAATTACAGGAGGAAAATGAAGTTCTCTTGTTATGTCTGCAGAGTTCTGTCTGCATCTCTGATTTGTGTGAAACCTCAGACGCGAGTTTGCATTTATTGTTGCTTTCTTGTTTACCCTTGAAAATAGGGATTCTATCTTAGTGGGTTTTTTGAGGCATACAATTCCATGTATGCCTCATGTTTATAGATTGCCTGTAGTTATTACTTCACCAGCAGATGAATTTTATTCTTGAAGCCCTTGTTTATGGCTAGTGATTTGCAAAATTAGCATGGAGATAATTCAAGACTGAGCTGGGCATACAGTGTTAGCTGTAGTGTTATAAAGTGTCACAGGAAGTTTTATAGCAGTGATCAGTGTTCCTTTCCTAGTGAAGTAGTGATTTCAGCGTTGTCTGGAGCTGTTTTTTCCAATACAGAGAAGCTGCCTCATGACCTACCAACGTGTTTGTGATGGTTTGGGTGTCCCCCACCCCCCCCCACTTTTAAAAATTACCCAGACTAGACTCAGTCAGCTCTGGAAATTTGAATGAAGCTTGTATTTACAGCTGGCACAATTTACAAGCAGATAGTTACAGTATATACAGATATAGACAGAAATATACAAGGTAAAAAAGGTAATACAGACACAACTCCCCTCCCAAAAACCTGAGTCTCCAGGAGGGGCTCTCAACCACCCCCTCACCTTCCCCCCTACCCCTCTCAACCTTACCCCAGTCCCAAGGAAGAATGGAGGTTCGGCTAAGAGGGTTAAAAGGCAAGGTGAAGCAGCCAAGCAAAAGGAGGGTGAGGTTAGAAAGCAAGATGGAGTCCAGCCAGCAGCCTCAGCTTCTCCCCAGCAGGCAAAAGCTCCCAGCCAAGAGAAGAAGCAAGTGAAGTAATCTTTGTTTTGCCTTTCTTCTTTACACATCCCAGCAAGACTGTGAGGGAAGTAGACCTCACCATTGTTTTCATTTTACAGCCTATCATCTAGTTCTTCTCACCAAAACATGCTAGCTAGGCTCAAACTAGCACAATGTTGATGTCCCTCTGGAAATTATATGAAAGCTCCATTCTTTTTCTAGATATCAGGCTAGACTCTTTAAGGTGTTTTCTGTAATTTTGGTGCATGCTGCATTAAAATGGAAAGTTTCCTTCTTTCTTGGACTTGGCAAAATAACTACAAAATGTCCACACATGAAGTCTGCTGAGGTCTTGCCAGCTTCAGCCATCTGCGAGAGAGAGATTAACATCTACTGCAATCAGTTTATGCTTTCTTTGGCTGATAGAGTTTCATTGAAAAGCCAAACTGTGGTCTTGCTATAGGCTTGGACTTCATATCCTTTTCAGGTTGTTTCAACCCGTTCAGTATGGTCAGAAACCTGAGGGCAGGACTGTGGTTTTCCCAAGCACTCAAGTGCAGCGCACGGTGACCACAGCGACGGTAACTCAACAGGGACAAGTCCGAGGAAGATCACCCATAGCTACGGTGTCTTCAAATCAAGGTAAGGGAGCTGGTGCTAGATTGGCTACCTGAGCCTCTACGTAGATGGATACAAGTTAGGCTGTTAATAGAACTCCTTTTCCCTCTAGCTTAATGGTCTAGAATACTAATGGCTTAAAAATACCAACAGACTAATTGCCAGTGAATTTCCCCACTAGTTTCTACGGTATGATCTGCCAGTATAATGCAAAGCTAAGCTTCGTGTAACCTAATTGTTAGCATATGGAGTAAATCTGGCACAGTTGGTATTTAAACCCTGATCAGGTGTAATGTTCTGTGAAAGATGGGAATTTACAGTGCTTATGTGTATTTATTTAACCTTTAAACAATGCTTTCCAGATATATAATGTTGTAAAGATAGGATGGAGTAAAAGGTGTGGATAGAAATCCCGCTCTGTAAGGACAAACCGTTCCTGTAGCTGTTTTAATATCCTGTTGGAAGGTTTCTTTTTAATGCAGGTTGTTTAAAAGAGTGGAGTTAAAACCTCTAACAGCTTGCACAAACAACCCTTATTGATTGCAGCCGCAGCAGCACAGTTTCAGACAACTCAGGCTTCCACCAGTGCTCCAAGACACCAGCCCGCAGCGACCTTCACCACAGCAACTAGCACAGCCAACCCTGTGAAACCGCGGGGCCAGACCTCTGCGCAGGCCTCCCAGCTAGGCCAGGCCCAGCCACAGCCCCCCTCGCACACCATCCAACAGAGTGTGCTGCCTCAGAGGCTGGTTCTGACCTCTCAGGCCCAGGCACGGTTGCCTAGTAAGTGGCCTCCCCTTTCAAGGTTTCTCCCACCTTTGTACTACAATGAGGTTAAGTTACTAGGCACCCTAAAATGTGTACAGAATCGTTGTTTTTTTTTCACTCTTCTGATTAGCCTTGCTCAGTACATTGCTTATGACCAAGGAAAATCAAAAATTGGATAAGAAACAATAGAATTGCTGTGGACATACATTAGCGGTGTCAACTTAATCTCCTATTTCTGCATGTTTCTTCTGCTGGCAAGACTTCCTTCAGACCAAATGTTTTAGCTCTATCCTAATTATTCCTTTCATGTTAAACACTAATCCATCTGCTAAAGGCCTCTCTCGCAGAGGGGAGCGTCGCAACTGTTAGGCAGAGAAAAGCAATGAGGCTTTGCTTTAAGGTTGTATGTGCACTGCCTATTAGCATGTGTATAGAGTACTGAGCACTGATGTATTAATTTTATCTCTGGGGTAATGCACTGCCTTTACAAAAGCTAAATTTTTCACTCCAACGTTTTCTCAGTATGGTAAAACTCAAATGCTTAAGTGCCTCTAACCTTTCTGCATTTAAATCACAAAAAGCTTGGTCCTCCCCACTTGAAAGCTTTTTGGTTTGTCTAAGTGCAGATGGCTTAATATAAATCGTGTTTCATCAGCAAATTTTGGGCCATTTCAAATGTGTGTTTACAATGTCACATGTGTGGATATTTTTATCTTTCCTTAATCCTTCCTTTGTGCTCTTGAAAAGGCAGTGAAAATCACTTTGATGTCTATCCTCGTTCTGTTACAAAGTGTCACATGAGTTTTCAGGTAGCTCTTAATTTTTTTTGCTAATGAAAGTGATAACTTCTAAGATGTTGATGTTCTTACCCTTTAAACAATCAGCTTTTTTCCAGTTTGTCCAACAAATCTAGAAAGCAATACCTGCTTAACTTCTATATGACACTTTTGATGCACTAAGTATAATTATGCATGGAAGGCGCTTCAGCACCAGTTTACTAACCAAAACTTAGAATTATGAGTATTGAACAACCTGCCTCCCATGTAGGGTGGGTTGGTTTTTTTTAATGCCTGTTTTCCTCCTTAACAGGTGGTGAGGTAGTAAAAATAGCCCAGCTGGCTTCTATAGCAGGAGCACAAGGCAGAATTGCTCAGCCAGAGACCCCTGTAACACTGCAGTTCCAAGGGAACAAGTTCACTTTGTCACACAGTCAACTTCGCCAGCTCACTGCAGGGCAACCCTTGCAGTTACAAGGTACTTAATTTAAACCAGAAGATTTTCTATCATGCAGGATGCTTGGGTTTTGATATGGGCAGCATGTTTCTCACTGCTGTCTGGTAAGGAGATTTTTCCATCTCTGCTGCTTGTACTGTTCTGCTCTACCTGTTTTCTGTCTGAGAAAGGGATAACAAGGTAGCTCTGTTTTGAAAAACAAATTCCTATCAAATGAAAGACATTGTTATATTTTGTGTATTGTATTATTGAATCTGTTTTGATGTGTGTGTAATACAGAGTACAGCTAAAACTAGGTGAGGCAGATTATTGCAGATGAACTCTGCTGAGCAGAAACAGACAAAACTGAGGATATTCTTGCTTTGTTCTGAAGTGGTGTAAACAATACTTCAAGGCTGACGGGCTTCTGAATTTTGACCCAACTCTTATCCTGACCTGATTGTTCTACCTACAGGGTATTTTGCCCTCAGAATTCCCTGCCAAATTCAGGAGAACCTGGAAATTGTATTTCTCTGTGGCAAACAAAATAACTAGGGGGAAGAATACTAAGTGAAGATGTTTTTGTGGATTGGATTTTGTCCAACTTCTGTATAAAATACCTGAATTTGGAATGTTACCTCTGTGATGTGAAACTCTTCTTTAGCAAGGAAAATTTGAGTGTTTCCTTCCTATTGGATATTTCTGGAACTTTGAAACAGATTGAACATGTCTGTGAAAGTGTAATATAGTTTGAAACAGCCCGGATCAGTTTGTAACAGTACTACTGGACAACTGCTTATTCTTTTCCACTCCATCCAGCCTAATTAAAAAAACCAAATCTCAATTTCAGGAAGTGTTCTTCAGATTGTTTCAGCACCTGGTCAGCAGTATTTGAGACCTCAGGGCCCAGTTGTCATGCAGACAGTTTCCCAGGCTGGAACTGTTCAGAACACTCTGAATGCTTTAGGAAATCAGCACCAACCAGGTGTCCCAACTTCCACAGCAGTGACACAGCAAGGTAGGTTCTGTAGCCTGGAGGAATGTCTCTAAATGTTCAATGATTAAAAATCACACTGATGCAGAACTTCAGGTTTTTCTAGACTGTAATACTGTAGGTTGAGTTCAGAAACAGGTTAACTATGAGGTAGATCCTTTGTGCTTGGTCTGTATTGGAATTTCAGTTAAGCTTTTAGTACAAATCTGGGAGAGCCTGGAGCTGTATTAAATATATAGACTTTATTTTTCACCAGTTGAATCTTAGGTCAGATTTTTATTGGAATAAGTGAATTGTAAATACTTTGGTGGCTTTTGTTTTTCTTCCAAAGAAAGATCAGAGGGATTATTTTTATAGTGACATAGAATGTACAGCAATTGTCTCCATTTTTCCACATGGCTTTTGTTTTTATCTAATTTTCTTTGCTTCTCTGTAATCAAACTTTTGTTTCCATTTTCCCCTCTGCAAATGCAGCATAGGTGTTTGGTTCCTTGCTGCAAATGTGATCAGTTCCTTGCTTAAAAATACAATCAAGATGCTGATCGGACAAGGAGCAATGGGTGTAAGTTGCAGCAAAAGAGGTTCTGCCTCAACACAAGGGGGAACTTCTTTACTGTAAGGGTCACAGAGCACTGGAACAGGCTCCCCAAAGAGGTTGTGGGGTCTCCTCTGGAGATTTTCAAGGCCTGTCTGGATGTGTTCCTCTGTGATCTGTGTTAGATAGTATTGTCCTGCTCTGGCAGGGGCGTTGGGCTCTATGATCTCCTTGGGTCCCTTCCAACCCCTAACATCCTGTGAGCCTGTGATCAAAAAGTATAGAGAAATTGCTGTCTGGGATGCATTTACAACAAAAGAGCAGACTGTTAAATGATGATAAATGCAATGCTAGGAGTTCCTTCCCTGGAAATGGCTGTCTGCTGTAACTGTTTGCCCAAAACAGACCTTTTCCTGCTTCTTTTCCATGTATTAATGTGCCCTTGAAGTTCACATTTTGACTTTGTGAAGAGTAAACATCTCATCATAAAAAGGGTAGAGTGAGCTTCAACAGCCTCACAGTTGTTGGGAGGTAAAGGATTTCTGTTATGGTTTAGCAGCTGTGTGGCTCAAGTGCTTCATCCTCCAGCTCTGATTACATTACAAATACCCCAATACAGCCACAGTTCAGAACAAAAAGTGATGTAAGGTTTCTACAGAAACTTAACACATCTTACTACTCTCATGAGAATTAGCTCTGTTGAGAGCAATAATAACTAAAGTACTTTTTCCAACTGATAAAAGAACATGTTTCTTTTTTTTTTTTTTTTTGCTGTTCATCTTTGGCTGTTCACCAAAAGCACAGTGAAAATCTATGTTTTGACTTTTTGGATAAATTATCAAATCAATTCCATTGCTTTAGGTGATTGGAAACCATAATTGTGACGTTCGCGTGTAGCAGAATTGGATTTACACTTCTAGCTCTTAGTTCATGTGTAATAAAAATGTGGAAAGGCAAAGCTTAAACCTCTGCTTGCTCCTTGGAGTCTCTTCTTAATGCAAGGGCTAGCACCTGCTTGTTAACTTGACTGCAGTTTTTCGTGGGTGTATTGACTTGCCACTAAGTACAGTTTCACAGTGACTAGTGGAGGGTCATGCTGCCTTTCTGGTACAAGTAATCGGTGCTGATGAGCAGTGCATTCTGGCTGATACAGAAACCTAGTTATCCCATCAGGAAAATAACTGCTCCACAGTGACTGTAGCCTTGCTGGTACATGAAGGATATTACTGTAGTTTCGATTAGTTTACTGGTGTCTGATGTTCTTACAGTTCAGTTAGTGGTCTGGAAAGACATCTGCTTGTTGAATTCTTACTGTAAGATTCTGTCGTAGAGTTCCATCGGTTTCTAGATACACTGAATTCATCTGTTCTCTGTTAATCCTTAAATTTATCTAATTTATCCTTGTTTAGGATAAATTAGAACCATCTTTTTCTGGTCTAGAGTATAGCCAAGGAGATCTTATTATGGCCTTCCAGTATCTTAAGGGGCACGCAAGAGATCTGGTGAGGGACTTTTTAGGATGTCAGGTATTGACAGAACTAGGGGGAAATGGAGCAAAAGTAGAAGTGAATAGATTCAGATTGGATCTTAGGAAGAAGTTCTTCACTATGAGGGTGGTGAGACACTGAAACAGGTTGCCCAGAGGGGTGGTAGAAGCCATCCCTGGAAGTTTTTAAGGCCAGGTTGGATGTGTCTCTGAGCAACCTGATCTAGTGTGATGTGTCCCTACTTGTGGCCAGACGGTTGGAGTGAGACGATCCTTGAGGTCCCTTCTGGGGACTGACAATTCTGTGATTTAAAGTGTTAACACTTACTGCACCATACATGGCATTTTGCATGAACTATGAATACAGCAGGTCTTTGTGCAAAGCAAGGTAAAACTCCATTGATCTGTCTTGCATCTTTGGGAAAAACACTGTGAATAGCTGTCAGATATCTGATGTGTAACAGTGCAAATTCGCAGTACCCAAAGGACGCTTAGAGTAACGATTTGTCTGCGGTTATGATGTGTTACATCTATGAAAAAGACCTTCTTATTGACAAAAAGAAATGAAACCAATCTCCAGAAAAATAAATATATAAACACAGGGTTTATCCTCAGTTTGTATTCCAGGTAGAACTGCAGTTGGTAATTTGTCAGCTGGTGACATGGGAGCAGTGTTAAAACCAGCACCTACACATGGACAGTCACAGGTACTTAATTTCTATTTTCTTGTGGAAACACAACTTTTCATGACTGGTACTAAGGGCTATAATTTACAAAGCTGGAACTAATTAGGAACTTGGATGATTGTGGAGTAGCTAAAAAAACCCAACTTTTGTCAGTGTTTCAGCTTGACAGATCTGATGCTTTTTTCCTAGAATCCATAGCTTAAAATAAGTTGTGGTCTATAAAAGCAGTTAACAGCTTTGTGCTTTGCTCTGGAGCAAAGCTGGAGATGGGTAGGTTCAGGCTGGATGTGAGGAGGAAGTTCTTCACCATGAAGAACTCCAGGTGAGACCCTGGAATGGGTTGCCCAGGGAGGTGGTTGAGGCCCCGTGCCTGGAGGTTTTAGGCCAGGCTGGATGGGGCTCTGGCCAGCCTGATCTAGGGTAGGGTGTCCATGCCCATGGCAGGGGGGTTGGGACTAGATGATCCTTGTGGTCTGTTCCAACCTGACTGATTCTGTGATAGCAAACAGCATCTTGCAACTGTACTAGGACAAGAGGGAATGGTTTTAAGATGAGGGAGAGTAGGTTTAGACTGGATCTCAGGAAGAAGTTCTTCCATATGAGAGTGGTGACACTCTGGAATAGGTTGCCCCAGGAGGTTGTGGATGCCTCTTCCCTAGAGGTGTTCAAGGCCAGGCTGGATGAATCTAGTTGAGAGGTTGGAGTAGATGATCTGTAAGCTGCCTTCCAGCTGAGTCTGTTCTATGACCATAATTATGTATTACAGTATCACCAAGGTTGGAAGAGACCTCACAGACCATCAAGTCCAACCCATTACCACAGAGCTCAAGGCTAGACCATGGCACCAAGTGCCATGTCCTATCCTGCCTTGAACAGCTCCAGGGATGGCGAATCCACCACCTCCCTGGGCAGCCCATTCCAGTAGCCAACATTCCAGTAGCCAATTCATGCATAAATAAGGGAATCATCAGATTTTTCTCTGTGTTTTGAGCATGCAGGCAATTCAGTAAATTTTTACAGCTTTCTCATCGTAACAGTTCTTTAGAAAAGATCCTCAAGCAACCTTTAAAGCGTAGGGAGATATGAAGTACATCTTAAAATGTGTGAGAACCTGCACCTTAGCAGTAGTAATTTGCTAATGGTAATGTCCCAGTTATAAATCATTCATTTTGTTTTATTTTCAAAACTATGAAAGTTTTCATAGCACTATGAAAACTCTGTACTTAAAGCAAGGAGATACTAAACTACAATTGAATCAGTGGCTTAATCTGAACTGAATTTAGCTGTAGTCTTCCAAGTATTACCCCAAATTTTCACCTTTTGTGCTTGATCTGAGTAGTTGTTAGCTCGGATGCTGTTGATAAAAAGCACACAGTACTCTCTGATCCTGATAGTTTCATGCTAAAGGAGTTCCTACGTGGTTGTGATGAGCAGCAAATGTTCTTTTCACCTTCTCTTGGCAAAGGAAACCTATGAAGAGAAGAACCGGCTACTGAAAGAGCGCCTGGACAGAATCTTCTCAGGCAATGAGCGCCGCTGTTCACGGGCCCCGATGTACGGCAAAGACTTGCTGAGTGTTTGTTCTTTGACCAGTGAAAGAAAGTCCTCTCAGCTGTCTTCCAGCCAAGACAACAGTTGGAGGTGGGCTGGCTTCGTGAACTGTTGCCTTTCTTCAAGTGCCTCTGGAGGCCCAAGTAACCCATTGCAAGAAATGATCCTGGCTTTGGTTCAGCAGCAGGAATCTCTGAATGATGTTGTTAACAGGTAATGTGTGGCTCTACCTTTTATGTTCTACCACATTTAGTTGCTTCTTTAACACACCTTTTCTGAAAAGCTTTTAAACTTTGGTTTTATTCAGGAGCTTTTTTGGTTTAGACTAATTTATTTAGCAGTATGAACACAAAAGTAATGGCTGCTTCTGTTTCTTTTTGGAACTTTATAATAAGAGTTTTCAGTGCCTCATTTCTCATTTTAAGCCCAAATTCAGCTGACTGTATTTCATCTTACACTCTTATCCTTTGGATTTACATCTGAATAAGTTGGCTGCTCTTGGAGCAAACCAACAAGGGTTAAGACAAAGAGATGTAGGCATATCTGAATCTGGTCTTCGGTGAATTGTGTGCAAAGCAATAGCTGCAGTTTTCCAGAACCACGAAATGCAATTAGAAGAGCTCCCCATTTTTTTTTAATTGCTTTTGTTAAGTATGGTATGATGAGTGTTTCATGTGTTTGAGCACCAGAGATCACTGTGCAAACACCTTCAGAGAAGCTATATTAAAGCAGACACAACAAACCAGAAAGGGAGATAGAGAATATTAATGTATGGAAGGTGCACAGCACTTACTGAGTCACTTTAACAAAGTGGTTAGATAGTAGGATAAAATTACATGATTGGCAGAAAATTACTGCTGCAAATGATAATTGCATATGGAACTTTCTAAACTGGTATTCCCATGTTTTGGTGCTTTTCACAGGGCTCTCTTCGTATTGCCAGCTGCAGTGGCTGCTCCCCCATGTTTATATGTAGCAAATCCGCCCCCTTTATATAGTCACAAATTGAAACTCCTTAAGCACAGCCTTAAGCAGAAGGCAGCTCCACACTTGCATCAGTTGCAACAGATTACAACTCCTCACTTGCTACAGTTCCCTGACCTCCGTCTGGTGCAGTACGACTCAGGTAAAGGAGTTCATTTGGTGATGGAATTTCAGTAATTTCCTGTTCCACAGCAATGGAATTTCTACACAAAACCATTATTGCTTTTCTTGTGTGAAATACAGGAAAATTAGAAGCTCTTGCTGTCTTGCTTCAAAAGTTGAAATCAGAAGGGCGCCGCGTGCTGATTCTGTCACAGATGATTCTGATGCTGGATATACTGGAATTGTTCCTGAATTTCCATTTCCTCACCTTTGTGAGGATTGATGAATATGCCAACCATGAACAACGGCAGGTAGGTCTGCTCTAACACTTGTCCACTGGTGCAGCAGTATGTGTTGCTCAGGCATTTATATGCTGCAGCGGGAGAGAGGAATTCGCCTTGTTTCTTACTCATTTTGATGTACTTGCCTTGATTTTGTCTGGTTTTTAATTAGGCTATGGTGGGTTTGGTTATTTTATTTTGGTGTATGATTTATTTGCTGTTACTGCTTTTCTGTAGGAGCTGATGAAAATTTTCAACAGAGACAAGCGCATTTTCTGTGCCATCCTTTCCTCTCACAGTCGTTCCACTGGAGTCAATCTTGTTGAGGCAGACACTGTTGTGTTCTATGACAATGATCTAAACCCGGTGATGGATGCAAAAGCTCAGGAATGGTGTGACAGAATTGGAAGATGTAAAGATATTCATATATACAGGTGAAGGTTACAGACCAGAGTCTGCTCTTCAGTGTGTTTTAATGTTAATTCAGGTAGTGCTGCTCTGTGTGATTTGAAATGAGGTGGAAACAGTGATGAAAACTTCATCTCACTTCAGTAAAACAGATGCCAGGTTATCATATAAAAATGTGATCTTTTTGAAGTGTAATGAATTAATTGTAGCTTCCTGGTTTTCATCTGCTAGTTTCCAGGAAGGGTTTGAAGTGGGGTGTGTTTTGATTATTCTTGACCAAAAAATATACAGTAATTGTCCAAAGAAAGCTTTAAAGTAGAGGTGGCAGTGTGGGTTTTCTGCTGGGCCTGTAACAGAGCTAAAACCAAAACACAAACCATTGCATTTTAAGAGCTCAGTGTTATTCTCTAAGGGCAATTTCTCTTCTTGTTTCTGAAAGCTGTTTTGAAAGGTACTTATCAGAGTTCCCTTCCTTTTGTTTAGGCTTGTTAGTGGTAATTCTGTAGAAGAGAAGCTTTTGAAAAATGGCACAAAGGACTTAATCAGAGAAGTAGCTGCTCAGGGAAATGACTATTCAATGGCCTTTTTAACACAGGTGAGTTAATATGCAAAATACATTCAAATATATGTGTTGGAGCATTCAGCAAATTCAAGCTTCTGTGTAACAGTGTTTTAAAAACAGCTTCCTAAAAATCTGTTTTGGCTAGAATTGTTAGGTGAGCACTTCAGATTTTGTGATTGCTTGAACTCTAGGTGGTAGGGCCACATTCTCTCTGCTTTTATTCCTCCACTTGCATAGTGGTGCACAGACATCATCTATGTGACTTAATACATCCTGATTTCTTGCACCTTGCTGTGAAATTCTGCAGAGCTTTGTATTGATGAAAGTTTCTACAAAATGTGAAATAGGAAGCTTGAGTATTTGGTGAGATAGGTTCTCACTTGCTGACCTGAAGATGCAGAAGACAGTGACTGCACTGATGAAGGTAGTCTGTCCCCCTCTGGCACTCCCAGTATGGTGCTGCAAGATAAGTCACTTTCTGACCTCACTGTAAATGAATTGTTAATGTTTCAATGGACTCTGCAGTGCTACAGGAGGAGGTAACAGAAGAGAAAATAGACAATTTTCCAGAAATTATAGATAGAGGTTTATTTTTTCTTTAGTCAGTCCATGGTGTGTAAGGTCACTTAAACCTGAGCTAATTCAAAGTTATAGAAAAAAAGCAGAATGTTCCCAAAAGCTCAATTTATTTCCTTTTTTTTTTTTGGTCTTTTTCTTTTTTTTCTTCTACTTAACAAGCAAACGATTCAGGAATTGTTTGAGGTTCATTCTCCTATGGAGGATTCTGGATTTAGAGTGAAAGCAGAAGAATTTGTAGTACTTTCTCAAGAGCCATCTCCAGCAGAAAATATTTCACCTAAAGTTGCGAGGCCGTTCATAGAGGTAAATTAAAGAAACTAAAAGTAGAGCTGTGTAACATCTGTATTAAACAGCTGCCTTATCACTTTTTGTTTGGGTAAATTATATCAATCTCTTTTTCTGGCACATTTATGTTCTTCTGTCATTTTCCTTGTAATGATAATTCCAGAAGACCACAGTGGAGTTGTAGTTGTTCTGGGGACTTTTTCTCCTGCCTGAGCAGAGACTTCTTCTAAACATTTGTGTTGGATTTCAGTGAACTTCTTAGGAGGTTTCTTTCCATATTCTTGCAATCTTCATTGTGTTTCAAAATGTCTCTCTGAAAGGCTCTCAACAGTATTGAGCAAGAGGATGAGGAGTCAAATGATTGCATACAAGAAATAAGATCTGAGTCAAGCATTGAACCTTTGATCACAGAGCTCTGCGAGACAAAATACAATGAAGAGCCCTCGCAGCTGCAGGAGTTAGTTGCCGTTGTGGATCAGGTACTGTGACTTCCCATGGCTGTGTGATTCAAAAGTAGTATTTATTTCAGATATTTCAGTTTCTTTGCCATTTGGCTTTAAAGCAGCTTTGTCAATGGGCTTGATGCTCCCATTAAATGGATGGGAGATCTCCTACTCACTTAAGCTGTTAAGCCATCAGAGATTTAGTTTAAAAGAAATGTTTGCTACGCTCTACTTCAGTTAACTTTTCTTCTGTTATCCTCAATACTAACTTTTTTTTCCTTGCTACCTTCTCTCAGCTGACTCCAATTGAGAAATATGCTTTGAATTATTTAGAGCTCTTCCACGTTTCAGCTGATGAGAATGAGTCACGGCTGAGTGAGGTAAAGCAACAAATCTTCCTTATCCATCTTATTCTGTCACAGTATGCACAAGCAGGGTTATACGCGAGGTAGAAGTTTCACCAATCACATGGAATAGAATCTATGCACTTCTATAATCTTCTCTTGGTATCCTTTATGAACACTGAAATGCCTTGCACAGAGCTTTTTATTTTGTGATTCTCTGAGTTTAAGCAGATGTCAGTTCTTAATTCCCTATTTAGAAAATGGGAATAGCATTCTTCAATGTAGCTCAGAAAGTATTTATCGTACTCCATTGACAGCAGAGGAGAAAATGTCACTAGTTCCAGTGAGCCTACTTATTTGAGTAAAGGAGCTGTGTTCTGGTTGTCTTGAACAGCCTGATCTACTGGAAGCTGTGACGGGGGGGTTGGAACCAGATGATCTTTTAAGGTCCTTTCCAACCTAAACCATTCTAGGAACCTGTGAAATTCTGAGTTTGCTTTATTTCAAGGGTTTAAGGACCTCAGAGACCCAAAACCCCAAAATCTCTTCTGAATGGTCATGAAAGTACATGTTAGGAAATAAGATCTCTGTTCTTAAAAATGTCAGAGGTCAAGGAGTTTGCCCATAAAAATACAACTGCTAATTTTTAATCCAATGTCTTTCACTACATGAAGTTTGTAAGTAGTCTGATTTTCATCTAGATGGAATTGAAAACTGCAAAAAAAGCATGGGAAGTCCAACATATGAAGGAGCTGAAGGAAAAAGAGCAGAAGATGCTTTGGGAGGATGAAGAGGAACTTTTAACCTACACTCGGGAGGATGCCTACAACAAAGTAATTCCTGATCAGTCTTGGTTTTTTTTTTTTTAATAGTATATGTCTTAAAGTTATTCTGAGAATAGCTTTTCCTTCGGGGTTCAGTTGGATCATTTGAATTGTGTTCCCTTTTTGTTGTGTAGGAATATGTCTATGAAGGTCCGGATGGACAAACTGAAATAATGCCAGTAAGTAAAAGTAACACCAGACAGCCTAAGCAGGCTTTTTTCTTTCTTGAGTCAGAAAGATCAGTGGAGATTTCATATTGCAGTAACTGCAAATTCTGGTTTGTGCAGCTCTGGACACCTCCCACTCCACCTCAGGATGACAATGACATCTACATAGATTCTGTTATGTGCCTGATGTATGATACCACTCCTATTCCAGAGTCAAAGTTGCCTCCCGTCTATGTCAGGAAGGAACGTAAGCGACACAAAACAGATCCATCTGGTAGGTGTTTGTTCAAAACTGTGCTGAGATTGATTGCTCAAAGTTAAAGAAATCAAGGAAATTTTCATACTTGCCATGTGTCTGGTCCAGTAAAGATGAAATTTGTGGGTTTGAATGCAGAAAAATTCTTGTCTCAGCATGGTCTTGAAGCAATAGAATCAGTGAAAGTCTCAGTTCCTGTCCTGTGTCCTTCTATGTAGACATACAGGAGTTTTAAAGAAAACAAGTGCTCTACTATGTGAGTTAGGGCAAGGCTCATTTTATACCACATTCTGTTCTGATACTGACAGTATGCTTTGAAGAGGCAAAGGTAACTACTGTTGTACACCTGTAAGGGCACTTTGCAGCTGTAAGTAGCAGAGGAATCAAAGAATGGTAGAAATACTGCATCCAGTTCTGGTGTCCTTATGATAGAGAGGACACAGAGTTGGAGTGAGTCCAGAGGGGGGCCACAAAGATGATCCAAGGATTGGAGCACCTGTGCTTTGAGGATAGGCTGAGAAAGCTGGGGCTGTTCAGCCTAGAGAAGAGAAGACTCCTAGGGAACCTTAGAGCTGCCTTCCAGTATGTGAAGGGATCCTACAGAAAGGGTGGAGAGGGACTTTTCATAAGGGTGTCTAGCACTAGGACAAGGGGGAATGGTTTTAAGCTAAGGTAGAATAGGTTTACAGTGGATCTTGGGAAAAAATTCTTCATTATGAGGATGATGAGACTCTATAATAGGCTGCCCAGAGAGGGTGTGGATGCCTCCTTCCTAGGGGTGTTCAAGGCCGGGCTGGATGAGTCTCTTTGAGCGGTGTCGCTGGCCATGACGGGGAGGTTGGAGTAGATGATCTTCGAGGTCCCTTCTAGCCTAAGCCATTCTGATTTTATGAGCTATTTACCAAGAATGGATTGAGTCAGTTTTTTAAAAGATGTTTTTCTTTTTGCCTTAGCTGCAGGCAGGAAGAAGAAGCAGCGGCACGGAGAGGCTGTTATTCCACCTCGGTCGCTTTTCGACAGAGCAACACCAGGAATGTTGAAAATGCGCCGAGAGGGCAAAGAGCAAAAGAAAAACATCTTGTTGAAGCAACAAACACAGTTTGCAAAGCCTTTGCCAACTCTAGTCAAACCAGCTGCTGAGGCTGGACAGGATAATCCAGAGTGGTTGATCAGTGAAGACTGGGCACTTCTGCAGGTCAGATGATACCTGTGCCTTGTGCTGCTGTTGTACATTTGCTTCTCATTTCAGGGATTTTCTGCACTTCATCACTTCAGGGTTATTTCTAATTCTAAATGGCTAGTTTGGCTTTTTGCTGACATAACTTGGATCAGATTGCCTATCATCTGTATTCCTCTGAGGATCAATTCGAGGTTAAACTACAGAACA
The DNA here is from genome assembly GCA_013400475.1 of Tricholaema leucomelas. Taxonomy (NCBI): domain Eukaryota; kingdom Metazoa; phylum Chordata; class Aves; order Piciformes; family Lybiidae; genus Tricholaema lacrymosa; species Tricholaema leucomelas. The sequence goes on from WAAF01008814.1 coordinate 891,785, forward strand.
CATGATTAAGACCTATTTTTAATGTGGTCACTTCCAGATTAGTTATGCTGGCTGGACAGCTGATGCAGCTAGGGGCTTCCTCACCTTTGAGAAAGGAGCAGCACTTGAATGACATCTCTATGCTCCTTTTATGCCAATCTCCAAGTGTTTACTTGCATGTCAGTCTACATAGTAGCATTTTCTGCTTATTTATTCTCTGTGAACCTAGGTGAACCCATAGCAGCATTTTCTGCTTATTTATTCTCTGTGAACCTAGGTGAACCCATAGCCTGAGCCCTAAGCTCTCCGTACCATTGCGGTAACGGTATGTGGACACATGCAGATAAGGGTAGGTTTGGAAGATTGCGGTGATTTGTCATCTGAAGCTTCTATTCCTTTATCTGTTGCAGGCAGTGAAGCAGCTGCTGGAGCTTCCTTTAAATCTTGCTGTTGTATCACCAGCACACACTCCCAATTGGGACCTTGTTAGTGATGTTGTTAACTCCTGCAGCAGAGTCTATCGCTCGCCCAAACAGTGCCGAAACAGATACGAAAATGTCATTATTCCGAGGGAAGAAGGAAAGGTGAGTTCACAGAGAATGCTGCATCTCTTTTTACCTTAAGTTTGTAGACTTTTTTTTCCCTTATCTCCATAAACACTTGGTTTTGTTTCTTTTTCTTTTGTTAAATGTTTCAACAGTGTAAATAATAAGAAAAAAAAAAACCCCTTGTAAAAGATTATAAAATTAACCTCATCAGGATTTCCACTTATTTTATGTGATTTCTTTGAAAAGAAAAAAAGCACCTGAACAAAATCTTCCACAAAAGATCATCTAACTTTCCTTCTTATTTTACAGCTAATGTACGAAGCTAATCCTAAAAAGAAGACAAAAAGTATTTATAAGGTGTGCATTGGTATTCTTTCAAAATCAAATCTAGACACTGTGGTATTTAGCAGCAATGGAGGTGGGCAGATAATTCATATGAGATCCATGTTGAGTGTTACTTGAGTTCTAAAAACATCAATTAAAATTCCAAATTGATTTTTTTTCCTTTCTTTGTTGGTATACAGTGGATTGACACCAGACTTCAGCTTTTGGATTTGATAGACAAATTTGAAATCATGCAAGGAGTTTGTGATTTCACTTAAACTGTAGTGGCTGTTTTTCTTCCCACCTAACAACCACCATGTAACCTACCCTGTTTTTTATGATGGTACTTAAGATCTGTAAGAATGCACTTTGTGCTAGAGTCTAAGTGGATTACAAATACGTAGTGAAGTTAACATTTGGAACACCTTTTAGTAAATGAGGATGATAGTACTCTACAGAAACAACTAAATTCCTGATCGTGAAAGGCTTCTTCCAAAACACACAGCAATTTAGTGACAGAGTTGGGTAGAGAATCTAGAAGCTCTGGCTGGAGTCCCATTCTCTGACCGAGACGCAGATTTGTCCCTGACTGGCAGTTTCTACTTAGGAGAAGTCAAGCGTTAGAGTGGCATGGTGTGTTGGATGTTAACGTAGCTTTGTTGGGAGAGCAGTGCAGTGCTGGTTTTGTTCTTTATGTGTGCGCTATGCATAACTCTAAACTAATGGGCTCTTGGTTTGGGTATTGAATTAAACTTGCAAAAAATCTAAACTAAAGCAAAATTCTTTTTCGAATTAGAGTTTGCCATTTGGTATGTCCCCAAGTGCTGATGCCAGTGTGACCGTGAGAACTGCTCCTTATTTTGCCTTTTGTTTTTTTAATTTCTTTATATATTTCCCGTAGAGTTTTGTGTAACAGTAAGTTATGACAGGAGGCAGGAACCAGTCTGTGATAGGTTTGTTGGAGGCCGTTTTTAAATACACTACAAGCGCACCGTGTGTTTATACGTAGACAAAAGGCCACCTGGGTTTGTTTGCGATTGAAAGTTGCTTTGTTTTCGTTTTTTAGACTAAAAACAGTCGCCCGCTTCGCACCAATCAGATCTATGCTCAAGATGAAGGTGCAACCCACACTCAACTTTACACTAACCATTTTGAGATGATGAAAATGATCGCGGGGAAAAGAAGCCCACCTATCAAACCTCTGTAAGTTGAACTGGCATCATTCAGTCTCTCTCTCTCTCATCACAGACCTCCTGGAAACCCGAGTTCTGAAGTGTTCTCATAGCCAAGAGGTGTTTTACACTCTGCTGGTTTGATTTCGTGTTCTTGATCTCTTTTTTTGCATCTTGGCCTGTATCAGGAACAGTGTGGCCAATAGGAGGAGGGAGGTTATTCTTCCCCTGTACTCAACACTGGTCAGGCCACTCCTTGAGTACTGTGTCCAGTTCTGGGCTCCTCAATTCAAGAGAGATGTTGAGGTGCTGGAACGTGTCCAGAGAAGGGCAACAAAGCTGGTGAGGGGCCTAGAACACAAACCCTATGAGGAGAGGCTGAGGGAGCTGGAGGTGTGCAGCCTGGAGAAGAGGAGGCTCAGGGCAGACCTCATTGCTGTCTACAACTACCTGAAGGGAGGTTGTGGCCAGGTGGGGGTTGGTCTCTTCTCCCAGGCAACCAGCAACAGGACAAGAGGACACAGTCTCAAGCTGTGCCAGGGAAAGTATAGGCTGGATGTTAGGAGGAAGTTCTTCACAGAGAGAGTGATTGGCATTGGAATGGGCTGCCCAGGGAGGTGGTGGAGTCGCCGTCCCTGGAGGTGTTCAGGAAAAGACTGGATGAGGCACTTAGTGCCATGGTCTGGTTGACTTGATAGGGCTGAGTGATAGGTTGGACTGGCTGATCTTCCAACCTGGTTGATTCTATTCTGTTCTAAATGATCTTGGATTTGTGTAACAGGAACACCTTCATGTGTCATGTGTTTGGGTTAGCTTTTACTCACTGCGTGAGTTTGGTTTTTGTGATTAAGAGCAGAAGAACACTCAATTTTGTTTTGTTTTTAATCTTCACTTTCCATTTGCCTGAATTGGGAACATTTTGATGCCTGTGCTGTTTAGTAGTCCATTGTTTCGTAAGTCTAATCCTGCAGTAACTTTTCCTATATTCATTTAGCATTTACTCTGAGTCTTTCTGAAATGTCCATCTCTATACAGGCTCCAGTACTGATGGGAATACAATGAAAACTTCACCAAAAATGCAGTGTTACCTGCTAAAATGGATGAAATTAAATATTGGTTTAAAGGTGATGGGTTTTTTTTCTATTTCCACTAATAGAGTTTTGCTCAATTTCAGACTTGGTATGAATCCTTTCCAGAAGAATCCAAAGCATGCATCAGTGCTTGCAGAAAGGTGGGTGCTTTCTGTCTTAAAAGGAGTCACAAATTATGTAAAAGTGCTCTTGTTATTTTTTTTCCTCCCATTTTAACTTCCAGTTATTTATTTGTGATGCTTGTGTGCTTTGTCTTATGTCTGTTTCTAGTGGAATCAACTATGATAAGCCACTTCCACCAATTCAAGTTGCATCCCTCCGAGCAGAACGTATTGCAAAAGAGAAAAAGGTATGGATGGGCTCCATCCTAGCTGTACCTATAGTAATTAAACACTTAGCAGAGGAAGTAAGAGCAAAGCTGGCTTCTGGGAGAAGTTTAGGGGTACAGCAGATGTTTTGAGCAGCTGCAGATTGTTCACATAGATAACCAAGTTCCAAAGTGGGACCTTTCCTTGTACCTGATTGTTCACATACTGAGGTTTACATACCCAAGTTCCGAAGTGGAACCTTTCCTTGTACCTGATTGTTCACATAGTAAGCTTTAGATACACCCTAGTTCAAAGTGGGACCTTTCCTTGTACCTATATGTCACATTCATACTCATTCAGAGGCATCTTTGTGGAAAATGTATGAAAACCGTCTGAAAGTCTTGCTTTGTTTTCAACCATTGTGTAGCTTCCCTTCTTAGAGTATTCAGAAAGAGTTACTTGTCCGTGCTCGTTGATGGTGAATTGCTTGTTGTGCTATGCTCTAAGCCCTGTACTTGTGAATGCAGCTTGTAGTTTGAAATTAATTAGGCCATGTAAGTTGGAGTTAGGGAGTTACTGTGAAGACAGATCTGTCTGCTGTCTCTGCACACGTATATATAATGCATGCTTAGAACTGAAAGGGTTTTGTCTTTTCTTTTGTTGTTAAACAAATACATCCTGATTGTTACATGTTTTGAAGACTGTGAAGCTCACACTTTGATTTCCTAGGCTTTGGCTGAACAGCAGAGGGCACAGCAGCAGACAGGTCCACAGCCTCAGCAGCAGCAAGCTGGCCAGCAGCAAGCTCAGCAACCAGCTGTACAGCAAGCACAAGCCCAACCTCAGCCGCAGGCTCAGGCACAGGTAGTTCAGCAGCCTCAGGCAGTAGTGCAGACTGCAGTAACTACTGTGGCCAACACAGCAGTATTGGTAAGAAAGGGAGAGCTTGGTGCCTCTGATGTAGTAACTTCAGTTCTTCTGTGTGTACCATATTTGCCTGTTTTTTCTTCTCTGGAAAGTGAGACTTTTAGGTCAGTATGAGATAAAAACTATTCTATTCTTGTTCTTTTTCCTGACTCTCCTGGGTATCCTCTTTTTATTTGTTTAATACTGTGTTTGTACCATTCTAGCAATGAGTCTTGGCATTCTGAGGGAGGTGGAAAAACACCATAGATTTGGCAAATCTTTGTTGCCTTTTTCAGTTTAGACTTTCAAATTAATCAAGTCTCATTTACACAGTCAATGAGCAGTGTTTATACAGAAGGCTTGGAGAATAAAGAGTATGTAGCTCTAAGAGTTCCTCTGTTAAGTAACTTCAAAACCAAAGCTTTAATAACCTTTGAAAGGCAAGTGGAGTGTTGCATCCCACAGGACCTACCATGGGGTTGTTTTATTGCAAATCTGTACAGAGTTTTCATGGCTTCCTTAAATCTAGAGTCTCTTTCAGTGCATGTGATGACAGGTGTGAGGCTTTTGTTTTTAGAGCCAATCCAGTTTTTGCATACTAATGTGTGCAGGTAGTGGTGATTTTATTTTGCATGTGGAAGTGCAGGAGTACTTCAGCTGTTACAGGAAGAGGCAGAGGGTGGGTTCTGACCCATAAGTATTGCTGTGTATCTACTGCTTAGTGATGGTCATCTGTGAGTGGCTGGCTGTGGTGTGCCAGAGTGAGATACAGCTCCCTTCTTGTGCTAACAAGGGTGTCAAATGTCCAGTGTTTACCAAACATGTAACTGCTTTCCAGTTGCTCATTAGTGTGGCAGGATTCTAAAATGGAGCCCAGTCGTTGTTGATATATAGAACAAAGGAACTGCTGCAGAAGTGCCTATGCATTTTGCTTCATTTTTATAATGCTGTCACTTCTGGAATACATCATTTGTGTTACACAGTGTAGTGAAGTAAGGGCTGTATTCACTTTTCCTTTATTGCTTTTCTGAACTGTTACCTTACTTATCTTCCAAATAGGCAGGTGCAATCAAAACAGCAGTCACGGGGACAAGCATACAGACTGGTAAGGAGATTTTCTAATGAGGCATTGGAGATGGTAGGACATTCAAGTTTTCACTTGGAGCATCTCACATTTAATCCTGGCTGTCTTTCAGCTACAGTGAGTGGAAATGTCATAGTGAATACTGTTGCTGGAGTTCCTGCTGCTACCTTTCAGCCAATCAACAAACGTCTGGCTTCACCTGTTATACCTGGGACCCTGACTGTGAGTAGATCACATCCCTCCTTGTGTCCCTGGACTGATGTTGGTTGTGTGTTTTATCAGCAGGTCTGTTTTCTTCTTTAGCTTTCCCTGTTACCAGAAACTCTGCTTCTTGCAAATTTCATGTGCATCATATGATCCTGTATCAAACTCCTCTTGCTTACCAAAGTAGCAGAACACATTGGAACACTTTATCAGAAGATTTCCTAATAGATACTGCTGTTAGAAATAATTCATAGACATTCTTTTTGTTAATTATTATCTTTATTTTAATGGCTTAATACTACAGAAGATTGTGATGGTTAGGGTGTTATAGTTCATAGACCTTCTTTTTGTTATTATCCTTATTTTCCTTATTTTAATGGCTTAATACTACAGAAGATTGNTCACAGCCTGTAGTCTAATTCTTCTCACCAAAATATTCTAGCTAGCTTCAAGCTAGCACAAAGATTAAGCAAAAAAAAAAAAAAAGGTGGTAATATGAAATTTCTGTGATGTAGTTAAGGCTGTGGTGATCAGTCTGTCTGGAAAAAGATTTAACCAGCTGCTGACTGAGACATATCCCAGCAGATGGATGGATGTATTAGACAGATTTGGACCTTCTTTGCTTTTGCCCTGTTTTTGCATTTCTGCTGTTTGTTTCTAGAATTGCTTAGTCCATTTCCAGAAGGTTCTGTTGCTTTACATGAGAGGTGGAACCTGTGAGAGGTAATGACTGTGTTCTTCTCCAGACTTCGGGAGGCACTGCAACTGCACAAGTGGTCCATACCCAGCAGCGAACTGCAGCAGCACCTACTGCTTCCACAGAACTGGTGACCATAGCATCTACCCAGGGCGTTCGGGCAGTAACATCAGTGACAGCATCAGCAGTAGTGACTACAAACTTAACACCTGTGCAGACCCAGACAAGGTCTTTGGTGACTCAAGTTACACCAGGTAATAATCATGTACTTGGGGATTTTTTCCAGGAGGGCTATGTATAAGGCCCCGGAATTTCTGTAGCTTGCCTGAGCACCGCAGCCTCACCACGTTAAAAGTCAGGGTTTGTTGGCAGCACAACTAAACTCGCTTTGTTGGTGGTGCTCAGATTGTATTTTTCTCTGGTATTTCTGGATAAAGAGTTGCAGTAGAGAGCTGCTTGGTCCTTAGGCATTACAACTAACAAAACCCAGGAATAGTCTATATATAGCAGAATTGACTGTCTTGACTGAAAACTATTGTGAAGACAGGAGCATGTGCTTTGTTATTTATGCTGCTTTTACATCATGTTTATCACACACAGAAACATCCAGGTTGGAAAAGACCCTTGGGATCACTAAGTCCAACCTATAACTCTACTCAACAAGATTCACCTTAAACCATATCCCTAAGCACTGCTTCCAAACAACCCTTAAACACATCCAGTCACCACCTCCCTGGGCAGCTTGTTCCAGTGCCTGACCACACTCTCCACGAAGAGCTTTTTCCTAATGTCCAGTCTAAACCTACCCAGTCTCAGCTTGAGGCCATTCCCCCTTGTTCTGTCTCTGATTACTGTGAGAAGAGACAGGCACCAGCCTCTCCACAATGTCCCTCCAGGTCGTTGTGGACAACAATGAGGTCTCCCCTTATGTGTTCTTATTTGTAGTTAGTCCACAAACTGTGCTGGAGGAGCAAAACACTAACAGCTTGACTTTCCACGTGAAATCAAGGAATTAAACTGAATGTTGGAAATCATTCTTCAGAGCATTTTGTTTTTTCCTTTATTCACAGCTACACCAACAGTCCAGCTGTCTGGCAAAACAATCACCCCTGCTCACTTCCAGCTTCTCAGGCAGCAGCAGCAGCAGGCTGCTCAGGTGCAGGTCCCACAGATCCAGGCTCAGGCACAAGCTCAATCTCCAGCTCAAATAAAAACTGTAGGGAAATTGTCACAGGTAAGGAAATGCTTCTGAAGTCACGTGGCATGCTACTATTAACTGCTAATTATAAGCATCATTAACAGTGTGTGTTGTACCTTCTTTTCTTGGGCTGGAGTGAAGTGTAGCTTTCTTAAATTGCATTCTGCCAACATTTTGTGCAGACCATGAGTCTGGTTGTACTCATTTCAAACAGGCTCTGTCACAGTAGGGCAAGACAGAAAGCGCTTTCTGCTGCCTGTTTGCTGGCAACCCATTGCGTAAGGAGTCGCATTGCTCGCTCTTTGTTCTTACCTAAAGCCTGGCATAGAATGATTCTTCTTTAAAGCTCCAGATACTTCTCCATTTTCTTTTTTTCCTGTAGTCCTGTAAAAGACTGGAAATGATGGAAGTGTTTGATTTGTGCAGGAGCAGCTGATCAAGTTGCAGAAGCAGAAGCTGCAGCTTCCCCAGCAGCAGGCAGCGCAGCAGACACAGCAAGGGGCACAACAGCAAACGGCACAAGTACAAGTGCAACAGCAACAGCAAACTCAACAACTCACTGCTGTTACAGCACCTCGTCCTGGCACAGTTCTCACAGGCACCACCGTGACAAACCTGCAAGTTGCTCGCCTTGTAAGTTGTCTTTGACTTGGCAAAACCAATCTTCAACACCTTTCTCTCTTCACTGGTTTAAATGATCTGGGTACCAGTCACTCAAGCACACAAGTGCTTCTTGCACTACTTAGGCAGTACAAAAGATGCAGCTGTAACATAAATAGCTTGAGACTGCACTTCCTCACTGATACCGGCTCTGAATTGTATTACTGCAAAGTAGCACTTACGTAGAGAAACATTTACAACTCTCAGTTGTTATATGCAGCAAATATTTTTGTGCCAGTACAATAATCTTCATTCCTTACTGCTTAGACTCGTGTTCCTGCTTCCCAGCTTCAAGCACAAGGACAGATCCAGGCCCAAACTCCGCAAGCAGCCCAAGTTGCTTTGGCAAAGCCTCCAGTGGTGTCTGTCCCGGCTGCTGTAGTGTCATCTGCAGGAGTCACTACGCTCCCTGTCACTGTTGCAGGCATTAGTGTTGCCATTGGGCAGCCCCAGAAAGCAGCAGGTATGTCTCAGACTTGCTAAATCATAATAAAATGTTGAATCCTGCTTTTTTTTTTAAAGGTCAGACCTTTCAAATAATGACAGGTTTAAAAACCTCAAGAGATAGAGGTCTGATTCCAGTTTATTTCTAAAATGAGGTAAGAAAATTGAGCTGATTCCATTTAATCTGGGAGTTAGCATGATTTCTTAGCCAGATGTGGTTGGTTTGTTCTGTGCTTTTTGGTTCAGCCGTGCATGAGAGTAGATGAGCAGATTTTACACATAAAGGTGAGGTAATGGCAGCAGTTGAAAAAAATATAAAATGGAAATAGGGTAACCTGTGTTTTGTGACGTGTTTCCTCTACCTGGACCTGGGAGTACTGGTGGATAGTAGGCTGAAGATGAGCCAGCAGTGTGCCCAGGTGGCCAAGAGAGCCAATGGCATCCTGGCCTGGATCAGGAACAGTGTGGCCAGTAGGATGAGGGAGGTTATTCTTCCCCTGTACTCAACACTGGTCAGGCCACACCTTGAGTACTGTGTCCAGTTCTGGGCTCCTCAATTCAAGAGAGATGTTGAGGTGCTGGAATGTGTCCAGAGAAGGGCAACAAGGCTGGTGAAGGGCCTGGAACACCAACCCTATGAGGAGAGGCTGAGGGAGCTGGGGTTGTTTAGCCTGGAGAGGAGGAGGCTCAGGGGTGACCTCATTGCTGTCTACAACTACCTGAAGGGAGGCTGTAGCCAGGTGGAGTTGGTCTCTTCTCCCAGACAACCAGTAACAAAACAAGGGGACACAGTCTGAAGTTGTTCCGGGGAAGATCTAGGCTGGATGTTGGGAGGAAGTTGTTGGCAGAGAGAGTGATTGGCATTGGAATGGGCTGCCCAGGGAGGTGGTGGAGTCGCCGTCCCTGGAGGGATTCAAGAACAGACTGGATGAGGCACTTAGTGCCATAGTGTGGTTGATTGGCTAGGGCTGGGTGCTAGGTTGGACTGGATGGTCTTGGAGGTGTCTTCCAACTTGGTTGATTCTATTCTATTCTGGAAGATTATTTGGCTTACTCATGCCCCTAGATAACAGAATGGGTTATTTTTTTTCTCCTCACTCAAAATCATATGTCTTATTCCCATTAAAATCAGTGGGATATTAGTGCTGGAAGCTATGCAGATGCCTAAGTCTATAAAAAGCACAGTCTGTGTTTGCAAGCTGTGATTACTGGGACAAAGCAATAAAATGAAAACTCTTAGAGTTCTAATTATTTTTGCAATTTTCAGGAGGCCAGACAGTAGTTGCGCAGCCACTGCACGTCCAGCAGCTTCTCAAACTCAAGCATCATCAAGCAGCTCAGCAACAGAAAGCTATCCAGCCTCAAGTTGCACAGGGCCAAGCTACTGTGCAGCAGAAGGTACTTTTGTTTGCTCTCCTGCCAAGTTACAAAATGCTTCTGTGGTTGCAAAGCTTCAGCTCTGAGTTACAAGGACAGTCCTAGGCAGGGTCAGTGTGTCTAGGGGTGGGTTTTCAGTGTGCCTAGAGAGAGCAATTTGCCATGTGTCCTCATCAAGTGCTTAGTAATTTTTTTCAGTAAGGCTCATTTGCACTGATTCCTCAAGTCCCAAACTGGGTTCTGTTGTTTTCTTGTTTTAAATAACTGCCTTCAAGTACCTGAAGGGATCCTGCAAGGAAGGCTGCAGAGGAACTTTTCATAAGAGTGTCTAGCACTAGGACAAGGGGGAATGGTTTTAAGCTGAGGGAGAGGAGATTTAAACTGGATCTTAGGAAGAAATTCTTCAGTACAAGGGTGGTGAGGCTTTGGAATTAGGCTGCCTGCGAAGGGCGTGGATGCCTCTTCCCTGGAGTTGTTCAAGGCCAGATTGGATGAGGTCTTGAGCAGTTGTGTCTAGTTCAGAGGTATCCCTGTCTGTGACAGGAGATGATCTCTGAGATCTCTTCCAACCTAAGCTGTTCTAGGATTCTTTTAATTAAGATTCTTTTTAGTTGTTTCTAATATAAACAGCTGTGGAATAATCCCAAAGAGTCTCACTGTTTACAATGTAAATGGTGTAAAACAGACTTTTTCCTGAAATGTCACCTTCTCATGGGCTTTGCTGTCATGCAGCCACCAGTATGCTGGTTTGGAAGTGTATTTTTGTATGAGGGGAGTGTGTGTAAGAGAGAACCATTTCAGTCAATATTTCAAGTGATTCAGAACGTTTGTAGAAGTGCACAAAAAACTTTCTCCTAATGCTCATTTTGCTATTATAAATCCTGGGAGCATTTTGTATCAATAATTAGATCTGAGGAATCTTGATAGCTGTGTGCCTATTCTTTAAAACACCCCTACATTTTGTATTTATTGATGCTTCTATTCTCTCTGCAGATAAATGCTCAGCAGGTTACAGTCCAAGCCCAACAGCAGACGTCACAACAACAAAAAGTAACTTACACTACACAGCCTGCCATTAAAACACAGTTCTTAACAACTCCAATTTCCCAAACCCAGAAACCAGGTGGAACCCAGCAAGTGCAGGCCCAGATTCAGGTACAGGTAACACAGGTTTACACATTTAAACTCTACAGTGACTGGAGAATTGTAAAGGTGACAGGTGACGTAGCATTTTGGCACCCATTCATTAATTCTAGTCACACCATTGTTTAAACTGACTTCATGATAAAATCCATGGCTGCTGAATATGCAGCCTTGTAGCAGGTCAGAGGAATTATCTGAGCCATAAGCTCTCCTTTCCTCTCTGACAGAAATACATTGCCACTCCTTTTTATTAAGCAAGGGATTTGATGAGGGAAATGCAGGCAGTGGTCTTCCTGTTTTCTGGAGCTACCTCCCTGCCTAGCCTCTGGCAGCCAAGAATAGCTAGCAGTTACCTTCTGTCATAGAAAGGGAGTCAGAATTGGAAGCCTCACTCTTTCAAAAGGATGTCTAGGTCATTAGACCTTCTGTGCTTCCCTTCATTTTTATATATAGTTAGGAAGAAATAAATACATTGCAGCTACACTCTTCTTCTCCTAGCTGGTTTCTTCAGTATCCCCCATCTACAAAGTTTCTCTTTACAAACATTCAGTACCACCAAGAATGCCAAGCTGCAGCTTAGCATGAGCAGGACTTTGGCAGCAGTTTTGCCAGGCAAGGTGTGTTGCTGCTATTAGCAGTTCTGTATTTTGACCAAATCTTTCTTGATTTCATGGCACTACAGGTTGCAAAGCTTCCGCAAGTGGTCCAGCAGCAGGCTGCTGTTGCCAACATTCAGCAGATGGTTTCAGTTTCCCAGCAGGTAGGTTTTGCAGTTGTCAAATACAACACTCTAACCATGATCCTATTGGAAGCTCATTTATTTGGAATGTCTCTATTTTTCCCCTTATGTTTGCCATAGGCAGTGGCTTTGAAAGATACAGAAAATTGCTTTCTATAAAATTGAATCCTGTGAATGCTGGGTCAGCTGCTGTATATTCTCTGGTCTCTAACTGGGAGCAATGCTTGTTCATCACTGCAGATTAGCTACAAAATGGGTTTAAAAAGTATTTGCTAGAGCTGAAGGAACTTTTGGGTTGTTGTGATGCGTAGTGAAGATAGCAGCTAATGAGTGCTATCCGAGTTTGTTCTATAACATTTGGAACAAATTCTCTTGTTCTAGTTCATGAAACTCAAGTTCTCTTAGAAGTCTAAATGCTGTGGTATCTCTTCTAAGTGTGGCTTGATAAGAGACAGGACTAGGGCAAGAGAAGGTCAAACAGCTCGGTCTTCCCTAACTCCCAGGCAGTTTATTTACACTGTTTAGAACAATATCATCCAGAGCATTAGCAAAAAGCATAACTTAGGCTGTTGATTGGCAGGAATGATTTAACTTTGGACAGTGGATGAAGTTATTGCCTTCAGTGCACAGAAATCTGGGTCAATCAGCTCTTAATCTGTCACAGTTCATAGTATAGTGCTTTAGTGCAGTATAAAATCTGTGGCTGTTTATCTTAAAATGATGATAAAGTGGTGTAAGCTGACTGATAACCACTGCAGATGGGAATGCTTCAAGGGCAAGGTAGACAGCAGGGAGTAGAAACCTCATCAGTCAACACAAGATGTCCTCTAGAGTCAGTAAGAGCTCCTAGATAATTTTACAAGGCACATTAAAAGCTAGGTTTTCAACAGTCATTGATGTTGGCATGACTCTGGCACTGTGGAATTCCATGATAAAAAGACAAATCAACACCTTCCTTCACAAAGCAGTGGTATTGGTGGCAGTAAAATTGGGCTGTGCTAAGTACTTTTGAAACTATGGTCTGGATGTCTGTGTGGCATTCTTTTAACCTGCATTTATAGTGCTTCCCAGAGGATTCCTCTTGGATGGATGAAGAATTAATTTTCCCCTGGAGAAGCCCTTGCAGCTAGCTTCATCTGGCTTCTGCTTCTGACAAAGGCAGCTGAAGCTGCTCAGTTTTCATTACCTTGTCCTCTGAACATGGAGGCATTCAAATTTTTTCTCTCTTGCTCTCAGTAGAGCTGTGGAAATTAGATTTCTGGATGGAATTCAAACTATTCTACCCTAAATTGGCAATAGAGCCTGGCAGCTGTAGTCTGAGACTGGTAGGAAGCTGTAGTGACTGCATTTATTGTCACAACATAAGTGCAGAGTGGGCATTTTCCTTTCTTGATCCTCTGTCTATCCCTCTTGTTTTTCCCGCTCCTCCTCTTCTTCTGCAGTACAAGAATTTCCCTGTTTATCCGGTGGACACCCTACCCTAGGTCAGGCTGGCCAGAGCCCCATCCAGCCTGGCCTAAAACACCTCCAGGCATGGGGCCTCAAGCACCTCCCTGGGCAACCCATTCCAGGCTCTCGCCACTCTCATGCTGAACAACTTCCTCCTCACGTCCAGCCTGAACCCCAGTTTTGCTCCATTCCCCCTAGTGCTGTCACTCCCTGATGTCCTGAAAAGTCCTTCCCTACCTTGGAACCTCCTCTTCTCCAGACTGAACAGCCCCAACTCTTTCAGTCTGTCCTCACAGGAGAGGTCCCATTCCAGGCTCTCGCCACTCTCGTGCTGAACAACATCCTCCTCACGTCCAGCCTGAACCTACCCACCTCCAGCTGTGCTCCATTCCNCTGGCTCATGTTGAGCTTCTTGTCCACCAGCACCCCCAAGTCCTTCTGCTCAGGGCTGCTCTCCAGCCACTCACTGCCCAGCCTGGATTTGTGCTTGGGATTGCCTCGACCCAGATGCAGGACACTGCACTTGGTCTTGTTGAACCTCATGAGGTTGGCTTGTGCCCACCTCTCCAGCCTGTCCAGCTCCCTCTGGATGGCATCCCTGCCCTCCAGCCTGTCTGCTGCACCACACAGCTTGGTGTCATCAGCAAACTTGCTGAGGGTGCACTCAGTGCCTCTGTCCGTGTCACCAACAAAGATGTTGAACAAGACTGGTCCCAGGACTGATCCCTGAGGGACTCCGCTTGTCACTGGCCTCTACTTGGACATGGACCCGTTGACAGCCACTCTTTGGGTGCGGCCATTGCGTCAGTTCTTTATCCATCTCAAGCCAGTTCTTAATCCATCTTGGATATATAGCATCTTGGTTCTTAGTTTTGATTTATAAGGCTCTAGAAGATGTGACAGTTCTCACTGAAACCACAAAGCCACCCTCTTGCTTTGTCAGAGATGCTTGTCAGTCAAGAGAGCAAACACTTGTATCAGTGAGATACCTTCTGTAGAGCAGAAATGTGGTGAATGCTCAGTTTTATCCCAAACTATTCTTTTGTAATTGTCTTCTTGTCCTAACTTCTAGGTGCAAGCTCAGCCCCAAACTGTGACGCTTTCTCAGACCACAGCAGGTCAGCAGCAGGTTCAGGTGATTCCTGCGACAACTGCTACTGCTCAGGTCGTCCAGCAGAAACTGATACAGCAGCAGGTCGTGACAACAGCATCTCCCCAGATTCAGGCTCCAGGTGTACAGAATCCTGCCCAGACACCAGCAACCTCTGAAGCCCAGAATCAGCAAGCAAAAGTACAGATGAGAACACCTACCGTCAGATTAAAGGCACCTACTAAACCAAGCTGAACTAGTGGTTAAAATGCAATAACAGGGAAACGTGGCTTTGCTTGTTTGCTAAGCCAAGTGGGAAGCTACTCCAGACATCCAAATGTAAACAAACCACCTCTATTTTTCGTTTTAGCAGAAGGTTTTTTTGCTGGTGAACATCCAAACAAGGAAACTCTCATGTAACTTCAACGTATAAGCAACTGTTTAGCACTCAAAACCTGTACGAGATGCATTCTGCCAGTGTTCTCTGTGCCCATTCAAACCAGATAAGGCAAACATTGCTTACATTTAAATTCTGCCCAGCCTCACAGAAGTAAATGGTAATATGCCATAAATGTCAGTAAAACTTATCTGTCTTAGCACACCACAAACTGCCCGTGGGAATATGCAGTTCTTTGCCAGAGTTGTAGTTTGCTAGAGTTGGATGTGTGTTTGATATCCACCACGAAGCCATTCGACGAACCACGCGTGGCTCATCCAGCAAAGTGTTTTCCATCTGTGTAGAAGCCGCATGTTGTTCTCTCTGGAGGTAAATACTTCTGGAGGAGCTAACGTGCTTGAAGTACTCCTTGCAAAGTTTAGCCAATAAATGTGAAAACCTGTAAGTATATGTAATTAAAAAAGAAAAAAAAGAAAGAAAACCCAAGGAAAAAAAAAAAAAAGGTTAATTCTCCATTTTTTGTAAGTCTTTTAAAATGTTTGTTAGTAGTTTTGTGTACAGTTTACTGAATCACCCAACCTGTGCCCTCATTCTCGTACTTCATTTTAAGATAATGAATATTTTAGGCATGACATGAGGAAATACTGAGTGGATAGTAGATGTGTATTAAAGTGTAGGCCTTTCTCTTTTTTTTTTCTGTATTTTGTTTTGTTAGAGAATTGTTCAGTGGATGCAGCTAAAGAAATGGATCATAGCTGTTTCTCACGGGACTTCAGTCAAGGAAAATCTCCAGCTGATAAAATCGAATCTCTTGGTTTCGTTCTGCTCTTGCAACATGTTTAAATGTTCAGTACTTTCTACTCGGCTTTCAGCTTGGGGTTTGGGGGGGGGTTGGGGGAAGGGGAGAATAGTGAAATGAAATCTAAGACTTAATTCTTCAACTCTGTAAAGAATAAGATCTAACTTTTGTACTATTTTACTAAAGCTAATGATGAATGTATCTTCAGGTGGGTATTTTGGATGTGAGTAGAGCGTGGCCTCTTCCTCCAAATCAGTTTGCCTTATTGTTAGGAGAAAAAACAAAGCAAAAAGCTGCATAGAACTGTGGGGGGTTTCTTTACGTTTCTTGTGTAAAGTGGACAGCAGACTGTTTGCAAACAGCACTGAGTGAGGAAACAAAAAAGCCCTTGATGGCTTGAACGGATTTATTTTACTTCGGCCATAAAACTGCACATCTAAAATTCAGACAAAGTGAAAACATTCCTTTTCTGAGAGCATTTTAAAGTTGTTTTTCCATTCTGTGATCTTTTTACTCTTTTAGGAGGGGAGTCTATTTAAAGGCAAGAAAAAAAAACAAACGTATCTTTTGTTCTTTTCTCTGTACGTTCACACTTCTCGGTACCTAGCAATCCACATGGCTTAAACAAGAAGGAATACCCAGCCAGCTGCTCTGGTTCAGCAGGACAGGAGCAGCCCGTTCTGTTAAGGTCACGAATGTAAACACTGGGTCAGGCAGCGGTCCTGATTTTCGTTTTGTATTTTATACCTCTTTTCTCCTGCATCCTCTTTTCCTTGGACCCTCAGGTCTGCAAATACAGGGGCATTGTTGTTGTTGGGTTTTTTTTAAAGCTGTTTGTGCATGCAGTAGTGTTCCCCTGACCCCGCTGAACCACTCGTCGGTGCCATTACCTGACCTTCCTTACCAGCTGCCGGGCTGGCGTTGCTGTCAGCAGTGTAGCTTAAAGCGCAGTGGTAAGGAATAACTGCCACTGTGTATAGGGTGGTGTTGCTCATCCCAAAAGATTGCTTAGTTAGACCCAGGTTTATTTTTTAAATGTTTAGCTTTTATGTGCATGAAAGTCGTGTTGGGGGTGGGGGGGGGGAGTGGGGTAACACTTCCAGCAGTGGGGAAGCTGTGGACTGCATCATTGTGCTGGTCTGATTTGGTGTCTAAAGAGGCAATTGTTTCTTGTTTAGGTCAGTTAATGAAGATAAAAATCATCTTATTTTATTTTATTTTATTTTTGTTTGTTTGTTTGTTTTGTTTTCCCCGTCTCTTTTTTTAATTTTTGATGTGTCTTTCTCCCGGAGTGTTAGGAAGTCAACCTGTAAATACCTGCTGAACATAAGCATTTGTACTTGATCCAGTAGGATTATAAGGAATAGTGATGTATCCTACCTGAAGGTGTAATAAAGTGTACATTTTTATAACGCCGCCTTGCCCTGCCTTCTGTAACTCGCGGGGACAGGGGGGCTCAGGCAGTTTCTCCTCGAAAGCGGCGGGTTTGAGGGTTTGGGGTTGGCCGGCGGCGCCGGTAGGCTCCGAGCTCCCTATCCCGACCCCGCCTGCGGGCGGAGCGGCCGCCGGCTCCTCCTCCTGCCTCTTCCGCCGGCAGCATGGCGCGGGCGGCCGCGCTCGCCGACGCCGTGGAGGCCGTGCTGGGCAGCCGCGCCAACGCCAACCGCGTCTTCGAGATTCTGGAGCTTCTACCGGTGTGCTGCGGGACGGGACGGGAGGGAGGGAGGGAGGGGGGGAGGGGGGCCGGGGGCCGGCGGACGGCTGGTCGGCAGTGGGGACTGGGGGCCGCGCCTGGCCGGCTCGCTGCGCTGCTCTGCTCCTCTCCTCGCCGCCCTGTGCTCAGAGTCGCGCTCTGCCCCAGGGCCAGGAGGAGGAGGATGTCCTCTGCGCCGCCAGGACCTGCGGCCGGCTCTTCGGGGCGCTGCTGGAGCGGAGGGAGCTGTACGTGGGCCAGCTGCCCGCCGAGGAGGCCTCTTCCTCCGGTGAGTTGCGAGCTGCGGCGGGTCCCGCGGCGCAGTCCCGGGAGAGGCAGGGCCCGGAGCCTGCAGCTCGTCCCGGCCGGGCCGGGCTTTCACGGCTGGTCCATTTCACGTTCAGATAACTACAGCGCCGAGGACAAGTACAAGATGTGGATGAGGCACCGCTACAACGACTGCGTGGACTGCTTGGCCGAGCTGATGGGGCACGACTCCTTCCAGGTCAAGGTAGGTTCTGGGTCTGCTGCTGAGAGCAGCTCTGGTGCAGGCACCCTGTGGTGCAGAACTATCGCTGTGCAGGTCGGTGTGGGCGAGCAGGCAGTGCTGTAAGCCCCTGCTGGTGCTCTGGCTCGCCTCTGCTCGCCAGCCTGTCATTAGCGAGCACAGGGAGGAACATCTTAGCGCCTTCTGCGCGGGGAGCTTGTGGAGTCGTCTGCTCTGGAGACTTTCTGGATGTGTTCCTGCGCAACCGGGGCTAGGCAAACCTGCTTGAGCAGCGAAGTCGAGCTAAGTGATCTCTAGAGAACCCTTCCGGGCCCCACCGTTCTGGGATTCTGCCTCCTTCCAGTCTGACCCTTGGTGTCCTTGTTAAAGTGGGTGGGTTTGTGTTTATTGTTTTAAAGGAATTGGCACTCTGCACCCTCATGAAGTTTGTGGAGTTGGAGGCACAGTATCCGTTGATCAAAGTAGAGTGGAAGGGCAAATTGACTTTTCCTCGTGATCTTCTTAAGGTAAGCTGCAGAGCTGAAGAGTTCCTCCTGCCAGTTACTGGATAGCACACACACCTTCTCCAGGACTAAAGTTTGAAGCTAGAGTATCTTCAGTGCAAAGGAAGGGTAGTGCCTCTAAAGCTGGCATGAAGATCTAGAGTCACCATGCCTGGGTAGTGCCTCTAAAGCTGGCATGAAGATCTAGAGTCACCATGCCTGCTGAGGGGGCACCTGCAGGTGTGGGAGTTGGTGCACAGGCTCCAGATGGATTCCTGCGTGCTTATGAGCTCCCGGGTGCTCTGGGGTGTTGTTTCTGAGCCCTTGGCCTCACTTGCAAAGACTGGGAGATGAGAGAGGAAATACACAGCCATGGGTGCAGCTACCAAGTCACTTACAAATGACATAGTCTTTGCTAGAAGGGGTCCATCTCAAAGGGTCAGGAGCACTTGTCAAAATGCCGTGTGAGTGATGCTCTGAAGCAAGCAGCACGCAGTCATGGTAGCTGCCTTTCTGAGGGACAGGAGGGCGCCCTCAGCCATCACAGGTTGCTGTCTGCTCTAGTACTGTAAAGGACTGACTTGCTGCCTTCCTCTGCAAACCTTTTGTTAGGTCGTCGTTGGTGGCTTGCTGCCCTTGAATGAGGACGCTTCGCTCCTCGTCTCTCGCTTTCAGGAGTACCTGGAGTATGATGACGTTCGGTACTTTGTCATGAAGGCGGTCACTGAGAGCGTTGCTCAAGTCATGCAGAAGACAAAAGAGGTAAGGAGCTGTTAATGTTGTGGTGGGCATGGGTAAACTGCTCTGAGTATCAGGGAGGGCCTAGTGGTATATGGAAGCAAACAGAGGTGAGTGTGCTCGCCTGATGGCATCGTTACAGCAAGTGTGTTTTTCTTTGCTCACAGCATGGTAGTTCTGCTAAGGTCATCTCCATCCTGAAACTGGAAATAGTTCAAAACCTGCTCCAGACTCTGGCTTCTTACCTTACCCAAATCTCTGCAGCTTAAGGCGGCACACAGAACTCTCTCTCTGGTGGAGAAGAAAAGTCTGTTTTCTTTACTGGGTCCACCAGTTTTGGTAAAGCAGAGATAGGTTTTGTGTTAGGCAAACAAGTAATACTCTAGGGTGATGCAGCAAGAGAGAGTTTATCAGTACACAACTCAGCTGTCAGCATTTTTCCTGTCCTTTTCCTGTCCCTGCAGTGTTTGGGAGCTAGGGCAGCGTTGAAGTCCAGCAGCTTTCCATCTGTTGTTTCATGTTTGATTATATGTTTGTTGTTTCTTTTTCCCCTCTCAGAGGCCACTGCCATTTTACCAGCAGAATGTGTTCTCCCTCATTTCGCCCATCATCATGCCCAACAAAGAGTCTGACATGGTCAAATTCATGGTGAAGCAAGGTTAGTAAGCTCCACGTGACGGACTCTGTCTGAAAAGGAGAATCAAGGTTAGGATTTGAATGGTTTGAAGAATCTGTTACTGTTTGCTTATGAAAAGTGCCTGCTTCTGTGATCTTGGTGATTCTAAACAGTATTGCAAAATCCACGTTCCTCAGCTTGCAGTGGGACTTAGCATGGTCTTGTGTCTAGACAGGAACTTGGGTATCAAATGACTAAAGGAAACAAAGGGTCATAATTCTTTTTCAACATCTGTTGCAAGTTAAGGATCTCTTTTTCTTCACAGATAACAGGGAGGAATTGAAAGTGTCAAAGCTGCAGGTAACTTGGCTGTTCATTTGGTGCTCAGAGCTTGAAATGGAGCTTTATCTGCACCACTGTCTTTAATGGCTGCTTGCCATTCTTTTTGAAGGCTCACAGGCAGGCGTTTGAAAAAATGTGGCTGGTTTTTTTGAAGCACGAGGTGAGTGTTGCTCCTGCACTGATCTGGGTTGTTTTCCAGTTGCAGATTGTTAGAGGCTGTGGCTGTCCTTGCATGCAGCTCCTGGTGGGGCCTCCCTGTGCTTTCAGTGCCAGATGAGAGCAGCCTGGTCGCGGTTTCTGCTGGATTGTTCTCCAGGCAGTAAACAAGACCTCATATATGGTCTGCTGCTTCTTGCTCACAACCTATGCTTCCCTGCCTTAAGTGAGAAATGATCTGCAGCACAACATATCCTGGAATGGCTGAAGTTGGAAGACACCTTAAAGTATCATCTACTCCAACCTTCCTGCCAAGAGCAAGGAAGCCTCTCAACTAGACTTGGCTGATCAAGACCACATTCAATCTGGCCTTGAACATCCCCAAGGAGGAGTCATTCACAGCCTCCCTGGGCAGCCTATTCCAGAGTCTCACCACCCTTGTACTGGAGAACTTATGATCCAGTCTAAAGCTACTTTCCCTCAGCTTCAAACCATTCCCTCTTGTTCTGTTGCTTGACACTCTTAGGAAAAGTGTCTCTGCAGCCTTCCTCTGTGATCCCTCAAGTATTGGTGTGGACGTGTTGAGGGTTCCCAAGCCTTTCTGCTAATGACTTTCCCTTCTGAGCTGTGGTGACACTTGTAGTTGTGAACACCTGTTAAATTAACCAAACTTAGCTGTCAGGTGTCACTTGCAAACTCAGGTTTGGGAGCTGTTGATGCAAGCCATCCTGTATTGTCTTGGCAGGTTCCCTTCTGCTTGTGTGTTGCCTTTTTGAGCTATGGGTTGCTGTTGTTCTTGGAGTCCTCCTTTCAATGCTTGCTTCACTGTGTTGTTTTGTTCTTCATAGCTACCTGCTGGCCTTTACAAAAAGGTTCTGGTCATTCTGCATGACTCCATCCTGCCTTACATGAACGAGCCCACTCTCATGATAGACTTCTTGACAGTGGCCTATGGCATAGGTGAGTGTGAGCAGGCTTTTTGTCCTTTGTGGGGCTCTGCGGCGTGGTACATACAGACTTGGAGGGGCTGCTGGATGCAGCACCGTGACCCAGGTGATGAAATAAGTGCATTTTTGGTTGGGATGAACTACTGTGAACTCTGTTATCCCTCAGAGTGAGTTGTCTTTTACCTGTGTTGTCGGCGTTGTTGCTCCTTGGAAGGCTTTGGGAAGACTGGAATACTGGAGTGGTTCCTTTCAAATACAGAGTTCAGTCAGCAGTGCTGATACCTGGCCTGGGTCTGGATGCAGGATGTGCAGATTGCTACAGAAATGTCCTTTCCAAGGAGGCCTTTGCCTCCCTTGCTTTCTTGGGGCATGAGAGCAGCATGTTTGTGTCTCTCAAGTCTCTCAAAGCCTGTTCTTCTAAACTGCAGCTCAACCTTAAGCCTAGGAATGTCTGGATGGTTTTAGATGAAATGAGGTTACCTTGCAGCCATTGTGCTGCCTCTAATCTCAGGCACTCAGGTTTGTGTTCTGTGTGGGAAGGTTTTATGACAGACCCAAGCTGAAGGTGGTGTTTATTTTCTTACTGTGTTGATACCTGCCTGCTTTCTTACAGGTGGAGCAATCAGTCTTCTGGCCTTGAATGGATTATTTATTCTGATCCATCAGCACAATCTGTAAGTGAAAAGAGCACCTTGCTTAAAGGAACATGCTTCTTTTTGTGTGTATAGCTTTATAGAAACGGTCTGAAATGGACTCTACATTTCTTCAGACTTAAAAATTCTCCCATGGGAGAGCCAAACTCTGCAGAGCAGACTCAGCTGTTCAGATGCTGAGCTTTTTTGATAGTCTGACCCTTTTTTCAGCTCAGCCAAAATATCCTTTTCTTCCAGACTGTGGTCGCTCAGCACTTGAAAATCGATTTCCATTGATCTGATTACACAGTGAAGCTGTAGTCTTTGGTGTGCCTTTCACTGGACCCTGTACCATTTGCAGTCAGTGGACATAGTTTCACGTCCTGAAAAAAGGCTGGTCACTGCAAGAGCCGTAAATTCACCTTACAGCTTGTTTTCAAGTGGTGGCTGTGGAGAGAAGCCTAAAAAAGCTAAACAGAGCACAGCAGTGCTCCATGCTAGTCGGTGATGACAGCACAGAAACATTTTAGATGCAGAGTAGTCCATTGTGCATCACTAATGAATGTTTCTTTTTCCTTTTTTTTTTTGACAGGGAGTATCCTGACTTCTATAAAAAGCTGTACAATCTGTTAGACCCTTCCATATATCATGTGAAGTACCGAGCTCGCTTTTTCCACTTGCTTGATCTTTTCCTGTCTTCTTCGTAAGTAGCATTGAATCATAGAATCAGCCAGGTTGGAAAAGACCTCCCAAGCTCATCCAGTCCAGCCTAGCACCCAGCCCTATCCAGTCAACCAGACCATGGCACTAAGTGCCTCATCCAGTGAACACCTCCAGGGACGGCGACTCCACCACCTCCCTGGGCAGCCCATTCCAATGCCAATCACTCTCTCTGCCAACAACTTCCTCCTAACATCCAGCCTAGACCTCCCCTGGCACAGCTTGAGGCTGTGTCCCCTTGTTCTGTTGCTGGCTGTCTGGCAGAAGAGACCAACCCCTACCTGGCTACAACCTCCCTTCAGGTAGTTGTAGACAGCAATGAGGTCATCCCTGAGCCTCCTCTTCTACAAGCTAAACACCCCCAGCTCCCTCAGCCTCTCCTCACAGGGCTGTGCTCCAGGCCCCTCACCAGCTTTGTCACCCTTCTCTGGACACATTCCAGTATCTCAACATCTCTCTTGAATCGAGGAGCCCAGAACTGGACACAGGACTCAAGGTGTGGCCTGAGCAGTGTTGAGTAGAGGAAGAATAACCTCCATTGTCCCACTGACCACACTGTTCCTGATACAGGCCAGGATGCCATTGGCTCTCCTGGCCACCTGGGCACACTGCTGGCTCATGTTCAGCTACTATCTACCAGTACCCTCAGTTCCCTTTCCTCCTGGCTGCTCTCCAGCCACTCTGTCCCCAGCCTGTAGTGCTGCTTGGGGTTGTTGTGGCCAAAGTGTAGAACCCTGCACTTGACCTTGTTAAATCTCATCCCATTGGCCTCTGCCCACCCATCCAGCCTGTCCAGGTCCCTCTGCAGGGCTCTCCTACCTTCCAGCAGATCAACACCTGCTCCTAGCTTGGTGTCATCTGCAAACTTAGGGATGCTGGACTGTTGCTGCATCTTTAGTGTGTGTATCTTCACATATTTTCCTCCTCCTTTTTCTGTTGGCCAGACACTGTTCTTAAAACAGCCCCCCCACCTGTCTGGATACATTATATATTCAGTATGCCTGCTGGATTAGATTTATTTCTACAGAGCAAACTGAATCCAAGAGTGTTGGTGCAGTGTTGTGTGGTTTCATTTTTCTCATGTGCTGTTTTGGAGGGTTTTCCACTCAGCCATCTCGTTTAAGGAAGCAGAACTGCAATTAGTTAGCTGAGGTTGATCTGCGAGTGATAATGGCTGTAGTTTGATCTGTGTTCCGTTTTGGCTGAACGTGGTGATGTTTCTGTCTTCATGAATATGGAAAAGGGATGTTTGCAGGCTTTTTATAGCTCCTAAAACTGTTGATAAATGGATGACCTTTTGCTGACATCTAACAGCCAAATATAAAACGTTTGACAGCCTGCACTGGTGCTGCCAATTCGTTTGTACGCAGGGAAGAAGCTAGATAAGCAGCTGGTCACATAGTTGCCATCATATGTTATAAAATCAACCAAGAGTAATGCTTTGCAGTTCACCACTAGGCACCACGTATCAAACCCTTGCTTTTGGAGCGTGCTTTGGAGGGAGTAACAGGATCTGACAGATGGTGTCCTGTGGGGTGGCTTTGCTGAGCCTTGCAGGTGCAGCAAGCCCCAGGGCTGAAGGCTGTGCGGCTGAAAATGGTCGTCTTTCATCCCGGCTCTCCTGACCTGCGTCTAAATGAGCTGAGTGCTGTTAGAAATTTGCATTTTTACTGTAAAACAACAACAAAAAAAGAACTGCTCTGCACATTTACATTACAGCAGCTTCATGTGCCCATTAACAGCTGCTGTGCTTGCTTTAGTCCTGGAGGTACGACATCAATCTAGCGCTGTGGCCTGTGCGTTAATGAAACCCACAAAACAACCTTGCAAGAATGTGTTTGAGGTTGCCTGGCCAAGAACTCAGATTTCTAAAAGGACTGGCTAACAACTGCTGTGTGAATGGCCATGTGGAAGAGCTGTGCTGGGCAAGTGCCTGCAGCAGGTTGAGAGTAGCTGTCAAGAAGGAGACATGGGTGTATTGGTTGAGGAGAAGTTCACCTTGAGCTGACAGCGTGCTCATGCAGCCCAGAAGGCAAATCTGCTGGGCTGTGTCAAGAGGAGTGTAGCCAGCAGGGCAAGAGAGGGGATTCTGCCCCTTTCCTCTGCTCTGCTGAGACCCCACCTTGAATACTGCATCCAGTTGTAGCATCTATCATAAGGACACAGAAATGTCAGAGCAAGTCCAGAGAAGGGCCGCAAGGATGATCCAAGAGATAGAGCACCTCTGCTATGAGGATAGGCTGAGGGAGCTGGGATTGTTCAGCCTAGAGAAGAGAAGACTCCAAGGGGACCTTAATGCTGCCTGCCAGTCCCTGAAGTGAAGGGATCATAAAATCAGTCAGGGTTGGAAGGGACCAGAAACATCATCTAGTTCCAACCCCCCTGCCATGCCCAGGGACACCCTACCCTAGAACAGGTTGGTCAGAGCCTCATCCAGCCTGGTCTTAAACACCTCCAGGGATGGGACCTCAACCACCTCCCTGTGCAATCCATTCCAGCCTCTCACCACTCTCGTTCTCAAGAACTTCCTTCTCACATCCAGTCTGAATCTACCCATCTCTAGCTGTGCATCACTCCTCCTAGTCCTGTCACTACCTGTCACTTTCCTGATCCTACAGGAAAGCTGGAAAGGGGCTTTTCCTAAAGGTGTCTAGCAATAGAACAAGGAGGAATGGTTTTAAGCTGAGAGGAGTAGGTTTAGAGTGGATCTTAGGAAGAAGTCCTTCAGTATGAGGGTAGTGGGACTATGGAATGGGTTGCCCAGGGAAGTTTGGATGCCTCCTTCCCAGGGGTTGTTCAGGTCCAGGTTAGAAGAGACCTTGGAACAGTTGATTCTAGTTGAGAGGCATCCCTACCCGTGGCAGGGAGCTTGAAGTAGATGACCTCTGAGGTCCCTTCCAACCCAAGCCATTCCGTGGCTCCCAGGCTGGATTGAGATTATTCACACATTGAACGGGAATGCCCCCAGATGCATTCCAGAGAGTGATGCTGTGTTGCTGCTTGAAACCAGGGTTCATGCAGCTTCTCTTTACTGCATGGCCAGAACACCAGTCTGAAGAGCCTCGCTGATGTTTAACCTGAGATGCAGTTTGGCTTGGCGAGGCTGCTGGCTCACTAGCTGGGACTCTGACACGCTGCTTTCTGCTGTCTCCTGGCCCACAGCCACTTGCCCGCGTACCTGGTGGCGGCGTTCATCAAGCGTCTGTCCCGGCTGGCCCTGACCGCCCCTCCCGAGGCCCTCCTCATGGTCATTCCCTTCATCTGCAATCTCTTCCGGAGGCACCCTGCCTGCAGGCTGCTGGTGCACAGACCCAATGGGCCAGAAGGTAAGGGGGAGCATGGGCAGGGGAGTTTTGTGATGTGCCTTCAGACAGCACGAGGAGGAGGATTCCTGTGAAGGAGGAGGGGAGATCCCAGTGCCAGTTCTGAGGTTTAGGAGGATCCCTCTGTCCCTCGAGCTTGTGGAAAGCCAGCAGGCTGCTCCTGCTAGCTCTCTAATGCTGAGCACCTGCCTGCATTGCCTCCTGTCTGACCTTGGGCCTCACAGTTGGCTCCTCTTGTTCAGCTCAAGGCTGTAAAGAAGAAGTGCAGAAATGAGAGACCTCCTCAATTTCTATCTGTAGTGATTTTGAGTAGGTTGCCCTGTCACAGAATTAACCAGCTTGGAAAAGACCTTCAAGATCATCAAGTCCAACCTATCACCCAACACTTTCTAATTAACTAAACCATGGCATTAAGTGCCTATCCAGTCTCCTTTTAAACACCTCTAGGGATGGGGACTCCACCACCTCCCCAGACAGCCTGCTCCAATGCCAATCACTCTTTGTGTGAAGAACTTCCTAACATTTAGCCTGTTAGGGCCTCAGTACTCACTCATGTTGTGACTTTATCTCCCTCTTTTATCTGGGCTTTGATGGTGACCATTTGAAGCTGGCTGAGATGCCTATTCCAGTTCTTTGTGCCCTGCATCCTGTGCTCTGTAAAAGTTAGGTGATTCTGTAGTGCTGCCGGCAGGGACTTGGGTCGGGTGGGATGTGTAAACTTGTTCCTGGATCCTAAGTGTCTTGAAATGAGTAACTCTGGCTGCAGCACTGCTCTTGGGGGCTGTTGTTCCCACTGGGGATATGTACACCATGTAGGTGGTGTTAGCTCTGTGTCTCTGTTTCTTTAGCTATG
This sequence comes from Tricholaema leucomelas, assembly GCA_013400475.1. NCBI lineage: Eukaryota > Metazoa > Chordata > Aves > Piciformes > Lybiidae > Tricholaema lacrymosa > Tricholaema leucomelas. Next base: position 918,404 of record WAAF01008814.1, read on the forward strand.
CCTGAAGATCCATACATTATGGAGGAGGGGGAGCCATCTGAAAGCAGGGCTTTGCAGAGCTGTCTCTGGGAGATTCAGGTATGTCAGCTAAGAAGGAACATGGGTTTCTCCCACCCTGGCTGCATCCTTGACACATGTTGGCAGTGAGCAGTCCCACTTACAAGAACCTGCTGACACATGAGTCGAGTTTCTGGCTGATCATTTACTCTGCAGCATTTTCTATCCCAGCATAAGAGGCAAAAGATTCCATGAGCTGAAGAAATCTTACGTGCTAATTAGTAGGTGACTTGTGAGCACACTTCTGACCGTGCAGCTCAGAAGTGTCACTTAACAGCTGAAACAGACTAAATAGCTGCAAATGTGTGAGGCTTTTTATTTGCTTTGGAGGGGAGAGGGGAACTTGCTGAGCAGTGATGGAAATTAATTGGGTACAGCCAGGTCATCCTGTGGAAATGGCTTTAAAATTGCTGGAGAAGATTGTAAGATTCACCTTTCACCTGAGTCATTTGTAGGATGGTGTATGAAGGTTGAAATTGGTTAAATTACTCCTAATGGTTTTAAAACCTTAATGCCAGGACTATCACTTTCCATTTAAATGCTGCAAGGCTTTTCTGTAAGGGGCTGAAGTAGCTAGAAGAATGTTGTACAGGAGCAGGAAGCCCAGAGCAGGAGCTTGGATGTGGCATCAGAGCTGTGAAAGACCTCAGGATGTGGTTATGCATTGTAGGCATGGCCTGTGGAGCAGTCTGTCTTGAGCTGGCTGTGAACCAGGTGAGAGGGACCTTTGGTGTGTTGCTGAAATGGGGGTTGCCTGGAGCTCTGTAGTAGCACAGTGTAGCACACTTGCCTCTGCCAGAATTTGCTGTTCACTGAGGAGGTGGCCATTAAAGGGCCAGATACCTGCATGGGAATCCAGATGGGTGTGTGTTACTCTGTACTTATTAGACCATCGCCTACTTGTCTTGGTACTGCAGGCTCTGCAAAACCATTATCACCCAGATGTGGCCAAGGCAGCTGCTGTCCTGAACCAGTCACTCTCTGAAATGGAGGATGACATCTCAGGGCTCCTGGAGCTCTCAGCTTATGAGGTAACATTGCTGTGCCTTTCTGAATGGCTGGAACCAGAGGAGAGTGGACTGGTTCCTGTGTCATGTTCACCAACCGTGCTGCTGGGTGGGGAGACTGACTGGCTTTGGTTACCTAGAGCCAGTGAGAAACAGGAGAGTACCTGTTCAGTAGCAGAGCATGAGGCAGCAGGAGGGCAGGGCTGGCTTTTCCATAAAGGTTTATGTGCTGGATCTTTCAGGAGGCTAGAGCCAGCAGTGGTGCCAGCCAGGGTGAAGGGTTTGGACTGAGTTTTTAGAATAGAATAGAATAGAATCAACCAGGTTGGAAGAGACCTCCAAGATCATCCAGTCCAACCTAGCACCCAGCCCTAGCCAATCAACCAGACCATGGCACTAAGTGCCTCATCCAGTCTTTTCCTGAACACCTCCAGGGACGGTGACTCCACCACCTCCCTGGGCAGCCCATTCCAATGCCAGTCAGTCTCTCTGTCAAGAACTTCCTCCTAACATCCAGCCTATACTTCCCCTGGCACAGCTTGAGACTGTGTCCTCTTGTCCTGTTGCTGGTTGCCTGGGAGAAGAGACCAACCCCCACCTGGCCACAACCTCCCTTCAGGTAGTTGTAGACAGCAATGAGGTCTGCCCTGAGCCTCCTCTTCTCCAGGCTGCACACCTCCAGCTCCCTCAGCCTGTCCTCATAGGTTTTGTGTTCCAGGCCCCTCACCAGCTTTGTTGCCCTCCTCTGGACATGTTCCAGCACCTCAACATCTCTCTTGAATTGAGTTTTGCCAATATCTCTTTTTTTCTCCTTTATAGCTGTTTGATAAAGAAGTAAAGAAAAAGGCTACTGATGTGCCCCTGGAGTTTGAACAAGTACGAGGTTTATTTGGGAAGAAGAATGATATTTTTGCAGAGCACTTCAGTTTAGCTTGATGAGATCTCTTTCATACACGTTTGTACCGCTGACTGATCCTGCACACAGAGCCGAGAGCTGCGCCGCTTGAGGAAGGTGCAGCCTTCTTCAGCAACCTTTGCCGCTACCCGTGGATGGACTTGCCTTTGTTCCTCGTTCTTACATGCTGCCATCTGATATTTGGGAAGGATTTTTCCTTGGAGCAGTGTTTTCTGGACTTGTTCACTGCTGGGATTCCAGCCCTGTTCTCCAAAGCTGCTGGTGCTGGCTGTGATCGGTGACTGCATTCACAGAGCACCTTGCTGCTGCTCAGTGGGACTGGGGGGAGCTGGGAGGTCTGGCTACTGGTCGTGTTTTTCAGTTGTGTTGCTGTTATACTTGAGCTGACAACCTGTTTGTAGCTTCAATATATATCTGTAAACAATGATATTCTAATTATATTTTTTCATAGACACTCAGCACTGGTCAGGCCAGACCTTGAGTCCTGTGTCCAGTTCTGGGCTCCTCAATTCAAGAGAGAAGTTGAGATACTGGAACGTGTCCTGAGAAGGGCAACGAAGCTGGTAAGGGACCTGGAGCACAGCCCTGTGAGGAGAGGCTGAGGGAGCTGGAATTGTTTAGCCTGGAGAAGAGGAGGCTCAGGGATGACCTCATTGCTGTCTACAACTACCTGAAGGGAGGTTGTAGCCAGGTGGGGTTGGTCTCTTCTGCCAGGCAACCAGCAACAGAAGAAGAGGACACAGTCTCAAGGAAGGTCTAGGCTGGATGTTAGGAGGAAGTTGTTGTCAGAGAGAGTGATTGGCATGGGAATGGGCTGCCCAGGGAGGTGGTGGAGTCGTTGTCCCTGGAGGTGTTCAAGCAAAGTGTGGATGAGGCACTTAGTGCCATGGTCTGGTTGATTGGCTAGGGCTGGGTGCTGGGTTGGACTGGATGAGCTTGAAGGTCTCTTCCAACCTGGTTGATTGTATGATTCTGTGATCTTTAAAAGGATCTTTAGCCTCCTGTGTGCTTGCCTTAACACTCCTACGTTTAAGACACTGAAAGCTCTGGTTTGTCAAAACCAGCTCATAGAATGATTCTCACTGCTTCCATCTGTGAAGTGTTGCTGATGTTCCCTCCGTGTACATCCATCTCGTGCTGGAAGGTTGCTTAATTCAAAATGCTCCTGAGCTTTGGCAATTAGCATAATCCTGGTGACTGCCATAGCAAGGGAGGCCAACTGAGGTGCCTAATCCTTGATTTTTGCTTCAGAGTGATAAGCAGCTTCATGTAGTTTTGCTTGCAGCCTGCAAGTGTTGGAGGAGCTCTGCCCAGCGACGAAGTTTTAACTAGTTCACTGACACCAGGTGGTTTTGTTCAGTTGGGTTTTTCATGTGGTTCCAGAAGTCATGCAGGAATTCCTTCTGATAGAGTTTTTATTTCCCTAAGGTTTTAAATTTCAGATAAACTCCTTATTAGGAACTCAGATAAATTTATTAGGAATGCAGATAAACTTTTCCCATTAATCATTTTCAACACTTTTCTCATTGGACTTTTAACTCTGCCTGCATATTTTGATATATTTTGTGGAGGAGAAAATGCAGTCAAAGTGGAGGCCAAGAAATTTCTGTCAGACAGGACTGTGAGAGTTGGGTGAGGAGAAATGGAATGAAATTCAACAAGGACAAGTATAAAGTCTTGCAGCTGGGGAAGAGACCAGTACAGTCTAGGGACTGACCTGTTGGAGAGCAGCTTTGGGCAAAGGGACCTGGTGGACAGAAGGGTGGTGAATGTTGCAGGAGTATGTATTGGATGCCTGCCTCTGCAGCTTCTTTCACTCAGGCTTGCCCAGTTCTATCTGAGATTACTGCTGGGCAGCCTCATTCATTTCTTTCATAATATTGACAGGAGTGTTAGAATTAATTTTCAATGCATAAATATTTAACTATTCAGACATGGGGCAAGTCAAGGTCTTGTGGTGTTGAGTGAGTTTGGTTGATTTTTGTGTCTGTCCAGAGGGCAAGTAGGATCTTCCTGTCAACACGAAGCTGTTTCAGGACTGTGAAGCCACCAGCATCTCCCATGCCTCACCAGCCATGGATCATAAGTGCTGTACTGGAATTAATGGTGACTTGATTGGAGCAAGATGCAGTTTTATTTTCCTGCTTCTGTGTGCTGACTGCTGCAGCTCCTGCTGACACTAGGCAGTGTCAAGCTGACAGTGTTTTCAGCTCTCTGAGTGTATCTCAGTGCTGAGCTGAAAGTGCTGTTAGCACTTAAGTATGTGGAGCTTGCCTGGTGTGACTGGAGGATTTTGTGGCGGTGCCACACTGCTTGGTTTAGAGAAAACAGACCACAGACAGCTCAGAGGTGCTTACAGCTTAGAGCCTGAATGCACTTCAGACCAGCCTTGAAGGTCTTCCAGAAACTTGATCTCTCTCATCTCTGATGCTGTACTTGCCTGAGCAACATTCCTAAACCATCACTTGGGTGGAGATATCTTTAAGCCCCTGCCTGTCCTTGGGAAAACATTCCACCTGGTCTTTCATCAAGCTTTTATCTTTAAACTTTCACCCTCCTCCCCTCAACAAAAGGCATCAGGAAAAAAAATCAGCAATTATAAATATTGAAAGTTTCATCTGCTCTGAGTGAACAACCCTTATCAGGCTGCACAGCCGCTCCTGCTCCTGCTCTACAGGTCTCCACAGACCGCAGATTATAGATGCTTTAATCATAGTGTGTATTAACTGGAAGGCCAGATTGAAGCAGCAGGCAGAGAGTGCATAAGTCACTCCTGTTATTATTTGATTTTTATCAGGTGTGGGGAGCAGGGAGAGGGCTGTTCTGGGGGTTGTTGTTGGGTTATTTCAGTGAGCATAAAAGATAGTTTTATGAAAACATTGACATAGTCCCTCAGCCTCCCTCCCCGTCACTGCCCCGTTCCCCCACCAGAGGATAGGTGATAAGGTCTCCAGTTTCTGAGGACTGCCCTTGGTTTATCTTCCTGAGCTTTCGTTTGTCTAAAGGCTGTTCAAAGTCATCCCAGCCTGAGGGCAGAAGATTGAGCTGCTCACCAAGAGTATGATGAGATTTATCTCGCGAGTCAGAGGTTCTCAGCGACTATGGTGTTTGTATTAATCAGCTTAGATCCTTCTCTTAAGGTATTCATTGAGGAAGAAAGTGTACATTTACATCCATAAGCAGAAGTGTAAATGCCATTGAGAGCCCTGGGGCAGGCATGCCCCAAGTAAAGACATCTCTGCTCTGGGGCAGTCAGTGCCTATCCTCTTCCAGCACAGTGGGACGTGAGAATGCTTGGATGCAGGCTGGCAATGGTCCTCCAAGTTATAAGGCTTGTGTTTAGAGTAACTAACACTTCACAGCATGCACTGAGGTATCTCAAGGGGGTGTTGGGAAGTGCCTGACACACATCCCCAACCAACTCTTGAGTTCATGTCTGCTCCTTTGGACTGTGTGTAAACTCTTTTCAGCATACAGGAGCTAGACATTGAGTGAGCTGATTCATCCTGCCTTAGCTCCAAAGGGACCAGATCCACAGACAACCAAATGCTTGAAAAGCAACAGTTAAAAACTGCTTAGCCCCACTGACCCAGCTGCTGTTAGCAGCACTGAAGTGGTTTCTCAGCCCTGAGCTAGTGAAAGATGCAGTGCAGCCATAGCCCTTGTGTTTGCCACTTCTAAAAAGAAACCAAGTGAGCTCTTGGGTAATTTACAGCCCTGCTCAGGCAAAGAGGATCTCAGTTCGACTGACACCAGCCTTCTCCAGCACCATCATAATCAATATTCATTAACTGAAGTCTATTGGACTTGGAGATTTACTGCTATTACTAAGCCAAGAGTCTATCTTACTGCAGTTTATGAAGGAAATTTTAGCTCTGTTAATAAAAAGAAATGCTTTTCTGCAGTTTCTCAGCTCTGCCCTGAGCTGTGCTTGCATCTCTAAGAGAGAACTGGAGCATCTGGGTAGAGCCAAAAGAGATAAAAGCAGAGGGAAAGTTTCTTCAGAGCTGGGGAAAGGCACTGGCAGCAGGGTTAGGGTATCACTGGCTTCAAAAGAACTGTTTTGGCCTTCTGTAGTTTCCTAAGGTGCCATCCTGCGTGCATCTAACAGGAGCAAAATGAGCTGTCTGGGCACATCACCTGCTCAGCAGCAGGCCTGAGCTCTGGCCAATTGCTTGGCTGCTGCTGGAGCACTGTCAGTCAGGCATGAGCACCCCGCTGGAACCCAGGGAGCTCACCCCATGTTTTATAGCTGGAAGGTATCTGCCAGCAATCACTCCTAGGTCCTCATGGGCTGCAGTACCAACTTTCCTCCTCCTGAGAAGTAAACCCCAACAGCCAGGATGCTGCCGCACACACAGAGCATCCTCCTAAGAGAGTTAAACCTGCACACACCATGGCCTGCTGGTATCCCCATTGTGTTGATAACCAAATGGAGCAAACCTTATCAAGCTGAGCAGATTGCAGGCCTGCTAATGTAGCATGGCTCACACTAAAGATAATTGAGGCTTTAATAAAGCCACTCATTACCCAGGCTGGGGCTGGGGTGCTATGTGAGGAGAAGGATCAATCACAGGTGGCTGTTTTTAACTTCTATCAAATATTTAGGTGGGTGGCAAGGTGCATTGGTGTGCTGCTCTTGGGCTCTGAGATGTGAAGGGAATGAATCATCGTGTGCTTTTGCTGACATCAGTTTTGTGCAGGTTGGGAGAGGAAGGGTTTATATTTTTGTTGTCTCAGCTGGATACAGGAGATACTATGTGCTGTGCTATTGGAAACACAGAGGTGATGATCAACACAAGAAGGACATGGAACTGCTGGAGCGGGTCCAGAGGAGAGCCACGAAGATGCTCAGAGGGCTGCAGCAGCTCTGCTATGAGGACAGGCTGAGAGAGTTGGGGCTCTGCAGCCTGGAGAAGAGAAGGCTTCGAGGAGACCTTAGAGTGGCTTTCCAGTATCTGAAGGGAGCCTACAGGAAAGCTGGGGAGGGACTATTTACATGGTCTAGTAATGTTAGGATGAGGGGGAATGGGTTTGAACTGGCAGAGGGGAGATTTAGACTGGATGTTAGGAGGAAGTTCTTTACAGTGAGGGTGGTGAGACACTGGCACAGGTTGCCCAGGGAGGTTGTGGATGCTTCCTCCCTGGAGGCGTTTAAAGCCAGGCTGGATGAGGCCTTGAGCAACCTGCTCTAGTGGGAGGTGTCCCTGCCTATGGCAGGGGGTTGAGCTGGATGATCCTTGAGGTCACTTCCAACCTAAACCATTCTATGATTCTATGATTCTATAAGAGCTGTGGTTCCCAAGTGGAAGGTCTGCAGTCTCATCAGCTGGTGAAGAGACAGGTCTCTGCTGGGTGTGCTGCTCTGGCTAGATAAGGTCCTCCTGCAACTCAAGCAATAGCTCTTGGAGTTGAGTAAGCCTTGAGGGAAGCTGTAGGTGAAATTTGCTGCTGTTTCAAACAGGTAGACTTATAGAGGGAGGCCAGAGTGAGGGATGCTGGCAGTAAGTGAAGTCCTACCACCGTGCCTGCCCTGGGCAGGCAGCAGGGATGTCTGCTGGTGCTGCTGACCCTAGTGTGCACCATGGAGCTCTGCCTTGGAGCCCAGCAGAGCAGCTGGGCTTAGCCAGATCTGGGGACCAGTACGTGGTGATCTTGCCTGATACATGCCTGAAAGGTGGGATGGCTCCAAGCCTCAGAGGAGCTAAAAGGAGCTGGAACAGATCCACTTTTGCATCTTGCCTCAGGGCTTGTCTTCCTGCACTCAGTAGCTGTAGCATATGGTTCTTTCCACAGATCCAGGTCTCTCCTGTGAAGCTCCTCATAGAATCATAGAATGCCAGGGGCTGGAAGGGACCTCGAAAGATCATCTGTTCCAGCCTTCCTGCCAGAGCAGGATCACCTAGAGCAGATCCCACTGGGACACATCCAGATGGTTCTTGAGTATCTCTAGAGAGGGAGATTCCACAACCCCCTTGGGCAGCCTGTTCCAGTGCTCTGTCACCCTCACAGTGAACAAATTCTTCCTCAGGTTCACATGGAATCTCCTATGCCTTAATTCTGACCCATTGCCCCTTGTCCTGTCACTGGGCACCACCAAGAAGAGGCTGGCTCCATCCTCCTGGCACTCACCCCTTACATATTTATAAACATTAATCAGGTCACCCCTTAGTCTTCTCCTCTCCAAGCTTTTCCTTGTTAAGATGACTCCTGAAGCATCCTGCCTGGCTGGAATGTTTCCTCTGAACCATGTCTGCCCAAAGGCTCGATTTATCAAAGGTATGTAGTGAATGGACTCCTGTTGTCTTTAAGGAGCAGAATATAAATATTGATGGCAGCTTTTATTCTCTTCCAACTCATTAAGAGATCTATGGCCTGATTGCTTCCAACTTTCTCTTTATTTCATCCGTGGCAGCAGGGATTGTTTTCCCAGCAAAAATCCTCCCAGTTCCTTGTGAACTCAAGAGTGGGAGCTGGAGCTCTTTGCTGTGAGGATGGTGAAGCTCTGGAACAGAGAGGTCGTGGTTGCCCCTATCCCTTGAGGTGTTCAGGGACAGTTTGGACGGGGCTTTGAGCAACCTTTTTTAACACTGCAGGGAGGTTGGACTAGGTGATCCCTTCCAACCCAAAGCATTCCATGATGCTCTGTTACCAGGTCACAAAGACCGGAGCAGCATGCTCAGGACTGGCCCAGCACCTTCCTTGCTGTCACAGTGTTTTTTCCCCAACCAGCTCTCCGCGGATCTGAGCGCCCCGTTCCTGCGCTCCGGGGCTGGCTACCTGCCTGCTGGGGTGGAGCTCAGCCTTGGGCAGCGAGGAGCAAACAGGGACGGAAGATGCTCTGCTGGGGGCGAGGCGTGAAATCAGAACCCTGCTCGTGGTGGGCGTGAAAGCTGCATGAAGTCTTTTCTACTCTGGTTGATTCTGTGATCTTGTGAGGCCGGGGCAGGCTCGGCGGGTGGGGGCAGGCTGCCGGGGAGACGGACCCCCGGTGCGGTGGGAGCAGAGGAGTAAGAGCGCAGGGACTGAGCCCGAGCGGCCCGGGAGCTCTGCCTGCTCGCCGTGCCCGGGCTGGTGAAGCGGAGCTGGTGGCCACTAGAGGACGGTGCAGACCGGGCCCGGCGGCGCTCACGCCGCGGCCAGGGCCGGGCCGTGCCGGGCTGTGGGAAGGAGGGAGAGCAGTTCACGGCTGCGGGAACCTCCGGACCTTGCAGCTCCCCTGGGGTCGGAGTGTCCACCCGGGCTGGAGCATCGCTGCCGGGGTGGGAGATGTGTAAGTCCCTAGCAAACTAAAGAGAGCGGTGATGCCTGGTGACGGGACAAGGGGCAATGGGTGGGAGCCGAGGCACAGGAAGTTTCATTTAAACTTGAGGAGGAATTTTGTCACTCTGAGGGTGACAGCACACTGGAACAGACTGCCCAGGGGGGTTGTGGAGTCTCCATCTCTGGAGATATTCAAAACCCGCCCGGACGCGTCCCTGTGTGATCTGGTGCAGGAGATCCTGCTCCGGCAGGGCGTTGGGCTGGATGAGCTTTCTATGTCCCTTCCAGCCCCTGACATTCTATGAACTGTGCGAGTCTGAGGGTCGTGCGGGCTGGTGGGAGCTGTGGTGGACCTGCCCGAGGAACTGCCCTGCCGTGGTCCCGCTCTGCTGTGAGGGGGTTTTGCGGGGCCGAGGATGCTGAAGGGAGAAACAGGAGGCACAGGATGCTGGGCTGTGCTGCATCTTGGTGGCGCGGAGCAGTGTCCTCCCCGTCTGCCGCTGGGCTTGTCTCTTGGGTGCCTCGGCAGGTGCTGCGCGGTAGGGAAAGGAGACCGGGATCCTGCCGGGAACGAGCAGCGCAGATCTCTCCTCCCAGCACTGCCCTATCAGGCTGCGAGGAGTGCACTCCAGCGCTCCTCCTTTGGTCCCGGGCGCTCCGGTGTCACCCGTTATAATGACCGAGCCTGTGGTGTCAGCAGCAGCTTTGCTGCTGTTGCTTCACTGCTGCACAGGCAGCCTTCTCCTGCTTCGTCCCAAAGGAGCCACGTGTGGCATTTCATCCTTCTGTCTTTAAAGCTTGTCCTCATGACTTTCAGTCCCCCTTTAGGAAGCTGTTAGGATCCAAGATAGCATTAAAATATGTCCTTTAAATGTCACGGTAGATGAGCTGCACCTTTGTCCTTGGAGCATCTGACTGTCTTCAGTGCTCCCCTGAATTCTGTACCGAGGACCTAGAGTGACAAAGCATCCACCAGCAGGTGTCTGAATGAAACACCAACATGACAGAGACGGCAGCCCCAAGTGCCAGGCTTGATCTCAGAGATCCTCTCAGCCTAAGCAAACTCCATCTGCAAAAAAACTTGTATCAAGACTGAGCAATGAGTGCAACCACGCAGGAAACCTGCAGGAGAGGCTGTGCTTGAAGGCAGGGAGGGTGTGCCTGAGCACTCTTCTGTCCACAGAACACTCCCTGGAGGCAGGGCTGGTTTTGGCATGTTGGGACCCTCCTACACGGTCAGCTCCAAGCACAGAGTATGGTTATTCTTTCACACTGCCCATCTCTTATCTCTTGTGAAAGGCAGGTTCTCATGATCATCAGCAAGAGTCACTGGCTAGAAGAGTCACAGCCTTACTGCAGTGTGACAGAAAAAAATGAGGGGAGATGGATTTTCTGGTGCAATTTTGCTCTTCTGCCTGAACAGGAGTATGTAAAATTCAGGCTAGTGCCCAATGCTCAGCTCTGGGCTCAGAGAAAGTAGAATTGCTTTTTCTTCTGGCTTTCAGTCTGATGATGGGTGAGAGATGCTCATACAGATGAATGATGAAGGGAGAAAAGCATCTAATTAAATGCTCACCCCTGCCACCCAGTTGCAGCTACCCCTTTGTCACTCTATAATGCATCATAAAGGCTCTCTTGTTGATTTTCTACTGAGTATAGCAAACTGGAGCTGGATTCTGTTTCTGTTTTAGCTGTTTCTAATGCTGTTCATCATTGCTGTTATCTGTACACCATCTTACTTTGATAATAGGACTCCAAGCAGTGATAAAATAATGTGAGATTAAAATAACTACATAATAAAATTCCAGGTTAAGCTGAAACTGTGGTAAATCTTTCAGAGCTGTAGAAGGGCAATAGCTAAGCTGCATGGACTCAGTATTTTGTTGAATGACTGTGATAAAAATGTGTTGATCCACATTATAACTTTATGCCTGTTTCTGTGTAATAACCATGGCTACAGTTCAGCTGCAGTTTGGCACCCAGAAATGTCTCCTTTGAATTCAGAACGTGTTGCATGGCTTTTATCATCTCCAAATAGTTAACTCCCAAACAATATTTTTTAAGGGGTGGGTGTTGACTCAGTCTCAAGCTGCACCAGGGGAGGTTCAGGCTGCATGTTAGGAGAGGCTGAGGGAGATGGGACTGTTTAGCCTGGAGAANTTGTGAAGTTTTTCACAGCAAGAGTGATTGGCATTGGAATGGGCTGCCCAAGGAGGTGGTGGAGTCACCATCCCTGGAAGTATTTAAAAAGAGACTGGATGTGGCACTTAGTGCCATGGTTTAGTTGATTAGATGGTGCTGGGTGATAGGTTGGACTTGATCATCTCAAAGGTCTCTTCCAACATGATTAATTCTGTGATTCTGTGGCTCAGCACAGGGGGAAAACAGGAAGGACAGATCCCTTCTCCTGCTGGGAGCTCTTTGGTTTTATTGGTTCAGTGTGCTAGCCCTGCGAGTCCTGATTTATGACTGTAGCCACCAAGATGATAGAAGCAGGGCTCACAGGGCACTCTACGGCTGGCCAGAGCTGCAGGTGCTGAAGGCTGAGGCCGCTGGCTTCCCCCTGGTCTCCTCTGCCACATATGGATCTGCATCTCAGGTTTTACAGCCAGGCAGCCCATCACTCCTTCCGTGATGGCAAGCTGCCTAACGGCTCGCTCGGCCTCCTGGCTGCCGGTGCTTCCCATCTGCCAGCAGCGATGACGTGACCCCTGGCTTTTGGTTGAGGCCTCATCGTGGCTCTGATGGCACTTGAGAGCTGTGAATCATCTCGGCCCCGTTTGCTAATTGCTGGAGAAGTCTGCTGTGTGTCTGCTGGCAGGTTCTGCTTCCTGAGGAAGCTGTGGAGCTGATTTGGAAGTGAGGCACCAGGCAGATTCAAGGAGTTTCATTAGCTGCTTGCATCCAGCATTTCTCATGTAGCATTAAGTGGTTTTGGCTCATGGAAAGCAGAATCAGGCCAGGCAAGGTGAACACAGAATTGGGACCTCTGCTGGGGAGGGCTGCCCAAGCCCTTTGCTGGGCTCAGGCTGCCAATCCTTACCCTAAGGAAGAGCTGCGGCTGTGATAATCAGGGCTGTGGCTCCTCCTTGGGCTCAGCATCTGCTGCAGGGAGAAGTGCCTTCTCCCTCCATCATGCTAAACTCACAGGACAGGCTTGTAAGTCTGGGAACCAAATTGCTTGCAGAACAAGTCTCAGATCTCCTTGCTTTGTAGAGCTGATGGCACTTCCGTGTTATTTTGATTTACTGTTTATTCCTTCAGTTCAGATCTGTGATCTGGCACTTGGCTCTGCTTAGTGTAGCGATCACTCCAGAATCCCACCTGCCACTTTGCTGCAAGACAGTGTAAAGCTGTGGTGAAGCCCTGAAACGTTTCCGAAGTGATATCAGAGCCTCCTGCTCTCCCTGCCAATGAGCATCTCGTGGAGCAGCTTTGAGGGTAGGCAGGGGAGGAAGATTGCTGAGGCAGACTTTTAAAAGAGAAATTAGAAATTATTGAGCAATGTGCCCCCCCCTCCACCCCAGCCTGGGTCCATGACATCCTTCTTGTTGCTGGAGTTTTTGCTCTACATGATGAAACTCCTGCACTGACATCCACTGCGTGTTCCTTGAGACCCAGCACAGAAACCTGAGCACTGTAGAAGAGAAAAACATTTGCAGGCTTTGAGCAGAGTTGGGAGAGAAGGAAGGTCAGACTGCAGTGCTGGCTCACAAAGGGGCTTTTCTCCACCTCTGCAGGAGCAGAGTCTGTGCCACCAGAAGGGTGTCTGTAGACATATCAGATGCAGAGGTGTCATTGAATGACATTAGTGGAGTGGAAGCTTTTTTCCCCCTCTGATCCTCCCCACTGCAGAGTGTTGATGCTGGGATGGAGCTGATAGGTGTTGGGGCTGCTCCTAAAACCCTCAGTGATGTGCAGGCTGACTGACAGAGCTGTTTGTCAGTCTCATGGGCCAGGCATAGGGCAGTAATGCACAGTGGTCAAATGCTTTTTGCCAGCAGAACATACATGACTCCCTCTTCACTCCTGCCTCAGAGCTGGGTTTCAGCTCTTCTGAACTGGCTGATGTTACAGAAGAAGACTTTGAATGTTGAACGTGCAAGAAATGGCCTCTGAATGTCCTGAGTTCCTTACAGAGTATAAAGGACACCTGAATGTTAATGCACGTTACAGAGTGGAGGATAACTTCAGTGAGCACAGTGACATTGTACCAAAGATGAATTCAGCCTGAAGTCTTTCCTAGCAAATGCACCACCATCAATTCCTGTTTATTCCCCTGAAACCCTCAAGTTTGTGTTGACTTGTGAGCCAAGAGGACCCCAGAAGAAAGGCAGGAAGCAAGGAAATAACAAAGATATGTCTGTACACTGGGAAGGTAAATTGCTCCCTCAGAAGAAAAATGATCCTGAGGGTTACCAAGTCACCAGTAAACACAGCAGCAGGCTAGGGCTGAAGAGAGTCCCTGGCAGATAAGAAGATCAAGACTGGAAGGCTGCTGTCAGAGAAACCACAAAGACTGAAGTCTCCAGTGGTCTGGGACTAATCCTGAGCCTTCCCGTAACAGGCAAGAGCAGCAAATGAGTGCAGCATGGCTGCAAAGGGAGGTTGATTTGCCTGGCAGAATATGCATTTTAATTGCTCATTTTCTTTCCTTTTTTATGTGATTTGATTGTGAATTATGTTTTCTGCATTTGTAATTAGAGGGAAGAGCAGATGGTGAGGCTTTGTCTGAAGTGATGTCGCCATTGAAATAACTCATGGTGCTGGCTGACAGTTGGCTTGGGAAGGATGAGTTACACCAGGAAGATACTCTGGAGGCTGCTCTCACAGAGGCCCATGTTATAAACAGGCAGAGACATAGCTTGAAATGATAGAAGTCAGCATGGGCCCATTGAACTCTAACCCCAACCAAAATACCAACCCATAACACTTAAGCTTATCACTAACTCCAGCTCTAACTATAGCTGTAAATCTATCCCTACCCATACTCTCAGCCATAAGGCCCTGACCATAAACCTGGCCCTAACCCTAACTCTAATGGCCTAACTGTAACCCTACACTAAGCCTAACACTAACCCAACCCTAAACTGCACCTTAACATTAGCCCTAACTCTAACTTTAATCATAATGCTAACCCTTAACCCTAGTCCTGCCCTCACCTTAACCCTATAACTCACAGAACCATAGAATGGTTTAGGTTGGAAGGGACCTCAAGGATCATCCAGCTCCAACCCCCTGCCATAGGCAGGGACACCTCCCACTAGAGCAGGTTGCTCAAGGCCTCATCCAGCCTGGCCTTAAACACCTCCAGGGAGGAAGCATCCACAACCTCCCTGGGCAACCTGTGCCAGTGTCTCACCACCCTCACTGTAAAGAACTTCCTCCTAACATCCAGTCTAAATCTCCCCTCTTCCAGCTTAAACCCATTCCCCCTCGTCCTGACATTACCAGACCTTGTCAATAGTCCCTCCCCAGCCTTCCTGTAGGCTCCCTTCAGATACTGGAAAGCCACTCTAAGGTCTCCTCGAAGCCTTCTCTTCTCCAGGCTGCAGAGCCCCAACTCTCTCAGCCTGTCCTCATAGCAGAGCTGCTGCAGCCCTCTCAGCATCTTCGTGGCTCTCCTCTGGACTGGCTCCAGCAGTTCCATGTCCTTCTTGTGTTGGGGGCTCCAGAACTGCACACAGTACTCCAGGTGGGGTCTGATGAGAGCAGAGTAAAGGGGGAGAATCCCCTCCCTTGCCCTGCTGCCCACACTGCTCTTGCTGCAGCCCAGCACTCGGGTGGCTGTCTGGGCTGCATGTGCACACTGCAGGCTCATGTTGAGCTTTTCATCAACCCAGACCCCCAGGTCCTTCTCCTCAGGGCTGCTCTCAGCCATTCCCTACCCAGCCTGTATCTGTGCCTGGGATTGCACCGACCCAGGTGCAGGACCTTACACTTGGCCTTGTTAAACGTCATGAGGTTGGCCTGGGCCCACCTCTGCAGCCTGTCCAGGTCCCTAACCATAAACGTAGCCCTAACCCCAATTCTAACCCTAATATCAACCATAATCCTAACCCTAACCCTGCATCCAGGCTGGTTTACACCACCTAGGAAAGCTGTTCTCCAGGGAGAAACTCCTTTGTCCTTGCACCTAGAAATGGCCACTCTCACGCTGAGTTTGCAGCCAGCTGTGCTGTGTTGTTTACATGTAGCATGCCACAGCTGGAGCTATTTTACTTGTGAGTTTGAAAAGGACAGCCTTTCACATCCTTGGGATGTGCCCAGCTCTGCTTTGGCCCTGTCTCCTGCACCAGGAGGCAGGATTTTGTAATTCAAAACTTCCAGCAGAAATTATAAAGCTGAACTTGTGGAGTGAAGCCTTGGAAAGCTGCAAGAGTTCAATGAGGAGTGAAATCACTTTGCCTCTCTCTCTGTCAGCCAGACACTTCCATTCATCAGCTTCTCACTTGGTCAGTGGTTTGCAGTGAGAACGTTGGACTAGAGCCTCAGAAAGGCAGAGGATCCTAATCTTAGTTTAGAAAAAAAAGAGAGAAAACCCTTCCTGTAAAGTTGCTTAAATATGTTTTAGGCTTTCATTTGTGTCTCCTTTTATCAGACATAAGCTTTTGGTGATAAGCCAGTATGCTGAACAGGGAGCTGAGCTAATAAATCCTTTTCTTGGACCTGTCATTGCATGGGCCTTTTCCATTTCTGATTTCTATACCTCTCCAGGAGAGCCTGCACAGCTCTGTGATGCTTTTGAGGCAGTGTTTTAGTGGAAATGGTTGTGGTGACAGCCTGCATAGTTCATGTGCATCGTTCTCCACAGCTCAGTTTTGTTGTTCAATAGCTCCAAATGCAGGGTGCTGCACTTTGGCCACAACAACCCCATGCAGAGATACAGGCTGGGGTTGGAGTGGCTGGAGAGCAGCCAGACAGAAAGGGATCTGGGGGTGTTGATTGATACCTGCCTGAACATGAGCCAGCAGTGTGCCCAGGTGGCCAAGAGAGCCAGTGGCATCCTGGCCTGCATCAGGAATGGTGTGGTCAGCAGGAGCAGGGAGGTCATTCTGCCCCTGTACTCTGCACTGGTTAGACCACACCTTGAGTACTGTGTTCAGTTCTGGGCCCCCCAGTTTAGAAGGGACATTGAGATGCTTGAGCGTGTCCAGAGAAGGGCGACGAGGCTGGTGAGAGGCCTCGAGCACAAGCCCTACGAGGAGAGGCTGAGGGAGCTGGGATTGTTTAGCCTGGAGAAGAGGAGGCTCAGGGGTGACCTTATTGCTGTCTACAACTACCTGAGGGGTGGTTGTGGCCAGGGGGAGGTTGCTCTCTTCTCTCAGGTGGCCAGCGCCAGAACGAGAGGACACAGCCTCAGGCTGCGCCAGGGGAAGTTTAGGCTCGAGGTGAGGAGAAAGTTCTTCACTGAGAGAGTCATTGGCCACTGGAATGGGCTGCCCAGGGAGGTGGTGGAGTCGCCGTCCCTGGAGCTGGTCAAGGCAGGATTGGACGTGGCACTTGGTGCCATGGTCTAGCCTTGAGCTCTGTGGTGAAGGGTTGGACTTGATGATCTGTGAGGTCTCTTCCAACCTTGGTGATACTGTGAGACTGTGATACTGTTGTCAGGTAAGTCAGTGCCTGCTGCAGCTGCTGGGCAAAGTGACCGCAGGAGGAGGAAGAGTGTGACCTGCTCTGTGCTTGCAGAGAGTAGAGGAGCAAGGCTTGGAGTAAGGGCTGAGGAAGAGTTGATTCTCAATTCAGCTGGGGACTGGGTGCCTTGGAAACTGTAGCTTGCAGGGCTGAGTTTGCCAGGCACAGGGCACATCATCCGGAGGGAACGGTTGTGTGGAGGGCAGTCAGTCGTGCACTGGGGATTTTGCCTCGATCGAGAGTCTCTGTAATCTCATTCCTCTTACAGCACATTACAGGAAGAAAGCAAGCAAGGTGTGTGATGTTACCTGCCCTACATGCCTGAACTCTTTCTGAAGTTCATACACTGTGATCTTTCTTAGCAAAGTGCCGGAATGGGAGGGTGAGGAATCCTCACCCCCTTACGAACGAGCAAGACACAACTCAAACCAGCCCCGTAAGCCCTCTTGTGCATGCATGCAGCTCCCAGAATAACCTCTTCTGCCACCTCCCAGCCTTCCACCTCAGAAAGATAAGGTGGCCTCCATCTGCTTTCCTTCAGTCCTTGAGACAGGATGAGTGTCTGGTTAACAAGGCTCAGGAAACACTGACTCTTGAGTTCCTTCCCCAGGCTGGCTGGAGGACACTTGTTTATGATGTTCAGTTATGATAAATGGAAGACATATGGAGTGTAACCCACACCAGCTCTGTGGAGCACAACTGCCTTCATGCTAAGGCACATGGAAAAACGTTTTGCAGTCCTGGTTATTGCTTTCTGCCTCTTCCACCTTCTAGGAAAGCTGATCTGAGAAGGATAGGAGGAGTGATTTGTTACAGTGTGCTGGTTTGAAGCACAATATTTTAGTGAGAAAAAAGAGATGATAGGCTGTGAAAAGGAAACAGTGGTAACGTCTACTTCATTCATAGGCCTGCTGAGATGTATAAAAGCAAGAACACAAAACATACAGAGTGGGAGACAGTGTCAGGGTGTGTGTGTCTCTGTCGCAGTGGGTGCCTTGGGTTGCTTCTGTGTAACTAATCCTTCTGCTTCTAACTCCCCCCCTTGGCAATCCTCCCACCTCACCCTGCACATAAGGCAAACTCTGAGATAAGGTAAAGGTGTGGAAAGAAGCTGGAAGGGTGGTTGGGAGCCCCTCCTGGGGATGCTGATTTCTGGGAGGGTTGTTGTGTTTCTGTATAACTTCTAAGTTACATATTTCTGTCTATAGCTGTATAGATTTGTGATCTGTTGTAAATATCTGCTTGTGTAGTGTGCTAAGCTGTAAAGAGAAAGCTTCATTCCTTAACTTTCAGCCAGCTGAGTCTGGGTGATTTCATGAGAGAGGGAGGGCAGGTAACTCCCAAACCATCACATACAGTGAGGGCTTGTCCTTGTGTGGGATGACATGGGGCAGTGCAGTTCAGGGAGAACTTCAGGCTGAGCTTACATACACCCCTGAGGACATTGCTTGTTCCAGAGGCAGAATAATACCACGATGCTGATGCCACCCTCCTGGCCTCCCTTAGTCTTAACTGGGTACCTGCACCTCGTGCTTCAGGCAGCATCAATGCAGCTCCTGTATGTTTTGATGTATAAAGGACCACTGAGAAGGTGCCAAAACAAATCAAACCTACTTATGGGGGGATGTGCCTGCTTGGGCAGGGCTCTGGTGGCTTCTGCAACAGCAGGGAGGACGTGTGGGAGGCTTCCAAAGGGAATTTTGCTGGCTCTGGTGGCTGCAGTCAGACGGATGGGCTGCTGTGTGACAGCACCCTTCATCTTCTGTAGCGATGCGGTTACTCTCTGGCTGGTGCTTGTAAACACTCACAGATTATTTTTCTCTCCTCTTTAGTACAGCAACACCAAGAGCCCTTCCATTTGTGAACCCTACCTTAAAAGAATTAAAGAAATATACTCACAAATGTGCACACAGGCACACACATAGCATTTAAGGCAGCAAACAACTAGGAAAGCCAAGACGGACGTAATTCACTCTCCTTTTTTGCCTCTGATGTTTTTAAATGCCTCAAGTTCTCCTCTTATGGTTTATGATGTTATCATGCTCCTGTCTAAAGTACTACTTTGAAATACATTCTACAGGGTTATTTTCTCCATAAACCCCTCACAATAATAATTTCTCCTGTAAAAACTTCAGTTCCTACTCGTACTGTCACGTTGGACCTGCCAAGCCATCCACATCTATTTGCTGGCCAGCAAATTGCAGGCTTGTGGGTATCTGCTGTCCCCACTGGGGACTGCATTTATAAGTCACATTATGCCACTCTGATGACTCACTGCCTGAGCTGGCAGAGGTGGGCTCTGGTCACCAGCAAGGATGAGAGGAGATCAAGGGGAACGTTGAATGGATTGCTTCCTCTTAACATCCAGAGTGCTGTCCTGGGTCAGTTTGTGCTGCATCTGAGCACGGGGTTAGTGATCTTGAAATGGTCTCAGTGAAGGTGGTGTGTGGGTGAGGTGCTGGCTGTCCCATCTGACCTGAGTTGTCCCTTGGTGTGTGTTTACAGCCTGCACTGCTGCCACCTGTGTCATGCTGAAGCTGCAGCAACAGGTTGTGCCTGGCTGGGCTGGTCCTGGCCCCATCCCAAATAGAATAGAATAGAATAGAGTCAACCAGGTTGGAAGAGACCTCCAAGATCATCCAGTCCAACCTAGCACCCAGCCCTATCCAGTCAACTAGACCATGGCACTAAGTGCCTCATCCAGGCTTTTCCTGAACACCCCCAGGGATGGTGACTCCACCACCTCCCTGGGCAGCCCATTCCAATGCCAATCACTCTCTCTGTGAAGAACTTCCTCCTAATATCCAGCCTATACTTCCCCTGGCACAACCTGAGACTGTGATCCCCTCTTCAGATGCTGCTGTGTTGATGTGCAGGCAGGGATCTTGGCTCAGAGCTTCCCAGCCTGGAGTTTTGCTGTGCCTGCTTTTTGCACTGAAACAGAAGCACCCCATGGGATGTGGTGATGTGAAGGAGCTGTTACATTCTGCTCAGGCTCCAAACAAGTACCCAGTAGCTGCTGACTCAAGCTTTCTCTGAGCAGCAGCTTCTTGCTGTTCGAGGCAGACAAGAGCCATGGCTTTCAGACCTCGAGGAGGAGGAGGAGCAGGATGGTGCCCAATGTGCAGTTCTCAGCCACAGAGATGCTACTTTTATTGCCTGGTGTGTTTTGTAGAGCTGACACTTTAATTTCTGGTTGCAGTCCTCCCTCCTTGCTCTGGCATCTCCCCTCGGTCCACCTCTCGTGTCTTGTGATTTGTGAGAGGCCAAACCAGAGGCTTCTTGGAGAAATACATTTCCACCTGTTGCAAACTGGTGGGATTTTCTTCCCATACCTTTGGAAAGCATTCACACATTAACCCTCTCCTGCTCGGGTGTGAAACTCTTCCCAACTCCTGTTATAAGAAGGAAACAAAGATGTGGGTTATTGACAAGCCACGAGAGCATCCTCACGCTGCCTGGCACTGTGTTGTTAGTTTTGCTCTGGGTTGTTTCCCATCAGCTGGGAAAACGATGAGGTTATTTTTAGCTGGCTTTTAGTTGTTATTAAGTCCCAATTTAATCTTTGTTTTGAACTTCCAGCTCACTGCATAGATCATCTGAGGTGCTAACTGCTCCTGTCTTCAAAGTACACAGCTGAGGAGCAGTCTGCTGCAAGCAGGAATTCAATGTCTCTCCGGGTTTCAAGGTAGGAAAAGGATGGGCTCCTGTTGCTTGCATGTGGTGTGTGTTTGTCCAACAGCTGCTTCAACCTAGTCCAATGCAAACAGCAATTCATCTGCTGGGATTAGTTCAAACATTTTCCATGCATCTGTATCTGCAAACCACAGCTGCCTGTGTGCAGAGCCACCCTGCTCGGTGTGCCGCCAGAGCTGGTGCCTTTTGCAGCAGCTGGCAATTAGGGTTAGGGCAGCCTACACAGAAGAAGGGGTCAGGGAAATGCAGAGATGCTGCTCATGAGCTGGCCCAGCTCCAGGACTCTTCCTGCTTCTTGCACCATGATAAAACCCAGGAGCACTTAATCTTCCTGCTGAGACCCCATCCTGAGTACTGCCTTCAGTTTTGGAAACTCGAGTTTAAGAGGGACAGGGATCTGGTGGAGAGAGTCTGGTGGAGGACTACAAGGATGATGAGGAGACTGGAGCACTGCCTGATGAGGAGAGGCTGAAGGACCTAGGGCTGCTTAGTCTGGAGAAGAGAAGACTGAGAGGGCATTTAGAATCGTAGAATCAGTCAGGGTTGGAAGGCACCACAAAGATCATCTAGTTTCAACCCCCTGCCATGGGCAGGGACACCCTACCCTAGAGCAGGCTGCCCACAGCCTCATCCAGCTTGTTTATAAACATCTGAGGGCTGGGGATCAGGAGGGGGGGACAGGCTCTGCTCACTGCTACCTGGGATAGGACAAGGAGCAATGGATGGAAGCTGCAGCACAGGAGGTTCCAGCCCAACACAAGGAAGAACTTCTTTCCTGTAAGGGTCCCAGAGCACTGGAACAGGCTCCCCAGAGAGGTTGTGGAGTCTCCTTCTCTGAAGCCTTTCAAGGCCTGTCTGGATGTGTTCCTGTCTGACCTGAGGTAGATTGTATGGCCCTGTTCTGGCAGGGAGATTGGACTGGATGATCTCTTTGGGTCCCTTCCAACCCCTAACATCCTGTGATCTCTTCTGCATTGTGGTTCTTCTCTCTGGAGCAAACTCTTCTCATAACCAAGCAGGGCCTTTTCCAATGATTCTGGTTTACTTTTTTCCTTCTCCTTCTCTCTCTCTCTATTTGTTTTCACAAATAAATGTGCCCATAACAGTTAAACCACACACCACTGAAGTTTAGCACTATTTTGGAAGAGATATTAGCAACGTATTTGCTACGAAGGCAATGAGGGGGAAGAGCATTACCAGGATGTCTCATGGAAGAAAGTCTATGTGGTTTTCTTCCCCTTGCTGCCCAGTTAGTTCTTAAATTTCTCTACAATAAAGCTGACATGGAACAGCAGAGACAACCAATTTCTTTCTTCTTCTGCTTTCCCTTTATTATAGAACATATAAAATCTATAGAAGAAATATTTATAGTGAAAAAATGTATAATTTAAATCACAGAATCACTCAGGTTGGAAAAGACCTTTGAGATCATCAAATCCCCAACCTATTGCCCAACCTTCCACATCCTGTCTCTTTTTAAACACCTCCAGGGCTGGAGACTCCACCACCTCCCTGGGCAGCCCATTCCAATGCCAATCACTCTCTCCGTGAAGAACTTCCTCCTAACATCCAGCCTAGACCTCCCCTGCCACAACTTGAGGCTGTGTCCCCTTGTTCTGTTGCTGGTTGCCTGGGAGAAGAGACCAACCCCCACCTGGCTACAGCCTCCCTTCAGGTAGTTGTAGACAGCAATGAGGTCACCTCTGAGCCTCCTCTTCTCCAGGCTGAACACCTCGAGCTCACTCACCCTCTCCTCATAGGGCTGTGCTCCAGCCCCCTCAGCAGCCTTTGTGCCCTTCTCAGGACACATTTGAGCACAAAACATGTAATGATATTATATAGTTTATATATATATACACACACACACCCCCCCCCACACACACACTCCTTTTATGGCCTAAAATTCCGCCAAGGTGGTGGTGGTGGGGTTACAGTCATAGAATTGACCAGGTTGGAAAAGACCTCCAAGATCATCCAGTCCAACCTAGCACCCAGCCCTGGCCAATCAACCAGACCATGGGTATTAGGAAAGAATTCTTCTCTGCAAGGGTGGTCAGGCACTGGAACAGGCTGCCCAGGGAGGTGGTGGAGTCACCATCCCTGGAGGTGTTCAAAAAATGGATGGGTGTGGCACTTCAGGACATGGTTTAGTGGCCATGATAGTCTTGGTGGTTGGACTTGATGACCTTAGAGGCCTTTACCAACCAAAAGGATTCTATGATTCTATAAGCTTTAAGAACGAGGCACAAACTATTGTGTTATGCTAATCACAGTTGACCCTCCAAGGAATGTGCTGCATTTCCATCCTAGAAGTCTAATTCCAAAGCCCAGCACAGAGGTGTTGGCAACCTAAAAAAGACTGATACATTGGGTTGGCTTTTGTTCTTCTCTTTTTCCTCCTCATTTCTTTCCTTTTCTGCATGGCAATAGCATTTGCATTTCATTTTTCTACTATGAACATTTATCCTTGTCACTATTTAACAAGCATATTAGCAATGAAAAATGGGAGAGGGGGGGGAAAAAATGAAATGCAGTGTGACCAGGTTGCAATTAGCCCATGAGATGTGTGAGGCTATAGCTTGAGGAGCTCCCGACACAGTGCCCACTTCAAAAACTAATTATAGTGGCTGCATTATAAACTGCACCATTGGTACCTGCTGCCTGCACAGCCAGCAGCTGAGAGCAATTGTTTGGTCCTGGAATTGATCTGAAAGGAAGCTCAGAGGGGAAAGAGGAGCAGCCCCTGCATGCTTCAGTCACATGGTGTCAGTGAGGCCTGATCCCATGGCAGAGATATTCCAGCAGCATTGTCACAGGACAACTGAGTCAAGGAATTCCATTTCCTGCCCTTGTTCCAGGCTTTGTTAGGTGTGAATTGAATCATAGCATTGAAATCAAGCCAGGTGGGCTTGCCTCTTCTCCCAGGCAAGCAGCAACAGAACAAGGGGACACAGTCTCAAGCTGTGCCAGGGCAGGTCTAGGCTGGATATTAGGAGGAAGTTGTTGGCAGAGAGAGTGATTGGCATTGGAATGGGCTGCCCAGGGAGGTGGTGGAGTCACAGTCCCTGGAGGTGTTTAAGAAAAGCCTGGATGAGGCACTTAGTGCCATGGTCTAGTTGACTGGATAGGGCTGGGTGCTAGGTTGGACTGGATGATCTTGGAGGTCTCTTCCAACCTGGTTGATTCTCTGCTGTGCAGTTTAATCTTTGTCAGTGCTATGGTCGTGCTCGGTTTCATGCCCTGCATGATAGCATTGCTGTAAGCATGAACGTTTGACTTCTGGTTGTATCTTCCCAGACAACGTGGGAGGAGGTCTGGATTGTTTGGCTTTTCTATTTGTTTGCTTTAGTGGTCAGGCTTTGGAATAGGTTGCCCAGGGTGGGTGTGGAGTCACTGTATCTGGGACAAGTCAAGAAACAGTGGGAAGGGTCAGAGTTCATCAAGAAAGACATGGACATGGCACTTTGGGAAATGATTTAATGGCCATGGTGGTGTTAGATCACAGCTGAACTCAATGGTCACAGAAGTCTTTTCCAACCAAAGCAATTCTATGATTCTGTGATTTCCTCCCCCCATGCCTCCCACTGGGTGTAGTGGCATCACTGTGATGGCAGAGTGAACAACTGGAGAACTTGGGTCACAGGATGTTAGGGGTTGGAAGAGACCCAAAGAGATCATTGAGTCCAACCCCCCTGCCAGAGCAGGACCACACAATCTAGCTCAGGTCACAGAGGAACACATCCAGACAGGCCTTGAAAGTCTCCAGAGAAGGAGACTCCACAACCTCTCTGAGGAGCCTGTTCCAGTGCTCTGGGACCCTTACAGGAAAGAAGTTCCCCCTTGTGTTGAGGTGGAACCTGCTGTGCTGCAACTTACATCCATTGCTCCTTGTCCTATTCCAGAGAACAAGTGAGCAGAGCCTGTCCCCCTCCTGACCCCCAGCCCTCAGATATTTATAAACAGTTATTAAATCTCAGTCTTCTCTTCTCCAGACTAAACAGCCCCAGGTCCCTCAGCCTCTCTTCATCAGGCAGTGCTCCAGTCCCCTAATCATCCTCAGGGCCCTCCACTGGACCCTCTCCAGCAGATCCCTGTCCCTCTTAAATTGGGGAGCCCAAAACTGAACACAGTACTCAAGATGAAGTCTCAGCAGGGCAGAGTAGAGGGGGAGGAGAACCTCCCTTGATCTGCTGGACACACTCTTCCTAATACACCCCAGGATCCCATTGGCCTTCTTGGCCACAGGGGCACATTTCTGTCCCATGGGCAACTTGTTATCCATCAGGACTCCCAGATCCCTGTGGAAAGGCAGATGAACACACATGGGAGTTATCACCTTGACTCTCTGCATCCCAGCATAGCCCTTGGCCCAAGTGTGGGCCAGGCTGGGGGCTGTGGATGCTGCCAGCAGTGAGGATGCTGCAGAAGTGAATCTCACCACAAAAAGGTACAGACAGAGGTGTCAGCATCAGTCCAGGAGCCAGAAAGAAGCAGGGATTGTGCCTGCCATTTAAGAGGGGCTAAAGGGTTGCCACAGTACTGGTAACAATAACCCTGCTCCCCCTGCCATGCACATAGTCTGGAGCAGAAGAATGGCTGCAGCCCAAAGCCAAACTGATGTCATGGTGCTCTCCAGAGGGGCTTTGCTCATAGGTCACAATGCTGTAACCCTGCTCACTAGCCCTGCAGCTGGCAAGGACAATGCCTGAGCTGACTTGGAAGGCAGGAAAGAGTGGCAAAGACCTTTGGTTTGTGCCAACACACTTGTGAGTCAGCACTGACGCTCTGCAGCATCATCCTTGCCCACAGGCAAGCTCTGCACTTGCCTACTTTTAAAAAGTGTTTGCTTATTTATTTACTGAGATTGTGTTTGAGGCTTCATTCTGGATAGCTGGCAGGGCACAGGCAGCCTCTGCTGCCCAGTGATCTTGCTGACGAACGCTGGGGCTATTCTTGGCTCACAAACCTCCAAGTGACCGTAACAAGCACCGGAGCATCTGGAGTGCCATCTGCACTGCCAGCTCTGCACCTCACCTTGGCTGCTGCCTGGCAGAGCTGGGCTTTGCTATGCAATAACAAAGGGGCAGTCATAGAAATTGGGTTTGTTCCTAAAAAAAAACAAACCCAAGGGGATGTCAGTCCCCTCAGACTGGAATTCAAAACCCAGGAGCAGGACTTTTTAGGATATCAGGGAGTGACAGGACTAGGGGGAATGGAATGGAGCTGGAGGTGGGTAGGTTCAGACTGGATGTGAGGAGGAAGTTGTTCAGGCTGAGAGTGATGAGAGCCTGGAATGGGGTGCACAGGGAGGGTGTTGAGACCCCCTGCCTGGAGGTGTTTAAGGCCAGGCTGGATGGGGCTCTGACCAGCCTGCTCTAGGGTAGGGTGTCCCTGCCCATGGCAGGGGGTTGGAACTAAATGATCCTTGTGGTCCCTTCCAACTCTGACTGATTCTATGATTCTACAATTCTAGGGCATGTGTTTGCAGCACATTGAAGAGGCATTGGAATGTGCTGCCCAGGGAAGTGGTGGAGTCACTGACCCTGGATGTGTTTAAAAGTTGTTTGGATGTGGTGCTTAGGAATATGGTTTAGGTTGCACCTTGTAGAGTAGGGATATGGGTTGGACTTGGTGACCCTGAGGGTCTGATTTTTCAGTGACAGTGTTTGTGTGATTCAGTGACACTTCTTTAGAGCTCTGCTCCATGCTGCTGCACCCCCAACTTTGCCACCAGGATGAAGCTTTTGCTAGTTTTAAGCACCCCTGCCCAGGATGGCATGGGCTGCAGTGCAGCCATGAGATGTGTGAGCAGCACTGGAGAAGTCACCACCTGTGATCAGGCAGTAGCTGCTCTGACCACAGACCGTGTGTAGACCTGGTGGGATTGTACAACTGGTGGTAGTGTGGTGGCCACTGAACTGCTGGGCATTGTGGTGCATCATGTGGGGACTGCTGGAAAGGGCTGCAGTGTCCACTATGGCTTCCAGCTTGTATCAGACACAGGTAAGATACTCTAAACTGACTGACTTAGACTCATAGAGTCAGTCAGGGTTGGAAGGGACCACTAGGATCATCTAGTTCCAACCCTCCTGCCAGGGGCAGGAACACTTCACACTAGTTCTGGCTGTCCAGAGCCTCATCCAGCCTGGCCTTAAACACCTTCAGGGATCAGGCTTCCACCACCTCCCTGTGCAACCCATTCAAAGGTTTCACCAATTTCATGCTGGAGAACTTCTTCCTAACATCCAGTCTGAATCCACCCATTTCTAGCTTCGTTCCATCCCCCCTAGTCCTATCACTACCTGACAGCCTAAAAGGTCCCTCCCCAGCTTTCTTGTAGCCCCCCCTTAAGATACTGAGAGGTCACAATAAGGTCACCTGGGACCCTTCTCCTCTCCAAACTGAACAGCCCCAACTGCCTCAGTGTCTGCTCGTAGGAGAGGTGCCCCAGCCCTCTGGTCATCCTCCAGATGGGCTCATTGGTGGTTTTAAATGTCAAAGCTGTGTACTCTTATGGGCCCTCCTCCTGCTTTGTACTGTTATGTGGATGAGCCATGGGTCAAATTGCAGCATGCACCCTAACCTTGGTGTTCTGTACATCAGGAATACATTTCAGTTCTCATGCTCTGTTTGATGATATTCCTCACTGTAAGAAGTTGTGAAAACTTCAACCCTGGATGTGTTCAAAGCCAGGCTGGATGTGGTCTTGAGCAACCTGGTCTAGCAGGAGGTGTCTCTGCACATAGTTGGAGTTAGATGACCTTGAAGGTCCCTTCCAACCCAAATAATTCTGTGTTTAATTAAAATTAATTACATTTCCTGAAGATGACCTGTTTGCTAGAGAAAGGGAGAGGGAAAAGAAGCTCCTGTGGCACAAGCTTTCAGGTGTGTGATAAAGGAGTTTTCCTGTTGTGTGGCAGCTGAGGCTTCTTTATGGGAAGCATTAAGGTTTTGAATCAGACTCCTAAATCTTGAAATCATGAATAAAATGCCTAATTAAATCTCCCTGCAGATAAAGGCAATGCTTGTTCTTGACAAAGCAGCCTCTTCTGCTCCCTGGAGTTGGAGAAGTTTGAATCTAAAGAAGCTCAAGCAGGTGGTGGAAGTGCCATGGGGTGGTGGATGCAAGGAAGCCAGGGAGCAGTTTACTCTTTGGTGCTGGAGACATGCAGAAATGACTGGTCAGAAGGGAGTTCATCAGGTGCAAGAGCTTGCTGCTCTGTTAGCATTCAGCCCAGCACCCTAAATACCCACACCCAAGACCTGAGTGCAGGAAGAGATCAGAAGACAGGGAGGGGAAAGGTGTGCAAGTTTCTAGGCAAGGCTCCACTGGCATCAGGAGAGGTTTTTAAAGGCTGCATGGCTGACAGAGAGAAAAGTCTATTTTCACAGAGCGATCTGATGATCATTATGTGATGACAGTGTGGCAGGTCTGGAAGTTCTGGCACCAAGTGCAACTCGTTTCCAAGATCCTAACAATGAGATGCTTTGACTTCCCATCAAGCAAGGAGCTGTCAGCACCTCCATGGCCAGTGTGCTCTAATAACCCTCTGTAATTACTGCCTCAGCAGCAGCCAGCACTGCCACTTGTGATGGATGCTTCAGAGTCAATTCAGCCTGCACTCATCACAAGCCTTTCCCAGTGGTGTGCATGGCTGCTTTCAAGAGTGAGACCTGCTGGATGTTCTCCTTCCACACCAGGGTGCAAACTGTGCCTGCAACCCCAGTGGGACAAACCATGAGACAAATTAGCTCCAGCATCGTGTGGGAGGTGTGGAGCTCTGCCCACGGCTCCATGCTCACACAGCAGTGCTTTAAGGCTCATGCTTTTGGCAGGAGCAAGGCCCCAGACTGTTCACCAGAGCTATTGAAGCCTCTCAGAATTTGCTGGCACTGAGAGCTGTTGCTCCAGCCTGCAGAGGGATCAGGACCTTTGTACAGCTGCAGGTGCTGAAAGGTACTCAGCACTTCATTGCATGAAGCCTTGGAAAGGGAAAATAAGGCAGAAAAGGGTTTTCATAGCCTGGGAAAAGCGAATGAATCGCTTTAAAGGTGCAGAATAAGCCCAAGACACAAAGCAGGGGTGTGACAGGCAGAGAAAGAGCAGCCTGTCAAGGTGGGTTGGTTGTTTGAAGTGGCTGAGAGATGCTGTCTTGGGAGCACATTTGATCCAGCAGCCTTAAGCCAAACAGCCCCATAGGCAGCACAGCATCCTTAGTTTTGGAGAGTTGTCAGAACTAATGTGTATCTCCAGCTTAAGGCTAAATCCAGAGGAAAAGGTGACAGGAGCACAGTGCATTAGCTCTTGCACTTGCTGGCATGTGCTTCTTTAATCCTGATGTAGCTGATGTAAATAACCTCAAGCCTCTTCCCAGGCTGTAGCTCACCTTTGGCAATATCCTCCTAGGAACGTCAGCATTACTGCAGCTGCTATTCCATGAAATGCATCTGTGCTCCCACTTAGGATTGTCTCTTTTTTCCCCCCTTCCTTTCAAACTCATCTTTCTCCTTCCTCTTCAAAACAAAAATTTACTTGCTCTTCATCTTTTATTTCCTTTTCATGCTCTGAGCAGTGAGTAATTAGAGCTGCATCACACTGGAGAAATGACAACACTGTCATATTTCTACAGTTAAACCTGCAAAAGCATAATAGCCTTGAAAAATACAAGCTGCCCTAAGGGAAATTAATTATCCTGTTGGGACAGACATTAATCTGGGGAAAAAAAACAAATTAACACCTTAAAAGGTCTCAGTTTTCTTTGCCCACTTTCATTTTGAGCAATACTTTCATTTTAAGCACTGTCCACATATCCCAGACCATCTTTCTGTGGCTGGAACATAAAGAATGATATGTTTAAAGGCTGAGTTGGAAAGCTTTACAGATACCATGAGAATATTAAGCCATTTTAAAGGCAAGTCAAAGCTCTGTTCTGGTAGCTACCCATCATTAGTGTTCATCAAGCCAGACAGCTTGTCAAGTCTCATTTACCCCTGGTTATTTTCTTTGTGAGTTGATTCTTTTTTGAGGAATGTGACTCCATTTATCCTAACAAACATTTGTTCTCATCATATGCTCTAGCCAGGCTCAAGCCATTATCTTTAAGATGAGATTTCTTCATTCCAAAGGGAGTGGCAGTGCTGTGCATGATGTATCCTAGTCTGGAGAAGAGAAGACTGAGAGGGGACTTAATAAGGGTTTATGAATATCTGAGGGCTGGGGGTCAGGAGCAGGGGGACAGGCTCTGCTCACTTGCTCCATGGGACAGGACAAGGAGCAATGGATGGAAGCTGCAGCACAGGAGGTTCCACCTCAACACATGGGGTAATTTATTTACTGTAAGGGTCATAGAGCACTGGCACAGGCTCCCCAGAGAGGTTGTGGAGTCTCCTTCTCTGGATACCTACAAGGCCTGTCTGGATGTGTTCCTCTGTGACCTGAGCTAGACTGTGTGGTCCTGCTCTGGCAGGGAGGCTGGACCCGATGTGATCTGTTTGCATCCCTTCCATCCTGTGAGCCTGTGATTTAACTTTGGCACACGTGCCTTGGAAGTCAGGCTCTGGAGTGGATGCCAGGAGGTTTTGAGTACAGCAGCACATGCAGACATGGCTTAAGCCACTAGCTGACTTCTACAGGTGTATGAAGATACAGAGAAACAAGCAGTGGCTCTGCCAGGGCTGGCCTGGCAGAGAGGCAATCAGTGTGCTGTGAACACCACACATTGTAGACGCTGGTCTCCTGTATGGCTGGGGATGAGCTTCACAGCTCTGACTCCAGCCTGCACTCCTACAAGCCAAATATTTTGCTGGATACAGAGTGACTTGCATCAGCCCCTTGAGGCTTTTGCCATCTTAGTAACCAGTGGGAAGCCAGCCTCAAACCGAGCAGAACCCATGGCAACTGTCCTCAATAGCCCCAATTTGCAATGCTGTTGAGAAGCTGTAGTGTTACATTTGAACTTGCTTGGGTAGGTTAGGAGACCTTTCTCCTCCAAACTGGTGAAGTTCAGCATCCCTGACCAGGACCACATTACTGTATTTTGAAGCAGGAAAAGATTTTCTGTGCCACCTCCTAGTTTTTGGCCAGCTCTTTATTTTTCAGTCTTTACTTGCCATTAGCATGAGGTGGCCTGTTGGGACTGTGTCATGAAAGCAAACACTGAGTCCCTGAGCTCAGCAGACAGCTGTGCCACTGCACAGCAAGGAGGGAACTGCTGTCCTCCAACAGCCTTTCACCAGCAGAGAACAGCTCTGTAGGTGACCCTGTGAGTTACAGACATCACTTGCACTGCCTGTGCTTGACTGTGCTGGTGCTGGGCTGCCATTATTTTTAGAAAGACACTTTTATTTTACAGATCACAAACTTTGGGTGGGATATTACCTTTGTGTTTTTCTACAATGTGCTAGGGAAAAAAAAAAACCAAGGCTTTTCCACCACACAGGTAAGTTTCCAGCAGCACAAACGTGGAGACTCAGAGAAACCTCCTCTCAGCAACACCCAAAGCCTATTATCAAGTCACACAGGCGTTTGTGAGAGCTTTTGCAGTCAAGGTGAATTCCAAGGATTCTTGCTGAATCCCTGACAGATACAAATACTTGGTTATCCTTGGCTTTTCTGCTGAACCTAATCAAAGATATTGTTTATTAAAGTCCTGTTGTCTGTGCAGTGAAGAACAAGGACAGGCTGCTCTGTAGCCATTTAATACTTCCGACAGTTGGGTGTAGAGATTTATCATGGCCAGCAGAAAGTGCAAACACACAATGCCCAAGCCATTACTTTGAATTTGCTCCTGCTTAAAAAAAAAAGTATACACAAAGCTAAAACCTGAGTCCTTCTTTACAGTTCAGTGTGGTCTCTGCTCAGCCAGGGGAATGAAACAAAGCATAAACCCTCGCCCTTCCCTTCCGACAGGGGAAGGACATTGAATTTGAGCCTTGCATTTAAAGGCAGACTGCCACACTCTTGCTTTAGACTAGTGGGTCTAAGTGGTTTTAGACTAGAAACTGGCCCTCCAAAAAGTAAATTAATCAGACTTAATGGCTGAAATTGCCAGACTGAATTATCCAGTT
Organism: Tricholaema leucomelas; assembly: GCA_013400475.1. NCBI lineage: Eukaryota > Metazoa > Chordata > Aves > Piciformes > Lybiidae > Tricholaema lacrymosa > Tricholaema leucomelas. The sequence continues at coordinate 950,045 of WAAF01008814.1, forward strand.
ACCTGTGATCCTTCCTGAGAGGGAAGGGAAAAGATGGATCCGCTTCATACAGAGGGGCTCAACCCTGCTGCTTTTGGTGCCCACGCAGAGCTCTGAATCTCTGCTCCACAACTGGGTGAGAGCAGGGTCACACCAACTGATCTCGTTAGGAGAGTGATACACATTATTTTTCATGTAATGAGCTTTTCTTTGTGAATCCATTTTATTAAGGCTTCAGGACCCAGAGCACAATAAATAAAGCACCAAGAGAAAGGAGCGAGTGCAATTAATAAATGCAACGATTCGGCTCCCTGAGCTTTTAAACTGCTTATCTAATCATATGTAGTCATTATTCACACTGCTAAAACTCTTACATTACAACAGTTGTAAGTCAATTAGGGAAATGGCTTTAACAGTTCAAAGAAGGTAAAGGCAATGTGTGCTTTCCCAGCCTGCTCCTGCTCAGGTGAACGAAGCTGTGGCTTAGCAGCTCTGCTAAGGACCAACAGCTGCATCCTAAAAGGTGACCCACAAAGGAGTGCTGCTGCCTTCTGTGCCTTGTGTTACATGAGCCCAGTTCTGAGAAACAGATGGGAGACGACAGTGACTCCACTTCAATCCAATGGGATTCCATTCTCTTCCATGGCTACTTTTTCTGCAGCCTGTTAAATCACAGCAGTCAGACACTCACCCCAAAATCTTCTTACCTGTAATCACCTCTCAAGTCCTATCTACAACAGCTTCTCGCTATGTGCAAGGAATTTTCTCTCTCTTTGGTATCTTAATATTTCTGAGCAGTGCCTGCAGTCACTTTCTTCCTTACTGATAGCATCTCAAGATTTACAGTTTTTTGGGGAAAATAAAAGCCATATAATCAAACAGGTCCTGGCAGTTTTGCTATACACTAGAGTGAGGTGCAAAGGCAGAGCAGTACCTACCTGAGCTAGGAGCCAAGACCAGAGGAGGAAGTTCTTCACCATGAGAGTGGTGAGAGCCTGGAATGGGTTGCCCAGGGAGGTGGTTGAGGCCCCAGCCCTGGAGGTGTTTAAGGCCAGGCTGGATGAGGCTCTGGCCAGCCTGCTCTAGGGTAGGGTGTCCCTGGGCATGGCAGGGGAGTTTGGAACTAGATGATCCTTGTGGTCCCTTCCAACTCTGACTGATTCTATGATTCACTCATGCAGCAGCACAGCAATCCCAGCTCCAGCTCTGCCAAGGGCTGTTGAAAGTTTCTGATGATGGCTCTTGGCTTTGAGTGGAGAATTCCCTCCCTTTGCTATCCTTTAATTTGGACATAACTCTCATGATGACATGGATTTGGTGTGCATGCCTACTGGCTTTCACCAGCAAGCTGTGCTGGGCTGACTTCTGCTTTACTCATCTCCAGCTGCTAACCCCCAACTCTGGCCCTCTGTCTAAGTAGCAAAAATGAGAGGAACAACCCCAAAGCCTGCAAAAATGAGAGGAACAACCCCAAAGCCTGCATTTTCTCTGCCTTCCTGCTGCTGCTCTTTCATTTAATGACTCACAGGTTTCTCTTAGCACATGCTCATTAATTTGGCCCAGACTTTCATCCCCGACAGAGGCTCTGTCTTTGTGTTGGAAACCCAAAAAGGTCTGAATTTTTCTGGTGGCCCCTGACACCCATGCAGGATGGGCTCCCTGAGGCATTGCATTGTAAGTGAATAATCTCCACCTATCACACTCACTCTCCAGAGGTACTCTCTCTCTGACCACCCAGTCAGGGAGTCTGGAGCTATGTGGTGCCTGAGCTGTTGCAGGCAGCTGATGAGTGATGTCCAGCTTGGTCTCAGAGGTTGTCAGGGCTGAAATTGCACATGGCCTTTCAGGTAAAAGGGAAGAAAAAGAGCTGTTGTCTTTCATTATATTTCATCTTTTTGTCCCAAGAAGTTGCTTGGAAAGCAGCTTGTACAGCTGATCTATGAACACCTTTCTCCTACACTTCTCCTGTGACCTTTCAACCATCCTTCCAGAAGTAACTGTGAAAAAAAATAGATTAAGAAAACCCCCAACAAAAAACCCAAAGCCAAACAAAAAAACCAAACATGTTATAAACAGATGTTTTCTTTCTTCTGCCTTCAGAGGCTCTTTTCTCCCCTGCAAAACTGTGTGCCTGCTTTACAGGCTTCAAATCTGATGGCAGAACCAGAACAGAAATGTCAAAGCCGTTGGCACTTGACAGCTTTGGGCACAGTGTCAGGCAGGAACAGCCTTACAGCACTTTGCACTAGTGAGCAAGAAGACTTTTACCTGTGGAAAAGGTCACCCTGAAATTTCTATTCAGAGTTACTACTTCCTTGGAGAAGTGACAGATATCTGCCAGGGCAGGCATTGAAGGGAGATTATGAATATGAAGAGGTTGAAAAAAAAAAGGAAACAAAAATCCGGCTCTGAAAAGGAAGTGGAAGGTTTGGCCAAATGTGAATGCATTAACATCTTGTGCTACAGGCTGGGGACAGAGTGGCTGAGAGCAGCCAGGCAGAAAGGGACCTGGGGGTACTGGTAGATTGTAGCTGAAGATGAGCCAGTAGTGTGCCCAGGTGGCCAGGAGAGACAGTGCCATCCTGGCCTGGGTCAGGAACAGTGTGGCCAGCAGAACAAGGGAGGTTATTCTTCCTCTGTACTCAGCACTGGTCAGGGCACACCTTGAGTACTGTGTCCAGTTCTGGGCTCCTCAATTCAAGAGAGATGTTGAGGTGCTGGAAGGTTTCCAGAGAAGGGTGACAAAGCTGGTGAGGGGCCTGGAGCACAGCCCTGTGAGGAGAGGCTGAGGGAGCTGGGGGTGTGCAGCCTGCAGAAGAGGAGGCTCAGGGCAGAGCTTATTGCTGTCTACAACTACCTGAAGGGAGGTTGTAGCCAGGTGGGGTTGGTCTCTTCNTAGTGGGAGGTGTCCCTGCCTATGGTGGGGGGTTGGAGCTGGATGATCCTTGAGGTCCCTTCCAACCTAAACCATTCTATGATTCTATGGTCTGGTTGATTGTCTAGGGCTGGGTGCTAGGTCGGACTGGATGATCTCGGAGGTCTCTTCCAGTCTGGTTGTGTCTATGATTCTATGATCTTCAGGTACTGATGACATTTTGAACACAACCTGACAGCAGATTTAAGGCCACTCTGCAGGTGTTACTGCACTATATATGTTTGCTTGTTTTTTTTTTCTTTAGTCAGATCTGGAAACTTTGAAATATCTTAGGAAAGGAAAGCTTTTGAGTAGTATTGCATTCTCCTGAAAAACAGGGAGCAGCTCTGTAATCAAAGCTTCATAAGTTCACCTGCCTTTATAGCAACAGCTTTGCCCCCCTCACAGGCTGTATTTTTGTAGAATCATAGAATCAGCCAGGTTGGAAGAGACCTCCAAGGTCATCCAGTCCAACCTAGCACCCAGCCCTAGCCAATCAACCAGACCATGGCACTAAGTGCCTCAGCCAGTCTCTTCTTGAACACCTCCAGGCACAGCGACTCCACCGCCTCCCTGGGCAGCCCATTTCAATCACTACCTGAATCTCAGACTGGTTTCTGCTTAAACCCAGATGAAGAACTTACCTGGCAGAATTTTGGAGGACCTCATGATGTTCCAGGAGCTGGGGAGAAGCCTATTACAGCCATCCCAACACACAGTCAGCTCAGCCATTGTCTCCTCCATTAACAAAGACACTGTCACACCTCCCACCACCACCAAGCCATCAAACACAGGGAAGCCACTACCTACTTGCAAGAGACCTTGTTTGGTATTTGGTGTACTTTTAGCCTTTTAACAGGCTTCTTCAGACAAGCTGCATGCCATCAAGTTTAAAGCAGTGCCATGGCCACAACGTGGTGAGTGACACAAAGTGTTTGACAGTGCTGCTGCCCAGCCACATATTTCAGACTTGGAGCATGTGGGTTCCTTTTCCCCTCCTCTCCGGAGTTTGAACACCTTCTGGAAGTCATTGCAAAGATGATGGAGTTGGTAGAAAGACAAATCTGACCTCTGTTCCATGGCCTCTGAAAGCTCACAGTCCCCAGTCTGTTACACGTCTGCAAGCTCTGGTGATGACACAGTCACTGGTATAGATAATTTGGCTTCTAAATGTTATCTTTGTGCTTCAAGAAAACATCTTGGAGCAGTTTCTTAAATGTCATCCCTTGCAGTATTTGGAACAGGCAATAAACAATAAAATTATTCACCTTGAAGAACCATCTGCTGTCTTTAAGGACATCACCAGTTTATTTGTTGCTTTGAATGGTCCTCTGGGATGCTGTAAGTGTCATTAAAGCGCTGTGTTTCCCATCATCTGCGTGCCAGACTCATTTCACACTGGAAGCAAAGATGATGATGGGGAAAATAAGCAGAAATTTCATTCTCTGTTAGCTCCTAGATTTCATTTATTTTGTAAATGTCTTATGCAGCTCTTGCTAGTTGGCATTATCCTTTGAAGGCTGCCTCAGAACAATTCAGCCCCTGGATGTGTGATGCTCCTGGTGCAGAACCTGACCTGCTTGCAGGCTCTGCTGCGCCGGATGATGGCTCGGCTCGGCTCGCTCCGCACGCAAGTGCTCAGCGCCCGGAGAGCAGACCCCTGCCACGTGCTCCCAGAGCAGCCTGTGATGCTGAACCACCACAAAGCAAGGTTACAGTTAACCCAGGGACATCTGTCTCCATTGTTCTCCCGTTTTTCTCATCTGCTCAATCATGGATGGGGAGGATGTTGCCATTTTCAATGAAAGTTCAACTCCCTTCTCCCTGCTTCTCCTCCCGTGCCAGCAATATATATGCTGCCTGCTTTTCTTTGGTCTGCTCCTTTGTGATGATGAGATGCCTGACAAGGGCAGTGCATCCCTGTGCATGGGGAGATCCATCATGGCCTAAAGAGGACTTGTCTCCTGCTACAGTTCTTAGGAAAAGGCAGGCAGAGCTGTGCCCACTCCCCTCTGCCACACCTGGGTAATTACTGGCCGCTTTCCTGCTTGCCCCAGCTCTCCTTACAGACTTTCTTCTTTCTTTTACTGAACTGAAAACAAAAAGCCCAGCAGTGCCCCTAAAACTCCATCCCCACTTCATAGGCAAAGCCTGAGGCTCAAGGCAGAAATTACAGAGGATACTGCAGGAGTGCCCATGTCAGAGCTGGCTCTCGCTGTCCAGGACATCAGTCCATGGACAATGAAGGCCACCTGCATCTACCCCCCCAAAACACGAGCAGGAACTCTTCCTGGCACCAGTCCTTGGCGTGGGCAGGCTCTGAGCACAAAGGTACTGCTGGGCAGGGAAATGGAGCTGAATAAAAGGTCAGCTAAGAGGCTGTTTTACTGAAAGAACAAAGGTTGAGAGCTGCATGCAGAATGGGCTGGGGAAAGTAATGGGTTTTAAAAACAAAGCTCTGTTGTTTTCAGTGCTGCACTGTTTGGGATGTGTGAGCTTCCTCCTAATGAAAGTCTGCAAGAGCAGATCATTGACGCAATAACCTGTGCTTTGCAGGGTTCAACCTTAGTTTCAAGGTTGTGAAGTTTATTTCTGGAGGCTAAATTTACTATAAAGACCTTTCTCAAACCTAGCTAATGCAATGCCAAAGCAACCAAACCTTAAGAACCCTCACATTACAGACAACTCACCATTATTAATCCAGCTAAAACCGAAGGCTAAAGCCTGTCAGCCTCAGAAAAAAAAATACTTCTAAGCTCTGCAGTATTTAATTATTTTCCCCAATCGATGAGTTATAAAAATATAAAGAAAGATTCCAAGCTAACCCAAAGCTCCTTTGAACAAGGAAATGAAATCAAAGCACAGTAAAAGCAGCTCAAGGTTTCGGTGACATCAGTTTTGCTGTTGCGGTTTCTGATGTCAGAGCACCCTTTGATGGGATTATTTCTCCATGCCCCACGATCCATTCATTACTGTACCCATATTGCAGATTGCATGTTACAGTCAACAAGAAAAAAAAAAAAAACACCAAACCCTTGGCAACCTCCATCACATCCTGCAGTTAATTTGCTTTCTCCCAAAGTGCTTATATTTACTGTGAGCGATAATCATACATATGCATGAGACCTTAAGTGAGGGAGAATGCGCTTAGGAGCTAATACAGCCAGAGGTTTGCCTAGAAGAGATGTCAAAATCAGTTCACTGCTGTTATAGATGAGTAATTTAATTTCCTCTACAGTGTTATTAGGGCAAGAATGAAGTAACGTTCTCTGGCATAATTGAAGCAAATCCCGGCAAGAAGAGAGGATAACAAAGCCTCCCCCTCCTGTCATGTCAAATTCTTACCTACCCTTCAGTGCACACAGATGCATTCTTTGTCTTGAATCAAATTATCCAGTTGGCTTTGCTAACTTGTTACATCCCATGACCTTCAGCATATTTACTCTTAGATGGTGTTTAAACTTCTGTCCTTCTTTGATGTACTCCTTCATGACCTCATTTGTGTGTCAGACCAGAGGTGCTGGTGACATTCAGTCCTTCCTCAGCTCTCAGTTTTCAGCAGCAGCTCCTCTCGTCAAATCCTGGAACATTACTCTCCATTTCCATTGCTCCCTAACACATTACAAATAGTCAGGGAGTCCTGGGACTGGCAATCACACAATCACAGAACCTTAGAGGTTGGAAGGGACCTCCAGAGATCACTGAGTCCAACCCCCCTGCTAAAGCAGGATCCTCGAGGGTAGTCCACACAGGAATGCAACCAGGCAGGTTTTGAAAGTCTCCAGAGAAGGAGACTCCACAACCTCTCTGGGCAGACTGCTTCATGGCTCTATCACCCTCGAAATCTTCTATGTTCCAGTTTGCTGCTGGCCACCAAAAAGAGCTTGGCCCCCTGCACTTGTCACCCACCCCTCAGATACTTAGAGACATTGATGAGATCTCCTCTCAGCCTTCTCTTGTCCAGACTAAACAGCCCCACAGCTCTCAGTCTCTATGGGGAAGATGCTCAAGTCCCCCACTCATCCTCATGGCTCTCTGCTGCACTCCTTCCAGCAGGTCCCTGTCTTTCTTGAGCTGGGGAGCCCAAAACTGGACACAGTATTCCAGGTGTGGTCTCACTAGGGCAGAGTAGAGGGGAAGAAGAACCTCCCTAGCCCTGCTGGCTACACTTTTCCTGATGCACCCCAGGATGCCACTGGCTCTCTCGGCCACAAGGGCACATTGCTGGCCCATGCAGAGCTTGCTGCCCACCAGGACTCCAAAATCTTTCTCCAGAGATCTGCTCTCCATCAGGGCAGCCCCAAACCTGTACTGTGCCTGTTGTTACTCCTCCCCAGATGCAGGATCCTGGATCCTGCACTTGTCTTTATTGAACATCAAGGAGATCACAGGATATTAGGGGCTGGAAGGGACCCAAGGAGATCTTTGAGTCCAACCTCCCTGCCAGAGCAGGACCACACAATCTAGAACAGATCACAGAGGAACACATCCAGACAGGCCTTGAAAGTTTCCAGAGAAGGAGGCTCCACAACCTCTCTGGGGAGCCTGTGCCAGTGCTCTGTGACCCTTACAGTAAAGAAGGTCCCCCTTGTGTTCAGCTGGAACCTGCTGTGCTGCAGCTTCCATCCACTGGTCCTTGTCCTATCTCAGGGAGCAAGTGAACAGAGCCTGTGCCCCACTGCTGACCCCCAGCCCTCAGCTGTTTATAAACATTTATCAAATCCCCTCTCAGTCTTCTCTTCTCCAGACTAAGCAGCCCCAGGTCCCTCAGCCTCTCCTCACAAGCCATGCTCTCCAGTCCCCTAATCATCCTCGTAGCCCTCTGCTGGACCCTCTCCAGCAGATCCCTGTCCCTCTTCAACTGAGATGTGAGAAGTTGGCTTTTTCCTATCCCCACAATGTAGCAGAAAATGATGCTCAAAGGCATCACTGGGTGCAGCCCCACGGACTACAAGCCCAGCATCCAGGAAGACCAAAGTCATTGAGAGCAGCTTCTGTGGGCTGTGGAACAAACCTGCTGCTGGTGCCTCTCAGGGTTAGGTTACTTAAGTCAAATATAATTGATTTAAAGCTGCAATATCCACTGCAGGAGAAACTAGAGCTTTTCCAAAGTAAGATGTGAGCCACAGGGAAATCAGTGATTTGTGGGTTAGCCAGGCAGTGATGGCAGAGCCACTCCAGACTTCTTTGTTGGTTCCAGTCCTGCAGCCTCTGCTATACAACTCAGCAAAACTTTTGTTGACTTAGGAGACTCTTTTACAAAGGCTGAGTTTCACAGCTCTGTACTGCAGACACTGATTGATAGGCACTCAGCAGGGTTTCTCAGGAAGCAAACCCTTGTTAACACCACAGATCCCAGTTCACTTGGCTGCGACTCATAAACATTTTATACCTCTGAACTTAACCATATTTGGCCCAAACAGGAACAGAAGTTGACCAAAGACTAGCTCATATCTGAACCCAAACGAGGCAACTTTTGTACATGGCCAGCAATCCTGGCACAAAGGACAGATGAGTGCTTGTGATCACCCCTTCTGCTTGCTTTCTAAGCAAATCCCTTGGTGGGAATCTGAAGGTCCCATGCTGGGCGACTGTGTGCCCCTCAGATTTCAAAGTCAGGAGGAAATGTGGGGAAAACCAGAACACAGCACCAAGGAAAATTATTTTAATTTGCCTTTCTGGAAGATAATTTTGCCCTTTTTTTTAAGTAGGAGGTGGGAATGCAGCACAGGCAGAGAACAACATCTCTCCCTTGCTCTAGGAATGCAGGTGTTCACTGCCTGCCTCTAGTTCACTCCAAAAAGGGATGGCTGTACCTGCCCAGACACTATCTGATGGAAGAGCTGCCTTTGATATTTATTTGATACTCACCAAACCCCTTGATATGATCTGAAATGATAGCAAAAACACTTCTGGCTCTTGCTACCCTTGCTTGAGACTTAGCTGTGCACTTCTTTTACTGCCATCTGCTCTGTAAAATAGGAATAAATGCTATTCACACAGCTGTGTAAAGGATCTGGCAGCATCACAGGAAAGGTACCATGCATGTTGGTATATTATTAGGTTTATTCATACAAAGGCAAGTAAAATGGTAACACATAAGCACTTTGCAACAACTCATTTTAGCCTTGTTTAGCCTGGGAAGGTCATTATGCACAGTTCTTCCAGAGACAGAAAGCTTCAATGCTCTGAGCAGAGCATGCCTGCAGGAAGAATATTCCATACACCAGGCTCAGGGCAGCCTCAGCTTACAAATCAGCTTATCTTGGCTATGCACAAGTTAGCTTTTTTTTTTCACATGGTATTTAAACAACTTGCAAATTCCTGAATATGTGAGATAAACCCCAGCCATTGTAGGATGAACCTCAGCTTCCTACAGCTGCTGAACAGGAATGGAACAGATTGAAGTGAAAAGAAGTGGATATTTCCCAAGTGTATTGGGTGGAGCCACAGATGTTTTATGTCTCATTTATCATATTCTATTCTTGCCTTGTTTCCAGATGTTCTCTTGAAAAGTGACTCCTGCATACCTGACTTGTAGGGCTGTTTAACTGAGAAAGGTGGTAGCTAACAGTCATTTCTAGATGCAGGAAATAAAGAGCAGGGAAAAAAACCCAGCACAATAAAACCGAATATCAGCAGATGCAGTGAGTTTTGTTGGAGTCTCTTAGAGTGCTAAATCAACACCGCATCCAGAGAAGAGTCAGTCATAATTACTAGTAGGCTGCTACCCTCTCTTAGACTTAATAAATGCCCCACCTTTAGGTGCTAGACATTGTCCAGATGTTCAGGATCATTCCATCCTTGAGCCTTCCTGCAGAGACAGTCTGCCTACACCTTTCTGCCAAGCACAGCGACAGGTATCATTTACCTATGGGATACTGACCTGAGACAGGGAGCTTGTTCCACATTTACCATAGGGCAGTCATGAGATACTTGGAACCACCTGGCTCTGTCTTGGTTTAAAACACACTACTTGGCAAGTTAAAACAAAACAAAAGAGAAGGCAGATTCTACCCACTCTGCTGTGCCCTCTGTCAGTGCCAGAACTGCTGTGCCCTCTGTCAGTGCCAGAACTGCTGTGCCTTTACAGTGCTTCACATAGCCAAACCCAAACACAGCTCCAGCAAACGGAGGGCAATACGCTTACAGCACAGCCAGGTCTTCTTGGTGGATGTGCTAGTTTGAGCCTAGCTGGGATATTTTGGTGAGAAGAAATAGATGATAGGCTGTGAAAAGGAAACAGTGGTGATGCCTGCTTCACTCAGAGGCTTACTGAGATGTATAAGAACAAGAACATAAACATAGATAAGGGGGGTAGTTTGCTCTCTGTCTTAACTGAGATGGGAAAAGCATGCAGTGTGCTCTTACTGCTTGCATATAAGTTGATGTAGTAACTGGGATTTTTAAGGCTAGAAGGAAATATAATCATCTAACCTGACCTTCCAAACCATATGAGATCCTCCACAGGTAATGGGTGCTGTCTGATGTTGGAGGAATGCAGGAAAGGCATAATCTGTGATTTCACCCTGCTGTAGTCTGCTGCTGGGGAAACTGAAATGGGAACTCTTGAACTCTTTCTCTGCCAGATAGGGACTATAAAATTGCTTTCTGGCTGGTCTAGGCAAAGCTACATTAAGCTAAGCTGTAGATGGAATTATTGTTATATTCATTGCTAGGGCTGCTATGACAACAGATGAATGCTGCAGGTAATTTAATTACATTTCTGTCAGCCCCTGTGCCTTTCAGGAGACAATGCAGAAGCCAACAGCATTTTCTTTTAATCTTGCAGGTGGTACAGAAAATGTCACATTCTCCTCCAGAGGGCCTAATGAGAGCATCACACTCAAGTCACGAAACATTATTTAAGTATCTTGAAGGATCACTCATGTTTTTCTTCCCAGCATCTCCAATTCTGTTCATGTTTCCCCCTGCTGTTTCAGGAATTGTGTTGTGCAGTGCCACTTAGAACCACAGAATCATACAAATGGCAGGGAGAGGTCCCTCATACAAATGCAGGCGTCATACAAATGCAAGAGACCTCAAGGATCATCTAATAGCAACCTCCCTGCCATGGGCAGGGACACCTCACACTAAATCAGGCTGCCCAAGGCCCCATCCAGCCTGGCCTTGAAGACCTCCAGGGATGTGGCTTCCGCTACCTCCCTGGGCAACCTGTTCCAGTGTCTTACCACCCTCACGGGGAAGATCTTCTTCCTGACATCCAATCTTAATCACTTCTAGTTTCATTCCATTCCCCCCCAGTCCTATCACTACCTGATATCCTAAAAAAAGTCCCTTCCCAGCTCTCCTGTAGGTCCCCTTCAGATACTGGATGGTCACAATAATGTCTCCTCAGAGCCTTCTCTTCTCCAGACTGAACAGCCCCAACTCTCTCAGTCTCTATTCATACGAGAGGTGCTCCAGCCCTCTTATCACCCTCGTGGCCCTTCTTTGGACACACTCTAGATGTACTCTGGGCACTTTCTGTCCCCCAACATGCCTCTGGGCTGAATCCTCACAAAACCCACCTGTATCCCCTGCTCACCTTGTCAGGAGAGCAGGAGGTGAGAACCATGTGGAAGTCAGAGCTGTTCTTCCCGCCAGTGAGAGCAGCGAGGAAGCTGCAATGCTCCCCTCTGGCTCTGCTGTCTGGTCTCAGGTGTGGCTTGGAGCTCAGCACTCACTCGACTGTATTAATGGGGAAAAGCACTGGGGGGATGGAGGTGAGAAAAGTTCCTTATTCCCTGTGCTCATGAACTGTGCAGCACGGAGAGGAGAACAGCTGCTGTAAGGACAAAGTATTGACTGATACAACAGAGAGAAGTTAATAGATATCGACTCCCACTTGCTCGAAGTAGGTCACACAGTGCAAGAAGACGACGCAGAACCTTCTCTGAGGTGTGGGGCTGGGCAATTCTTGCCACAACGAGCAACACTTAAATGTTGTTATGTCTGTGTCCTTCCCTCCCACTGAGGGACAGCACTTTCATATGCAGAAGGCCTGATTTCTGTAGAGCAGGACGAGAGCCTGTGCTGATGGACAGCGCTGGCTTCAGCGGGCGCCGCGGGAGCTCGGCACGGCTCGTGAAGCGATCTCTGCCTTACCGAGGCTGGGCCCCAGCTCATCCAAATACTCTTATAATTTCCATTAATTAAAGCAGGAACGTGGCAATTATCTCTTGTTTATCTGAGGAAACTGTCAGAGGAGCTATCCTTCCATACCAGGGTATATAAACTCAGTTGCCATGTAATTAAGTCATAGTTACATAAGCACTGAACAATGTGCAACGCTATCCGATAATACACTAACGCGATAAGAAACACCCGGGCGTTGAGCTGGCACTGAGCAAATTAGCCACACCACATTAGAGATCAATGAGCACATTTTCTACCATGTCAGTTATTGTTCTGAGCATAAATTGAAGCTTAATCAATTATTTCTACGGAGCTCTAACATAAACTCGTATCAGGGATTGAAAACATTGGGTGTGATTTTATAATCTCGGCTCCGCTATGTGTTTTATGAGACTGATGGAGAGGGGACAATGATTAGGTGGAAGTTCTTCACAGAGAGAGAGATTGGCATTGGAATGGGCTGCCCAGGGAGGTGGTGGAGTCACTGTCCCTGGGGGTGCTCAGGAAAAGCCTGGATGAGGCACTTAGTGCCATGGTCTAGTTGAGTGGATAGGGCTGAGTGCTAGGTTGGAGTGGATGATCTTGGAGGTCTCTTCCAACCTGGTTGATTCTATTCTATTCTATTCTCTATACCTCCCTTGACTGAAAAGAGAAAGGTGGAGTAGCAGTAAGATACAGGTTAAGGCCAACAGTGAAGGAAGTTGACTAAGCAATGAAGGGAAGTATTGGGAGATCTGGATGCCTTTTCTTGTCTCCTAAGTGTCTTTGAGCCTTGATTTCTCCTTTGGCCTATGGATGTCCCTTGAGGCCTGGAACACAGCCCTATGAGGAGAGGCTGAGGGAGCTGGGGGTGTGCAGCCTGCAGAAGAGGAGGCTCAGGGCTGACTTCATTGCTGTCTACAACTACCTGAAGGGAGGTTGTAGCCAGGTGGGGTTGGTCTCTTCTCCCAGGCAAGCAGCAACAGAACAAGGGGACACAGCCTCAAGTTGTGCCAGAGGAGGTCTAGGCTGGATGTTAGGAGGAAGTTGTTGACAGAGAGAGTGATTGGCATTGGAATGGGCTGCCCAGGGAGGTGGTGGAGTCACCGTCCCTGGAGGTGTTGAAGCAAAGCCTGGATGAGGCACTTAGTGCCATGGTCTGGTTGATTGGCTAGGGCTGGGTGCTAGGTTGGCCTGGCTGATCTTGGAGGTCTCTTCCAACCTGCTTGATTCTATATTTCTATGATTGAAGAACAGACTTACTACACCTTTTTACACACTCTGTCCTCAGAGCTCTGGAAGGGAATAACAACTGGGATGGCAGAGTCCTCAGCAGAGGAGACGCAAGAACTCTGCTGTTTTCTGAAAGGCAGCATTAGCCAAGGTGAAGCTCATGTTCATCCAATCAGACAGACAAGTCTCTATGCCTGGGAGGATTAAGAGAACACAGATACACAATAAAGCCTGAAGAATTACACAAGGTTTGGGTGGAGGCATTGCAAATTACGCAGGTGGTTCCAAAGGAATTCCAGCCAAAGTCTGCATGTCCTCCACATTGCCTCTCTATTCTGAGCACTTCAGAAGGAAGTCAGGTTTCAGTGGCACTATCTTTCATGCCTTTCTGCCAAGACAGTCAAGTTTCCTTGGCAAATGAAGTAAAAATGCGTACTTAGGAAGAAACCCAACCTAATGCATTCTAGGAAATGCTAACATTCACCTAAAGTAGCTTTAGATTATGTTTTCAATTTGAGATTGCAACAGTGTTGGACTTCTAGAGTCTGTAGTAAATTCTTTCTCTCTCATGCAAAGGCTTGGCTTTGTTCTCAGTAGTGTTCAGTTCCTGGCCTGGTCCTCCTGTGAAATAGAATCATACAATCATAGAATGGTTTAGGTTGGAAGGGACCTCAAAACTCATCCAGTTCCAACCCCCTGCCATAGGCAGGGACACTTCCCACTAGAACAGGTTGCTCATGGCCTTACCCAACCTAGCCTTGAACACCTCCAGAGAGGGAGCATCCACAACCTCCCTGGGCAACCTGTGCCAGTGTCTCACCACTCTCACTGCAAAGAACTTCCTAACATCCAGTTTAAATCTCCCCTCTTCCAGTTTAAACCCACTACTCCTTGTCCTGTCATTACAAGACCTTGTAAATAGTCCCTCCTCAGCCTTTCTTTAGGTTGCTCTCTATTGTCAGCAGATCCAGGACTGGCACAGACTTCTCCCCTAGTTAGAGATAATGAGGTTGACTGTATCTCCAGTTATGCCTTTATATCTCCATTCTCCTCCAGCTGCCTCCTTGCCTGGTCCAGCCATCGAGTTCACAGGCTCACAGGATGTCAAGAGTTGGAGGGAACCCAAAGAGATCATTGAGTCCAACCCCCCTGCCAGAGGAGGACCATAGAGTCTAGCTCAGGTCACAGAGGAACACATCCAGACAGGCCTTGTAAGTATCCAGAGAAGGAGACTCCTCAACCTCTTTGGGAAGCCTGTGCCAGTGCTCTGTGACCCTTCCAGTAGAGAAGATCCCCCTTGTGTTGAGGTGGAAACTCCTGTGTCCATTGCTCCTTGTCCTATGCCAGGGAGCAAGTGAGCAGAGCCTGTCCCCCCTCTCCTGACCCTCAGCCCTCAGATATTTATAAACATTCATTAAATGTTATCAGCTCTCTCCATCTGGAACCACAAACCTCTGCCACTTGTGACCATGCACAGGCTGGAAGTCCTTGTAGAACACCCACAAGCGTGTGTTAGAGTCTGACCAACCTCTTATGATGTCCCTCCCACCTCAAGAAACAGTTACAATAGCTAACACAAAATCAAGTTTCAGCTACTGAAGCAAAAGTAACTCAAGGATTGATCTTCTGGGCTTTGGGAAGTTTCACTTCCTACATGTCTTTCTGTTTGACTCTACTGTGCCGTGAAAGCTTCTCATACATGAACTTCCTTTCATCCCTTTCCCAAAGCTTTTTCCCCTCTTCAGAATTATTTAAGATCCCCACAGTAAAACAGAACTTGTAAATAATTTTAGTAGGGCCTCAAGAGCCTTCAACCTAACAGGTCATATCCTTATCTTTCAAGGATGCACTCAAAGCTGCCCAGATGCTTTCATCATCACCTTCCTTTCACCAAGAAAGGCTAAGGAAGAATTTGCTGGAAATTCTGGTAGTGGCTGCTATTGTCCAGCACCTCCCAGGCAATGAGAGGAGCCTCCTGTGAAGGATTAGGCAAAATTAATAACCTGTATTAATTTTGATATCCAGGAGCTGATTGTTAATAACTATGAAAACTGTTTATTAACATTAAAATTCACCAGAAAACTTATTCATAGGTTCAAAAAAATGCACAGGTTGGAAATTTATACAGGCAGGGCACAGGCAAAACTACAGCACCTGTTCCTTAAAGTGGCAGATGCAAATATTACACTGGAAGAGGCTTTTCAGTATTTCCTCACAAAATTATACATCAGACAGTAACCAAAGCAGGTGGAACTCTGATTGGCCTCTTGATACTTGATTCTTCCCAGGCTTCTGGGGAAAGGAGGCAGGCAATCTCTGACCTTGTCTCCTGGCTCCTCTGGACAATCTGTGCATCTCCAGGACTTCTAGTCTTAGCAGGAGACTTTCAGGTGCAGGCAGGATGTCTTGTGAGGTGCAGTCTCAGCACAGTGTCATGCTGGGGCTATGCAGGCTGACTGCATGCAGGCATTTAGAGCCTGTTCCGGGTAAGCTCTCCAGGCAAATTCAGGATGCAAAATGAGGTGGCAGCAGCCCCTGTGCTACCTGCTTATCCCTTTCATCAATATCCAGCCTGTGACTAGTGGGGCATTGGACACAGATTAGCCAATCAGAATGGCACTTTGCCAGGCCTCACCATATTCAGTGAGGCCAGGGCTTTTGCCCTCCCCTCCCAAGGTTGCTTCCCCAGCACAGGAGGAGGGGGGGGCAGGGGAACATGTCTGGGCATGGATAAGCCCATGTTTGCCCCATCAAGCCTACCACCACACCTCCCAAGAGATGTCCCTGAGTCTCTGCAAATTAGTTTCCACGTGTGCTGCAGTACTTTGCAATTCCACAGCAGCATCTAAACCCCTGGATTTTTCCACATTCACTTTCTCCCCCAGTAATGGATCACTGCACTGCCTGAGGACTACCTCCTAGTATCCCCATGAAATTAGGACTCCTTTTCAGACAAGTTTCTCAAAAATGGAAAAAAAAAAAGCCTTTTAATGTCTACCACCACCCTCGGCTCAGCGAGCTCTGCAGAGGCACAGCCGCCCCCTCTGCCAGCCTTCCTGACTCTCAGTTCTCACATGATCATTCTGGGTGCTTTTGTTCACCCTTCAGCACTGGCATCTCCCAGCCACCAGCTTCTTTTAGGGCCTGCCCTTTTCTCCACTGAAATGCAAACATTTTGGTGTGTGCATCCAGCCTCACTGTTTGGGCAGTTTAATGAAAGCATCAATAAGGCACCGACCGGAGGAGAGGGATGTGCGCGGTCATTAGGATCTCTCATTAGCATTTTGCACACCACCACAAGCTTTTGTACAGCAGCAATTAATGCAGCAATAAATACCACAATGAGCTGGAGGAATCTCATTGAGCCTGGGAAGTGTAAACACTGCCTTCCACTTCAAATAATTGTCAGAAGCATTTAAGAACCTTCACAGGAAGGAATAGTTGAAGCTTCTGCCGCCAGCATCAAAGCCTATCCCCAGGCATGCCAGAGAAACTTTCCACCATCTTAAAAAGAAGTCAGCTGAGGGAGTCAGAATAAATGCTGGCTCAATCATTCCTTCCAGACCCACATGCTACCAGTCCACCTAGACATAAATGCTAGGTTTAAAGAAGGGAAAGTTGGAGTTGACTCCTGTTGATTTAGCTGGCATGCACAGTACAGGGGTAATCTATGCATAAAGGAGCACAGGAGGTGCCTAATTTGGTGGTAAACAATTAACTGTTCAAGAATTCTTGAGCACGCTTGAGTTGAGTTTACACAAGAGAAATGTTTCTCTTTGTAGTTTTGACCTGGTATTAAAAGCCCTAGTAGGGGATTTATTGTATTGTAAGACTGAGGCTGGAGATAGGTGTTGATAGATACACAGGGATGCTCTTCATGGCCAGAGAGAGAGCCTGGCTCTGCAATCGTTAAGGACCATGAAGTTGAACTCCTTACACCTTTAAAAAACCTTTTCAGAAGCCTTTTCCCCCAGAGACATTTCTTCACCCACCCATTTAAACCATCTCATAATGCTGAGTGTCCCCAAGGAAAGCACAGGATGCAAGAGCCTTCTACAATTGGCTTGTTCATGCTAGTAACCAGCAACTTTGCTAATAACACATTGCTCATGTAAATTAATTCAGCTCAGAGAAACAAGACTTGATGATTATAAAATGCTGCAATTACAGTATTGCTTCCGGCCAGCTGAGAGTAAATTCATCAAGCATTTGATATTTAAAGCTGCCGAGGTGATAAATGTTTCCCTTAGCTTATGACTGTACACCAAGAGAGAGAGAAAATGGAACACAGAAAAATAACTGCATGATGGGAATCCCAACAGAAGTCACCAGAGACAAGGAGACAGGAAATCTCTTTCATCACCAGCTGAAAGTATCTGATAGGCAGCAACTCATCCTCTCTTAATGAGGAGCTATTAAACCAACAACAAATACCGATTCTACTCAGCAGCAGTGAGTGGTGTTCTGGTTGATGGAGCTGATCAAAGTCTTACTACGGCAAGATCACAGAATCACAGAACCTTAGAGGTTGGAAGGGACCTCCAGAGATCACTGAGTCCAACCTCCCTGCTAAAGCAGGATCCTTGAGGGTAGTTCACACAGGAATGCATTTAGGCAGGTTTTGAAAGTCTCCAGAGAAGGAGACTCCACAACCTCTCTGGGCAGCCTGTTCCAGTGCTCTGTGACCCTTACAAGTAAAGAAGTTCCCCTTCTGTTGAGGTGAAACCTATGTTCCAATTTGTGGCCATCAAGGACAAGTGTACAGTAGTAGGTGTCCCTTCTGCTGGCAGTGAGCTCTTCCAATTGTGGATGCTCTCCTATGTGTGCAGAGAGTCGCAGGGGAAGAATAAATTCCTCTGAAGTTTTGATAACAACCCTGGGGCTGGTCAGTACCTTTGCTCTGTAGATGACATCACAGTTAAATCAAAAGGAAAATGAATTCAACAACAAATCCTCCTGATTACAGCACACTAATGGTTTCCACTGTTTCCTGAGAGTATCTATGGTCAGCACAGAGGACACTAGCAACTCCATTGGCACTCAGAGTAGTAGCATCAGTCTTGATGAACTCCTTTACTACTGCCTGTGAGGAGAGGAGTGCAAGTCAGAGAGAGTTAGTGGCAACTTTGCATTCAGATGAAGCTGTGGGGTTGGAATAGATGATCTGTGAGGTCCCTTCCAGCCTAAGTCATTCTGTGATTCCGTGATATCACCTAACACCTTCTCATTAACTAATCCATGGCATTAAGTGCCTCATCCAGTCTCCTTTTAAACACCTCCAGGGATGGGGACTCCACCACCTCCCCGGGAAGCACATTCCAATGCCAATCACTCTCTCTGGCAACAACTTCCTCCTAACATCCAACCTAAACCTGTCCTATCCCAGCTTGAGACTGTGTCCTCTTGTTCTGTCACTGGTTGCCTGGGAGAAAAGACCAAGCCCACCTGGCTGCAACCTCCTTTCAGGTAGTTGTAGAAAGCTATGAGGTCACCCTTGAGTCTCCTCTTCTCCAGGCTGAACATCCTCAGCTCCTTCAGCTTCTCCTCATAGGGCTGTGCTCCACCCCCCTCAGCAGCCTTAGTGCCCTTCTCTCAGGAAACCAGCAACAGAACAAGGGAACATAGTCTGAAATTGTGCCGGGCTGGATATTAGGAGGAAGTTCTTGACAGAGAGAGTGATTGGCATTGGAATGGGCTGCCCAGGGAGGTGGTGGAGTCACTGTCCCTGTAGGTGTTCAAGAAAAGCCTGGATGGGGCACTTAGTGCCATGGTCTGGTTGACTGGCTAGGGATGGGTGCTAGGATGGACTGGGTGATCTTGGAGTTCTCTTCCAACCTGGTTGATTCTATGATTCTATGAAAAAGAAAGATCTGGGGACAAGAGGAAGTAGAAAAGCCTTGGACCTAATCCTCTTGGTAACCTGTGTCTGGCAGATCCCTATTGTCATTTATCCTAGGATAAAAGATCTCAGCAAAAGGAGCTGGGTTTCCATCTGCTGCTCTGCAAGGAAATTATAAAGCAGCTATCTGTTTTTTCATTAAAATGAAATAATTGGATCTGTCCGGACTCATGTACCTTTCCCCCATGAGATATCCAGGAGAATTAAGTTTCAATTGACTTCTGCAGACCTTGGTTATCATAGGAAGCTTTTCAAAAATTGGGACATTTGGCAATTTGAAATTCAAATAGGTTTCAGTCAATATGTTTACTATTGCCAGACAGGCGTCTTTGTCCCCTGGGTGTTTAATGCCTCAATAAGTAATTGGTCCTTTCATCTTTTATATGCAGAGAGTGAAGAGTTTATGGCTCATACAGTGAATTGTCAATACAAAGGATCTTTGCACCAGTCTTAAATAACCCAGCTCCCAGGTCCATTAAATCCTGTTAAAAAGCTCTCCCCCCTTCCCTCCACACAGCCACAACAAATCTCTGAAGGCTTTTTCCCCTCCCCTGATTTTCAATGGCATCCTTGAGAGGTAGCTTTGCCTTACCGAGACTAGACAAAGACAGGAAGGTGAACCCAAGGAGTTCCACCCTCTAGTGGGAGGTGTCCCTGTCTATAGCAGGGGGTTGGAGATGGATGATCCTTGAGGTCCCTTCCAACCTAAACCATTCTATGATTCCATGAATATGTCCCCCAACTAATGGAAAAATCCAGGGATTTCCAAGAAAACCCTTATTAATGGATAAGGGCTGAAATTTGAAGCAGTTGATACAACAATGTTCACAGATTCAATCAGATCTGTACAGACACAATAACATCAGTTTGGCCAGAGTATTTGTCATATGAAGTGATCTTGTGAAGAACCAGGTACACAGGCAGTGCTGTCTCTAAAGCTGAACCGAATCCAGATATTCCATTGTAGGTGAAGCTGCCACCATTCCATCTTCTGATCTAGGATTTTTAAAGAGATTGGTTTGCTGCAAGTTCATAGAATCATAGAATCAAGCAGGTTGGAATAGACCTCCAAGATCAGCCAGTCCAACCTAGCACCCAGCCCTAGCCAATCAACCAGACCATGGCACTAAGTGCCCCATCCAGGCTTTGCTTCAACACCTCCAGGAATGGTGACTCCACCACCCCCCTGGGCAGCCCATTCCAATGCCAATCACTCTCTCTGACAACAACTTCCTCCTAACATCCAGCCTGAACCTGCCTTGGCACAGGTTGAGACTGTGTCCCCTTGTTGTGCTGCTGGTTGCCTGGGAGAAGAGTTAAATGACATGAGATTTATTCTCAGGCAGCTGAAACATTCTGTGTCAGAAAACATAAAGAAAAAAGGGTAGTGAGCATCTCATTTGTACACTGTGCACTGTATGCACACACATGCCTTGTGAGTACAAGCATCACACCCAAATCTATCTGTCTATTTATCTATTAAGCAAATATTGTAGTGTTACACATCTGAAGCAGTTAAGAGTCTGCACCAAGTTCATGTCAGCTCTTGCAAGCTGCAGGACAGCTGCTGCCTGCAGCAGTTGCAGAGCTGTGCTCATCCTTTTGGAAGAAAAACTGAACTCATGAAAATCTTTGTCCAGGGCAAGACTGGAGAGCTGGGCACAGAGGAACCTAGTGAGGTTCAACAAGGACAAGTGCAGAGTCCTGCACCTGGGGAGGAATAATAAACTGCACCAGTACAGGCTGGGAGGTGATCTGCTGGAGAGCAGCCCTGTGGAGAGGGCCTCTGGGAGTGCTGGTGGATAGCATCCATGGCACAGCAATGTGCCCTTGTGGCCAAGAAGGACAATGGGATCCTGGGATGCATTAAGAGGAGTGTGTCCAGGAGATCAAGGGAGGTTCTCCTCCACCTCTACTCTGTTGTGATGAGACCCCATCTTGAGTACTGTGTTCAGTTTTGGGCTCCCCAGTTTAAGAGGGACAGGGATCTGCTGGAGAGAATCTGGTGGAGGGCTACGAGGATGATGAGGGGACTGTAGCACTGCCTGATGAGGAGAGGCTGAGGGACCTGAGGCTGTTTAGTCTGAAGAGGAGAAAACTGAGAGAGGATTTAATAAATGTTTATAAATATCTGAGGGCTGGGGGTCAGGAAGGGGGGGACAGGCTCTGCTCACTTGCTCCCTGGAATAGGACAAGGAGCAATGGATGGAAGCTGCAGCACAGCAGGTTCCAGCCCAACACAAGGGGGAACTTCTTTACTGTAAGGGTCACAGAGCACTGGAACAGGCTCCACAGAGAGGCTGTGGAGTCTCCTTCTCTGAAGCCTGTCAAGGCCTGTCTGGATGTGTTCCCCTGTGACCTGAGGTAGATTGTATGGCCCTGTTCTGGCAGGGGGGTTGGACTTGATGATCTCTTTGGGTCCCTTCCAACCCCTAACATCCTGTGAGCCTGTGGCTCTACCAAGAGCAGCTCATCTTCTCTATTGTCTCTTGAATATGTCACTACATGACTGTTGAGGATGTGGGGGATGCCTGATATTAAAACCTGCACCTGAATTTTGGGGCCATGAAGAGTTACAGGATGCACAGAGTTTGATTTAACTTTCTGTGGTGATGGGAATAGTTGTTGTTTTCTTGTTTGGCTTAGTTTTGATTTGTTTGTTGTGCTGTTGGTTTTGGCTTTGAATTTTTTTTTCACTCAGCCACCACAAAGCATTTATTCAGACTAAGTTTCTGAGTTAGCTAAATCTAAATTGGTTTGGAAAGTCCAATTTTGCAAGGCGCAAAAGGGCTGCGCTGTAGTTCTGATTAGCCAATGCAGCTTCTAAACCACAGAGGCTGTTCCCAGATGGGATATTCAAGGAAGTATTGAGCCTTTCCACAACGAATCTACACCATTACTCTCCTCCTGGCTTCACCAGAGATGATGATGCTGCGCAGAGAACCTGCAGGATTTCCTCAGCTCAGCTCTCCATCCTCCAGTGTTATTTACCACTGTCTCTGTGGCACGCAGGACAGAGCTCACTGCAAGACTGTCTGGCTGCTAATGACTTTTTGTACAGATCAGCAAACCTCCTGTAAGTATTCATTAGACTTGTACTGCAACCTTTTCTATTTAATGGGTGTGCTCTGTGTGACATGAAGCATTTTGTCAGTGTCTGGAGGCTAGGCATTTATGCTGAGGTCTGTAGGCAGAGGAGAAAGCAGTGTGCATCCAAGGGCAAATGCAGGTAAACTAAATTTACCCACTCACAGTATGGCTTTCCCTTTCTATGTATGTTAGAATTGAGATCATGCAGTCTCACTGTGCTATAAGGATGAAGAAAGTCTTCCCAGATTCAGATCAGAATCCTTCATCTTCCCAGATTCAGATCAGAATCCTTCACTGCTGCTAATTGTTCATTTTTATTGCATCTGTCTATTGAATTCAATTAAATGTGGCTCACAAACTATGCATATGCAAGAATGAATAATGGTTAATAGCCCATTTCTCATTACTTTTCAGTCCAAAGATGTCTTAATGCTCTACAAAACATATTGTCTGTGCTTAGGATTTTTCACCCAGCAGTGAAGCAGCCATCTCTCGTGATGCCTTGTGGTGAACCTTCAGCAGTGCCAAGAAACCCCCCTCACTCACCTCAGACTAGACTCCACAGACACCAAGTGCAAATGAAATGGCTCTCAACTAGGGATTAGTAAGAGGCTGTATTGATTCATATCACAGTCTGGCAAACTGCTTGCAAAACCAGATTTGTGCTCTGTGAAAGGAGAAATAACTGGGCCGTGCTTTTCCTTATCGGCGCGGCAGCATGTCTCCTTAGCAATGCCAGATCAGATGCACCTACAAGTAGCAACTATCTTATCCCTTCATCTGTAAAGTCAGTTAAAATCACAGCCCAAGCTGATCAGGATGAAAAAGCTCTCTTTCCAGTCAGTCATGTTTGCAGACCATATTTGCTTAGCCCTGAGAGGAATAAGTAGAATACAAAACAACTTCTAAAGAAGCGCTTCTTGCATCAGCTAAAAAAATAGGAAGGTGATTAGAAACTTGGCTAAATATTTTGTTTCTCCATGGGAAAATCCACATGTGGCTTCCCCTGACATCTCTCTACCAAGCACCACATTTCTGGGACAGAGGGTCTTAGTCTCCAAGTGCACACTGCTAATTTTTGACTTGGGTGATGATAGCATAGAATAGAATAGAATAGAATCAACCAGGTTGGAAGAGACCTCAAAGATCATCCACTCCAACCTAGAACCCAGCCCTATCCAGTCAATTAGACCATGGCACTAAGTGCCTCATCCAGGCTTCTCTTGAGCACCTCCAGGCACGGCGACTGCACCACCTCCCTGGGCAGCCCATTCCAATGCCAATCACTCTCTCTGCCAACAACTTCCTCCTAACATCCAGCCTAGACCTCCCCCAGCACAACTTGAGACTGTGTCCCCTTGTTCTGTTGCTGGTTGCCTGGCAGAAGAGACCAACCCCACCTGGCTACAGCCTCCCTTCAGGTAGTTGTAGACAGCAATGAGGTCCCCCCTGAGCCTCCTATTCTCCAAGCTAAACACCTCCAGCTCCCTCAGCCTCTCCTCATAAGGTTTGTGTTCCAGGCCCTTCACCAGCCTTGTTTCCCTTCTCTGGACACATAACAGCACCTCAACATCTCTCTTGAATTGAGGAGCCCAGAACTGGACACAGTACTCAAGGTGTGGCCTGACCAGTGTTGAGTACAGGGACAGACAGAGTCATCCTCATCCTCTCCATGCTGAACACACATTGAAGGCATTATTGCTTTTTTCCTGAACCTACAGTGTAAAGGTTCAGAGGAATGTCAGTTGCAGGGCAGAGTTACAGCTACTCTTCTTGCAAGGTTAAGCAGAATGGGGAGAAAAGGCAGACTCAGATGAAGACGAGCTGCTGCCTGAAGACATGCAAAGAAAACACATGTAGAAGATGCTGGGGTTCTGCCGGGGGCTGGCCACAGAGAGCCCACTCACCTCAGACTTTGGATAGCATCCTAGCAACGTCTGCTGTTACTGCAACGCAGCACCGGCTTGCTGTGGCTCGGCGTGAGAAATATCTGCTCCTAGGATAAGAAAAGGAAAAAGTAATTAATAGATAAGGGTCTTCCCAGCAGAGACTGATTTCCTTTCTGAGCCACACAGCACTGCAGATATAAAACTGGAAGGAAACAATTCACAGCAAAGCGACTGCTGGAGAAGCTGCTGCTTTTCTCCTTCACGGCTTAGGGAGATGGTTGCCCTCATCTGCAAGCAGGACTATAAAACTCCCCAGTCCAGCATGCCTGCTAATTGCCCCCTTTGCTTCACAGAGAGGAGGGCAAAATGAAATTGCCTCCACTGATGAGGAATGTGGAGAAGGCAATCACTGTCGTCTGCATTCAATCAGATGTTTGCTCCCACTGATGGAAGAGAGTTAAGACTATTTGAAAAGCACCATGCAAGTGCCATGCCATTTCACTAATTAAACCCACCCTTCTGCTCTAAAATTGATGAATAACAACTGAACCTGACTCATAATCCCTTTGTCTTCTATTATTTACTCCTTTTGAACAGTGATTTATGGCAAGGTGGTGCTTTCATTATTCTTGTTAATTACCTCTGTTCTCCGCTTCAGCTTGTAAAATGTAATTGCCTGAAACATAAATCCAGTCTTGCCACCTATGTTCACACATCATTAATATTATTCTGGCCATTCTTATAAAATCTTTATAAACCATAATTGTACATGTGCCATTAAGTGCTACATTGTGCTAAAGATGCACTAAGCCTTTCTTGAGGACTAAGTCAGTCTGTGTGTTAAACCTTCCTGTTTCTGTTCATGTGTTTGTGTTCCCCTAAGGGAAGAAAAAAAATGCCTTATTAATTGGTCAGTGAATATTGGAGATCCAACTAACACACCTCCCTGAGCATCCAAGCCTGGCTGAGTGGCTGCTAACACTTCTGAAGCAGGGGAGCACAGGCACTTTAATGAACTCTCCTTCACTCCCCACCACTGCAAACAGGAACTTCACCCAACAACAATCATCACTAGGCAAGAGGGTAGCAGACAAATGCAGCAGCTACTCACTGGAGTGATTATCAAGTTTCTTCCTGTGTATAGATAATCCCCAAACAAATTATTTTCATCCTGCCTGTCCCTGATACCAAAAATCCAAAGGCCTGCATATCACAGGGAACAGACATCTTCCAGCAGCTGATTTCTTCCCCATTGTACATTTTTAGTATTGCTTATGTATTTTTAGCATTGCTTATGTATTGTTCTTGCCTAGCTTATGTAAGGAGAAAAATCTGTTAGAAGGAGAGGAAATGTATTATCCCCAGCCTATTGTTGACATGATATTAGCTCAGCATTTGTCAGGTTTCTGGTAATGAACGAGTTTATAAGCAGCACTTCATCTCTTCAGCAAAACACTTAGCTGTACGAGCAGCACTAATATCCCAGCTGAGCCTAGTGAGAGAGAAACATGTTTATTATTTCTCAAAGAAATAGAAATAAAAAGAAAACCTCATTACTCCCTCATTAATCTGTTAGATTATTACCTGTGTGCATGTAGACATACTACAAGAGTTAATGTAAGCCCTTCAGCCAGCAACTATTATCAAGTGTGTTTCCATTAACTGCCATTCTCCACAACCACAGGAAGGACAACCTATAAAGTACTGCAATTGCATTTACAGTTGTTAATTATTGTAAATTCAGTGCTCAAGATGAGAGCATTTGCTGTCTCAAGGTCTTCTACCTGAGGCATGGTGGCTATTATGGCTTTTAGTTGGATTTGCAGTAGTAAAGTCCTGTCTGAGGGGTTTCTCCTGCTTTACATTTGTGATAGAATAGAATAGAATCAACCAGGTTGGAAGAGAACTCCAAGATCATCCACTCCAACCTAGCACCCAGGCCTAGCCAGTCAACCAGACCATGGCACTAAGTGCCTCATCCAGGCTTTCCTTGAACACCTCCAGGGACAGTGACTCCACCACCTCCCTGGGCAGCCCATTCCAATGCCAATCACTCTCTCTGTCAACAACTTCCTCCTAACATCCAGCCTAGACCTCCTCTGGCACAACTTGAGACTCTGTCCTCTTGTTCTGTTGCTGGTTGCCTGGCAGAAGAGACCAACCCCCACCTGGCTACAACCTTCCTTCAGGTAGCTGCAGACAGCAATGAGCTCTGCCCTGAGCCTCCTCTTCTGCAGGCTGCACACCCCCAGCTCCCTCAGCCTCTCCTCATAGGGTTTTTGCTCCAGGCCCTTCACCAGCTTTGTTGCCCTTCTCTGCACGCGTTCCAGCACCTCAACAGGTTGATGGTTTGGTGTGGGAATGCAATGTGAGAAGGAATAATAACAAGCAGAGTGAGCACTCCGACCTTGGTTCCCACAGCTGCAGGATACCACATCTGGGGAAGGAGAGATAGTGGACATCAAGTTAATGAGAAAAACAAGGTGTGCTGTATGTAAAAGACTGGGTTGTTCTTGCCTAGCTTATGCTAATGTGTAGGTGTGTGCTTTATGCTCAAGACTACATAAATGGAGTTCTGGAGTCAGAACCAACAATAAAGGTCTCCGCTGGGATTCACATTGAATCATGTGGAGCCCGAGTGGCATCGCTCTGTGTAAGCTTTGCCCACGTTCTCCCGCAGCTGCAACAGTTTGGGTGTTACCTGCCCTCCCCCACCACTTCAGAAAATCACCCAGACTAGGCTCACACACTGGAAATTGAAGAATGAAGCTATATTTACAACTACACACAGAAATATACAAGTTAAAAAGTAATACAGAAACACAACTCAGAAACCTGAGTCCCCAGGAGGGGCTCCCAAACACTCTTCCACCTTTTCCCCACCCCTCTACCTTACCCCAGACTTTGCCTTATGTTCAAGGGGAGTTTGGAGGGTCATCCAGGAGGGTTAGGAAGCAGATGGATTAGTCAGGCAGCAAGTTAGGTTAGAGAGAGAAGTGCAGCCCCAAAGCCCAAGAGCAACTCTGTGTTATCTATATTTATGTTCTTGTTCTTACCCATCTCAGCAAGCCTATGAGTGCAGCAGCCATCACCATTGTTTCCTTTTCACAGCCTGTCATCTAATTCTTGTCACCAAAATATTCTAGCTAGGCTCAAACTAGCACAACATTAGAGTGCAAGACTCAGATCAGACCTTCCCAAAACTACAGCCCTGTCAAAGCCAGGACTTGCATGGCCCAGAACTGGAGATCTGAGAGGCACAGGCCAGAAAGGGAGTGAGCAGGGTGCATTCAGATAGATGGAATCAGGACTATCTTTTCCTATTCTGTAGATGACTGCAAGGAAAAGTATCTCCTGCCTGACCCTACCTGTGGTTTATTGAGTAATGGCATTCTCAATAAAGCATTCTGCCTGAGGAAAGTATTGTAACTTGGTTACTTTGGGGGAGGGCATGGAAATGGGATGGCAAAGATGAGCCTTTAAATCAGTTTTGTAAATCCATGCCAGAGTGGGGTGGGCAGCGTGAAAGAGGCAGGTCAGAGGGCAAATTCATCATCAAGTACAGTTCCCAGAGTTAAACAGATTAATTTTTACTTTTTTTCCCCCCCAAGCAAAGACTTGTTTCTTAAAATCAAATTTATATGATATAAGCCACAGAACCAAACCCAGTTCTGAGACCCAAATTTCTTTCTTATGAATGCAGATCTGCTCCAGGTGGTGTTTACACCACCTGTCAGATATTTCTTTCTCAAGAAAAGTGGATAAATCCCATTCTTGTCCTACTTTAAACTTCTAAAAGTGACTCCCCAGCCTGAACTAGTCACTCACTAGGGCCAGCCACGAGGCACTCCATCTCATTTTAAGCTGGCTGCATGCATAATGTCAGCTGACTTCTTGGCAACCTGTTTTTCTCCATGAAGTATAGACTTTTTCTAGACCACCTTCCCTCATGACCTAGGAAGCTGCCAGAAGGCTCAGAGGAGACCTTTCTGCTCTCTCCAACTATCTGAAAAGAGGCTGCAGCCAGGTGAGGGTTGGTCTCTCTCGGGCAACCAGTGACAGAACAAGAGGACACAGCCCCTAGCTGAATCAAGGCAGGTTTAGGCTGGACTTTAGGAAGAAGTTCTTTACAGAAAGAGTGATTGGCATTGGAATGGGCTGCCCAAGGAGGTGGTGGAGTCACCATCCCTGGATGTGTTTGAAAGGAGACTGGACGAGGCACTGAGTGCCATGGATTAGTTAATGAGAAGGTGTTAGGTGATACCACAGAACCACAGAATAACTTAGGCTAGAAGGGACCTCACAGATCATCTATTCCAACCCCCTGCCAAGGGCAGGGATACCTCACACCAGCACAGGTCACTCAAGGCCTCATCCAACCTGGCCTGGAACACCTCCAGGGAGGTTGTGGAGCACAGAATCACAGAATGTGATCTTTGATCACATTACACTTGATGATCTTGAAGGTCTTTTCCAACCCGGTTAATTCTGTAACTGCATAATCCTGTATGTGGCCACCTCACCCCCTGCATGCTGCTGTACACGTGCAAATGCTTGTGGTGCTCCAGTTCTGTTTCTGGATGGGTGTTTACACCTGAAATGTCTGCTAACAGGGTTACAGAAAGCTTAAATACTAGCTTGGTGATTGCAGCCCTGTATTTATGGAGTGCTATTTTTTGGCATGCTGTCCTGCTGTCCTCTGCCTCCCGCACTCCTTGCCAGCACCAATTTGAAATACAGGTGTCTGATGCCAATGGTCAGCAAGAAAAGCTGTGTTCTGAATGGCTCCTCTCAGTCAGGCAGAGTATGTTTTCCTCCCAAGCGAGTCCCTCTGAAAGAGATTTAATTAAAACTCCTGAATTAATAAGCCTATCCTTCATTAGAAGCCAGAGCAATAAAAGCAGCATGGAGCTTCTCTTTAACGAAACAAAGCATACCTTAGAATGGAAAAGCAACCTGCAGAAACTGTTGTGTCTGAAAGCTGCTTTTATCGCCGCTGGCGCATCGTTATAATGACCATCAGGAAACTGCTCTGCGCCTCACAGCCATGGCAGAAAGTCTGAACAAAGGAACGCACAGCAGAAACCACAGAGTCAGCTTTGGAAGTTAAAAATACAGGGAAAACCTGAGACCTGGAACTGCTCAGGCGTTCCTGCAGCCCAGAACACCTCAGCTATTCAGAGATAATTGCTGTAGGATGTCCAGCCATTTATCAGGAGAGCAGCGGAATGGATAACCTGAAACCCTTTCTGTGTTTATCTTTGTGACTCTATGAAACAAAGTCCTAAACATGGAGATCCCCAAGCATGGCAGAGACGGAGGCCTGAATCGCAAGGTCGTTCATCAGGCTCATCTGGAATTCTGGATGCACCTCAGCCCAGAAAGAGCCCTTCTCTTCTCTTCAAGTTTTCTGTTGTGTTGTAGTTTGCCCAAAGTTTTACAAACCTAACACAATTGTATCTCCTGCACAGCTGGAGGTTCCCAAAGATAGTTTGCTAAAGAAAATGTATTTTCCATCCACTGCTTCCACAAGCCTCCCTACTGGGAAGAGTTTATGCTTAGCTACACTCAGGACATAATAAATGTGAAAGGAATGGAGGTAAAGCGAGGGTTTAAAGAGCTGTATCAAATTTTATCAGCGGAAGGTCTGGCGACCAACACGATCCTATTTTCTTCTGTTTAGTGCGTTTTGGACTTCATTTTCCACAGAACCCTCTGCAGCCACCTAAGGGACTTGGGTTTGCTTTTTCTTTTTATCTAAATGGGTGAACTGGTCAGACTCTAATTGTGGCTGAAAGCCTACAGTTGACACACACTGGAGACTTAATTATGTAGTGTGCAGCTCCATCTGTCAGCTGCAGTATCTTTTGTTCCCAAGAATTAGACTTCCATAGAAGATGACGTGACAGATTCAATTTGCTTTCACGAGGATAACTGTTATGTGGGCATTTGAATGATGCTGGGAATTAGAACAACATTTACATTCCTTGTGTAGACACTGAAATGCTATTTAAGGCAAGGTTTCGCCAAACTAGGGAACTTAAATTGAATGGGTGGTAGCCAACACAGAGCTGAAACCCAGGAAACAATTAGCTAAAACATCATTAAAGAGAGAATAGTCTTACACAACGCTCTGAGGAAAGTTTTCCCCACACAAATGTAGGAAAATTCTGAGGAGCTTTTGTCTGAAGCTAATAGAAGCAGCAGCTGTACTAAAAGGCAAAAGGCTTTTATGGCAAATCTGATAGGAAAATGTAAAGACTGTAAAACTCCAGCTTGAGATTCATAGAATCATGAATCATAGAATCAACCAGGTTGGAAGAGAACTCCAAGATTATCCAGGCCAACCTAGCACCCAGCCCTATCCAGTCAACCAGACCATGGCACTAAGTGCCTCATCCAGGCTTTCCTTGAACACCTCCAGGGACAGTGACTCCACCACCTCCCTGGGCAGCCCATTCCAATGCCAATCACTCTCTCTGCCAACAACTTCCTCCTAGCATCCAGCCTAGACCTCCTCTGGCACAACTTGAGACTCTGTCCTCTTCTTCTGTTACTGCTTGCCTGGCAGAAGAGACCAACCCCCACCTGGCTACAGCCTCCCTTCAGGTAGTTGTAGACAGCAATGAGGTCTGCCCTGAGCCTCCTCTTCTGCAGGCTGCACACCCCCAGCTCACTCAGCCTCTCCTTACAGGGCTGTGCTCCAGGCCTCTCACCAGCTTCATTGCCCTTCTCTGGACACCTTCCAGCACCTCAACATCTCTCTTCAATTGAGTGGCCCAGAACTGGACACAGCACTCAAGGTGTGGCCTGACCAGTACTGAGTACAGGGGCAGAATAACCTCCCTCATCCAACTGGCCACACTGTTCCTGATCCAGGCCAGGATGCCATTGGCACTCTTTTGGCCACCTGAGCACACTGGTGGAGATGGGGTAAAGTTTGCCCCTACACTTGAGGTCTTTTACCTTTTTAAAGTCGTTTCCAATAATTGGCATTATTACAATCAGTATAATAATAATAATGGTTATAATTACAATTAAAATTATTATTACTACTAATTATTATTATCACTACAACAACTGCAATTATTAAATTGCAGATTGCTGTAGAACTAATGAAGCATTAGGACTATAAGCTTGCTTCTCTTTTCTGCTATCCATCTCTAGTTCCAAGGCAAGAGAACCAGTGGTGCTGTGTGGCTGGGCAAACGCAGCTCGTGTTTGCATTAGCCTTGCTGCTGCACTCCTTCACTTAGCTGAGATAATTACTTGTGGTTCTGATTGAGATAATTACTTATGATTCCGGTTGGGATCCCTTATGATCGTGGGTCCAGGGTCCCCAAGGGACATCAGTACCCAGGTATCACGTTAGCATGACGAGAGGAGCAGCTGTTATTTTCAGGCACTGTATGTGAACAGTAAGTTTTCCTCCAAGTTGTGGCAATGATGTTTGAATCCTTTTTTTCAATATGTCACTCTCCCATTTCACAGAATCACAGAATGTCAGGGGCTGGAAGGGACTTTGACAGCTCATCCAGTCCATCCCCCCTGGCAGAGCAGGATCACCTATACCAGATTGCACAGGAGCGCATCCAGATGGGTTTTGATTATCTCCAGAGAGGAAGACTCCACAACCCTCTTGGGCAGCAGTTTGTGAAGCCTACACAGAGCAGAGGGGAAGTAAAGCAACTGAGGACAACATGCCAGCATATTTACAAATGGAAAAGAAAACACAAGAGGGAAAAATATACTGTAAGAGATGTTGATATTTGCTCTCAAATGAAGAGACTTGCTAATTAGAAAATGCTTTTCACGACTGATGTGATCTGAAGTGAGGAGGGACCCCCTTAATTTGCTTCCAGGCTGCAACATGCTTCCATTGCTGAACAATGTTATTTTTAGCAAGCTATGCATTTGTCATACAGCAACACATCTGGAAGGCTAACCTGCCATTATGTCAGCAGGCAGCTCACAGCTTTGAAAAGCCCCCTGTATTTATTGGCTTCTGAACGTAATGGCTGCCCCAATTAGCTCTAAAATTGTTATAAGCTTAGTTTTAGCTGAAAAGCTTTTATTGGAAATCTACTGGTAATCTTCCAGAAATGTTAGTCATAAACAAGGCTGCTCAATCATAAAGATGTAACTGCTTGGGATTAATCTGCACAGAGGCTTACATTAACATATTCACTCCGAAACGGCCTCTCAGCCCAGCCTCTGATAAGTGCTGATAAATTCAATTAGCTTCTTAGGGTGAGGTTTGCTGAGAGCTGGTTTGTAGTAGTCCTCTGAATTTCTGTTTTAGCATCCAGGAGGAGAAAGAAAAAAAAAAAAGTGGGAAAAATCCAACACCAGAGCAGATTTTCTGAGTATGGCAGCACTTTGTCAGGATGTCACAAAATGCCACAGCCATGCCCCTCTGAGTCTGCCTCTAACACTCATTTACATGTGGTGCCTATGCAGGATTTACTTCCCAAAGCTCAAAGCAACCTGAGGCCAAGCAAACTCTGATTTCTGCAGAACTGCCTCCCATCACAAGCCTGCTGGATCTGCTCACACTGAACCTCTTCTGCCTGCCTGCCACATTTATCCTCCTGTGCATACTCTGGGTATTTAGACTCCTGTAGGGCACCTACAGGAGGGCTGGGGAGGGACTATTCACAAGGTCTTGTAATGACAGGACGAGGAGTAATGGGTTTAAACTGGCAGAGAGAAGATTTAGAGTAGCTGTTAGGAAGAAGTTCTTTACAGTGGGGGTGGTGAGACACTGGCACAGGTTGCCCTGGGAGATTGTGGCTGCTCCCTCCCTGGAGGTGTTCAGGACCAGGTTGGA
This sequence comes from Tricholaema leucomelas, assembly GCA_013400475.1. Classification (NCBI taxonomy): domain Eukaryota; kingdom Metazoa; phylum Chordata; class Aves; order Piciformes; family Lybiidae; genus Tricholaema lacrymosa; species Tricholaema leucomelas. The sequence goes on from WAAF01008814.1 coordinate 982,996, forward strand.
TGAGGCCTTGAGCGACCTGTTCTAGTGGGAGGTGTCCCTGCCTATGGCAGGGGGTTGGAACTGGATGACCTTTGAGGTCCCTTCCAACTTCAACCATTCCATGATCCACAGTGTAATCTCCAGCCATGAACCGTATGAGAAACACAATCAGGGAACCAACACCACCCATGCCTATGGAGGCCACTGACAAGGGAATGGGCAAACACATGCTGGTTGGAGGCAGGAAGACATCGTAGTTCTGTGGGGTTGCTCAGAAACATCAGTGCTTACAGCGGCTGTGCTCCACATCCACTCTGTGGTGGATAAGAGCTACCAGAGAAAGCCTACACACTCATTAACGGGATAGGGGCTGTGCAGTGCTTGGCTTCTCCATAGCAGAGTTGTAGCTGAAGGGCAGAAGCACGCAAAGGACGGGAACGACGTCATTGTTACGGGCTGGCAACAGCTGCAGCTCTGAGCAGAGCAGAGTGAAACCACGACCCTACAGACTCCACTAGCCACGTGTGGATGCATTTCCATACTAATTTGTGTACTTTACAAATGCATAAAACACACCTCTTCCTCTGCTGCAATTAATTCATATCCACTTCCAGTGTGACAAACGATAATTGGAGGCGAAGCTGAACAAGAACTAATACTGCCTAATGAGAATTCACTAAACACTGATTTGAATATTGCTCTCGTTTGCAGCCTAACGAGAGCTCCAGAGTGGCTGAAGGAATGAAGCAAATCTAATGAACACAAAACCAGGGCATCACAGCTGCTTGCATAGAAGGGAATGGCTGAATTATGCTGCTGGAGCAGCTTAAGAGGCAGCAGAAATCTCTTCTGCCAGAGAGGTGCCCACACAGCCAGGGCTCCGGGGGGCTGCCTGCAGCACTGGGCTGCTCTGAACTCCTCCTGGCAGCATCCAAGCTGTGGCATGTGCCAGCCCTACTCCTTGCAGAGATCTGCCAGCTGACAGAGCTGTTCTGTGACGTGAATACCTGCCAACTGACAGCCACGCTGCAGTCAAAGGGTGTTTATTTTATCCCAGTATTTATCACCTCAAACACTTCTCCATTGCCTTGATAGCAGAACCATCCAGAGATAACCTTGAGGTGTTTCTCCCTGTGTGGTGCTGTTGAGGACAGAGAGGCAGGAGATGCCTGGGGATCACTATGGGAGCCAAGCTCTGCCTGTTCACAGATGGCTTTGTTTAGTAGCCACACGGGCACCTTAATACCTTTCACACACAGGTAACATTCCTCACTTCCCAAATGCACAAATCAAGCAGAAACCCCCTCCAAACAGCTCAATTAAATCCCATCTCCCTGACATCACGGGAGGCTTTTGAGCAATGCAGAAAGCTAAGATCTGCTTTACTCCAGCATAATGAGTAAACAGCTTCTCCAGAACACCAGAAAGATGTACAAAACATGCAAACTTGAAACCACCATTTGGTGTTAAATACTTGTAAAAGCCTTCCCCCCCCCCCCCCCCTTTCCCCTGGATTAATATCTCACATTTATCTGCTCTACACATTTTTGAGACATAGTGAAAATTGCTTATTTCTAATAAAATGTAGCAACTGTACCCTGAGGAAAAATTACTCTGTTATGAAATATTTCCCCCCCTTCTACCACAGCCAATTTAGTTTTCATTTAAAATTCAATAACTGCATCATACTCAGAATCTTCCACGACTGTCATAATGACTTTGAACAAAAAAGTATGCTGTAAACAAGGAAGATTAGAAAGATGTTATTGAGGTAATTTCTCCCCAAGTTTCTTTCACACACCCAGAGCTGCAGAAAATGGATGCAAGAGTTAGTGTGAATATGATTTAGAAATAAAGAGGAAGAAGGAAACACTTTCCCCACCCCCCTACAGATACTCTGGTAATAAGAGCATTATTCCCCCTATTCTATTTGAAATGTCTTCCACTGCTTGGTGGGAGCAAACACTTTGTTGGCTCCTTGCTGAAACACTGATGTAAGTGGAGAAGACAAACAATATCATGCAAGGGAAATGTTGCCTACTTGCTGTAACGTTTTCTTTCCTTGCATGTCAGCAAGGAGCTCTGACAGTGGCACCAGCAGAGATCTGATGTGCAGGAATTGCTGGCCCGTGCTCCCCCAGCGTTGCATCTTGTTGCGTTGTCAGTAGCAGTCACTTCAGCAGAAAGGGCAGGAGGAGAAGAATCTTTCCCATTTCTCTTTTCCCAGGCTCTGAAGACAAATCCTGTTCCTAGTATGTAGAAGGGACAGATGTTCTCAGTGATGCCCCATGACAGGATGTGCTAGTTTGAGCCTAGCTGGGATGTTTTGGTGAGAAGAATTAGATGATAGGCTGTGAAAAGGAAACAATGGTGATGTCTACTGCACTCATAGGCTTGCTGAGACGTGTAAGAACAAGAACATAAGCATAGATAAGGCAATTGTTTGCTCTCCGTCCTTGGGGCTGCACATCTCCTAACCTAACCTGATGTCTGTGTGACTAATCCATCTGCTTCCTAACCTCCCTGGCAGACCCTCCATAACTCACCTTGAACATAAGGCAAAGTCTGGGGAAAGGTAGAGGGGTGGGGAGAAAGCAGAAGAGTGGTTGTGAGCCCCTCCTGGGGACTCTGGTTTCTGGGAGGGCTGTTGTGTTTCTGTATTACTTTTAACTTGTCTACTTCTGTCTATAGCTGTAGCTATACTGTAAATACCTGCCTGCATATTGTGCTAAGCTCTAAGTACAAAGCTTCATTCATTTTCCAACTGGCTGAGTCTAGTCTGGGTGATTCTTTTTATCTTGAGTGTGAGGGGGGGCAGGTAACACCCAAACCATCACACAGGACAAGGGACAATGGGTGTCAGTTGAGGAACAGAAAGTTCCATGTAAACATGAGGAGGGATTTCTTCTCTGTGAGGGTGGCAGAGCACTGGAACAGGCTGCCAAGGGGGGTTGTGGACTCTCCTCCTCTGGAGGTATTCAAAACCTGCCTGGATGTGTTCCTGTGTGATCTGGTATAGGAGATCCTGCTCTGCAGGGGGGTTGGACAGGACGAGCTTTTGAGGCCACTTCCAGCCCCTGACATTCTGTGATTCTGTGACATTTCAAAACATGTCTCTCTCTCCTTCCTGTGGCTGTNAGCTCTAAGTACAAAGCTTCATTCAATTTCCAACTGGCTGAGTCTAGTCTGGGTGATTCTTTTTATCTTGAGTGTGAGGGGGGGCAGGTAACACCCAAACCATCACACAGGACAAGGGGCAATGGGTGGCAGTTGATCACACAGGACAAGGGACAATGGGTGGCAGTTGAGGAACAGAAAGTTCCATGTAAACATGAGGAGGGATTTCTTCTCTGTGAGGGTGGCAGAGCACTGGAACAGGCTGCCAAGGGGGGTTGTGGAGTCTCCTCCTCTGGAGGTATTCAAAACCTGCCTGGATGTGTTCCTGTGTGATCTGGTATAGGAGATCCTGCTCTGCAGGGGGGTTGGACAGGACGAGCTTTTGAGGCCACTTCCAGCCCCTGACATTCTGTGATTCTGTGACATTTCAAAACATGTCTCTCTCTCCTTCCTGTGGCTGTGCTCCTTACTAGGTGCATGTCCAGGTGCCTCCCAGAGCAAAGCCTAGGGCTTCCATTTTGCAAAAGGAGTCTAAATTCTTCTATATGTACCCAATAAGCAGAGCTGTGCACATACAGCTACACCACTTGAAGGTTTTCTATGTAAAGCATCTTCACACTTATAAGAATCACTACTAGCATTTCCTTTTTCACTGCAAGAAATCCCAAGAGCTGGAAGGAAGCCAGTGCTTTGTGGTGCACTGAAGAGGCACAGGTGCTGTGATGCTAACTTCCTTGCATGGGAGTTGTGACTGATGGAAAGCAGCAAGGAATTAAGCAATTTCAGTATCTGAAAGGGGACTACAGGAAGGTTGGGGAGGGACTATTTGTAAAATCATAAAATCAACCAGGTTGGAAGAGAACTCCAAGATCGTCCAGTCCAACCTAGCACCCAGCCCTAGACAATCAACCAGACCATGGCACTAAGTGCCTCATCCAGGCTTTCCTTGAACACCTCCAGGGACGGTGACTCCACCACCTCCCTGGGCAGCCCATTCCAATGCCAATCACTCTCTCTGCCAACAACTTCCTCCTAACATCCAGCCTAGACCTCCCCCAGCACAACTTGAGACTGTGTCCCCTTGTTCTGTTGCTGGTTGCCTGGCAGAAGAGACCAACCCCCACTGGCTACAGCCTCCCTTCAGGTAGTTGTAGACAGCAATGAGGTCACCCTTGAGCCTCCTCTTCTCCAGACTGCACACCCCCAGCTCCCTCAGCCTCTCCTCACAGGGCTGTGCTCCAGGCCCCTCACCAGCTTCATTGCCCTTCTCTGGACACCTTCCAGCACCTCAACATCTCTCTTGAATTGAGGAGCCCAGAACTGGACACAGTACTCAAGGTGTGGGCTGACCAGTACTGAGTACAGGGGCAGAATAACCTCCCTCATCCAACTGGCCACACTGTTCCTGATCCAGGCCAGAATGCCATTGGCTCTTCTTCATAAGGTCTTGTAATGACTGGACAAGGGGTAATGGGCTTAAACTGGAGGGAGGAGATTTAAACTGGATGTTAGGAGGAAGTTCTTTACAGTGAGGGTGGCGAGACACCGGCACAGGTTGCGCAGGGAGGTTGTGGATGCTTCCTCCCTGGAGGTGTTCAGGATGAGGATGAGGTCTTGAGCAACCTGCTCTAGTGGGAGGTGTCCCTGCCTATGGCAGGGGGTTGGAGCTGGATGAGCTTTGAGGTCCCTTCCGATCCAAACCATTCTATGATTCTATTTTTGAGTTCCCTTTTAAAGAAAGGAACCAAAGGGGATGTTTTTCTCCTGAGGTCAACTCAAGACTACTCCCTTTACAAAGATTTCTGGTAGTTTTCCTACCTGTGCATTTCAAGGTCAGTCTTTGCCTGGGAATGGATTTGAGTACAAATTCCAACCTTCCCTCAGTTATGGGCTCCATTAACTGCAGGAGAATGCTATCCAGGGAAACCAGGTGCAAAATTCACTAGAAACTTCCACAAACCCTAAAATCTTCTGATCTGTAACTGAAACAAGGCTGAGGCCCTGATCCTACAGTCTTTCTATGTCCTTAGCCATTTGCAGTTGCTAATAGCTGACCTTGTAGGGCTTGTAACAGTGTTTATCAAAAAGATGATAGTATCTACAACCGTGGGAGGAAAGGTGGGGGAAAAGCATTTCCAGTGATGCAGAAAAGCATAGCTCATCATCATCATCAAAAAGTGTATTTTATAGTTCTCTGGTTTTCCCACCTTAGCAAACAGGAAAAACTCAGCTGTATATCCCATGGAAATGCAATGTGACATGCAGAAGCTTTCCATGCTATTTCCTGTTTAACTTCTAGACTTGAAGTAGTTCATTTCCTGTCTTCTCTCAAGTGCCAGTCCTCATGTCTATGTTACCTTATTTCTGGTGAGGGATGCAGCCCAGCACGTCCTGATCCAATTATTTCCTCAAGACTGTTTCTTAGCATACCTCAGGCACCTGCAGCGACTGCCTCAGGCACCTGCCAGGAATGTGCTCTTAGGCAGCAATGACATTACTGATGTTTAATGCTCTTATATTACAGCTTGATGGGAACAGCTTCTGGGAAGAAGATGAAAATTCAGCACGTTGTTATATCTCACTATACCCAACAGCCACATCAAGTCCCAGCCATTGCTGCTGCATCCACTAAAATGGCACCTGTGAAACTCTCTTTTCTCTCTCTTTGGCTGCTCTTGAGATCACCTACACTGTGACACACCTGCCTACAGAGGTGCCCATGTGTGCTGATGCTGTGTTGTGGCAGAAAGGGAGAAGAGAAGCATCCGGGGCTCTTGTCAGGATAAAGAGTGCTGGTCAGCAATCAATCAATCATCAATCAATCAATCTGTATTTCCCTCACATATTATCCTCTCCCTGTGGAACTTACTCAAAATGAAGCATTAGAATGGCCATTACAGTCAACTTAAATTTTAACAGCAAAATCTGCTCTTCCCTTCTCTCTGCAGGGCTGCACAACAAGACCTGAACAGTTGCCTTCTCTTTGAAGGAGAACTGTGTGCTCTTATTTAACAGCAGTGTGCAGACCCCATTTAACTCCTGTTGCCTAACCAATGTGCTTCAAAAGCTGACTGTAACATTCCCGGGCTTTGCCAGGTGATGAAGCCAGAGGAGGCCCCTGGATGCCAAACCCTGATCGTATTTATGCCAGGTAGACTTACTAGTGCCCTACAGCAGAAGACAGTGTTAACATCATTGACTTTCTGGCTCTCTTCATTCACCTGACATAAGCTTTCATCTCACAGGAACTGATAGGCCATCTGCAAGAAGAGGTAGAAGGGCATGCCCTTTTTACAAGGCTATGGCACAGGTGTCAGCAAGGAGTCCAGGAGCCTGGAAAAATGGACTATGAGGAGCAAGCAGAGTTTCAAGAAATAAATCAAACTCCTGTAAGTGAGCAAGGAAGTACAGACCTGTTCTCTGCAATGCACAGGCTAAGAACCAGTCCCTTGCTACACAGAACAAATCTACTAGATGGACCTTCCACAGCTGTGTGGAAAGATGACCTCTATCATTCAAAAGAATCAGGTGTTTGGGTTCAGCATCTATTTAGTGCTGTCTGACTCATTCATTTTGGCTTTCACAAAGCTTTTCAAGATCTTACTTCAGAAAAATCAACAACAACAATCCTGTGCATTCAGGCACTTCTAGGTTTGATACTTCCCATCTGACAGAAAGGTGTGCTAGTTTGAAGCTAGCTTGAATATTTTGGTGAGAAGAATTAGATGACAGGCTGTGAAAAGGAAACAATGGTGATGGCTGCTGCACTCATAGGCTTGCTGAGATGTGAAAGAACAAGAACATAAACATAGATAAGGGAGTTGTTCTCTGGGCTTTTTGGGCTACACTTCTCTTTCTAACCTAACTTGCTGCCTGACTAAGCCATCTGCTTCCTAACCCACCTGGCTGACCCTCCAAACTCACCTTTGAACGTGAGGCAAAGTTGGGGGTAAGGTACAGGAGTGGGAGGAAGGTGGAAGGGTGGTTGGGAGCCCCTCCTGGGGACTCAGGTTTCTGAGAGGGCTGCTGTGTTTCTGTATTACTTTTTAACTTGTATATTCATGTCTATATTGTAAATAGAATAGCATAGAATCAAGCANGCCTGGGAGAAGAGACCAACCCCACCTGGCTACAACCTCCCTTCAGGTAGCTGTAGACAGCAATGAGGTCTGCCCTGAGCCTCCTCTTCTCCAGGCTGCACACCCCCAGCTCCCTCAGCCTCTCCTCATAGGGTTTGTGTTCCAGGCCCCTCACCAGCTTTGTTGCCCTTCTCTGGACACATTCCAGCACCTCAACATCTCTCTTGCTTGTATATTGTGCTAAGCTGTAAATACAAAGCTCCATTCAATTTTCAGATCAGCTGAGCTTAGTCTGGGTGATTTTCTTAATTGGGGGGGTGTAACACCCAACCCATCACAAAAGGTGACTCCCAGAACTCTGGTTTTTATTGTAGCTCACAGAGCTGATCTTCAGCTGCAGATGTAATGGTGGAGTGAACAATCCAGAAGATTTGCTAGATTCCTTTTTCACACAGTGCTGGTTCACATGCAAAGAAAAGCTTACATTTCCTGCTTACCTGAACCCCAGCGTGGAAAGTGGACACAAGGATTGTTGAAGTCTTGGTGATTGCATTGCACATGTAGGAAGACTTTAGCACCTGCTAGATTCGTGCACTTGACTGTTAGCATCCAGCATTTCTCACTGGTCAGCTGCCAGTTGCTGAAAGAAATCAAGAGAAAACCTCTTTGTCTCCTGGAGAACAGCACCGCTCCAACCACCTGCAAAAGCCAGCTTCAGATTTGTAACAGTCTCTTGCTGTTTCCACATGGGATCTGCTTTTCTCTGTGAGCACTCCCTCCTAGCCCTCAGTTTTGGGAAAGGTAAGAAACAAAAGGATGGATCCTGCTTGCTTTTAATGTTGTGCTTTTGTGCAAGAGGAAAACAATTGTGAAAGCATTTTCTTAACACTTGGCCACACCAGGCTGGTTCAACAGGCAGTTTGCATTATGAGATAAGAGGATCTGTTCAGACTGATTAATCAAACCCCCTTATGCTTGCCAAAGCCTAATTATTCTTTGATCTACATTAATGACTTCAGAAAGCACAGTACACCTGGTGGGAGTTCTCAATGGGGAGCGGTTTAGACTAAAAGGCAAACTCCTCCCTGTGTCACAAAATCTTAATTTGCTTCTGTTAGTAGATTCAACTGTTTTGTGCAGAACTGCACTCTCCCAGAGGCAGCTTCGGTGGTATTGCAAGATGATGTATGCAGGTTTTGCCAGGATCATAAAGCTACAGTTTGGCAAAAAGCAAACTCCATCTCAGGGTGACTTTTAAAACACATTGCTACTGCATACTACTGCTGCATGTAGCTTCTTACTGAGCAGCCTGGCTGCAACCCACAGGAGCACAGTGGTATTGGCTTCAGCTCCAAGAAGAAAGACCTTGGAGTCCTGGTGGGCAGCAAGTTCTGCTTGGGACAGCAATGTGCCCTTGTGGCCAGGAGAACCAGTGTAGCTCGGTTCTCTAATTCAAATTCCCAGAGACTCAAACACATTTGATAGAACCAAATAACAATTTATAGAGTGCTCTCCCTCTTCCCCATTCTTCCTCAAAAGAAAGGAATTAGATGTAGAGAGAGGAAAAGGTAAGCACAGCCAAATAAATAAACCTCACTCGATTTGGAAGTTAAAAAGAAAAAGTTTAACAATAAATTAAAAAAGGTATCTGAGGTAGGGAAGTTACAAAGGTATAGGGAAGGGAAAACAAATACAAAATGTGTAAATACAACCAGATTTTGATGGTGATGGCTTTGTCTGCCTCCTGGGTGATGGCCACGTGGTAAGAGCCAGGAACAGGATGGTGATGCTGGTAAGCAGAGAGACAGGGAGTTCAGAGAGAGAGAGAAAAAAGAAGTCCCCCTGCTTTTATAGATCTTTAGACAGGAAGGGGGAGTGAGCTCACCATGAATCACCTGGTGGTGTTCAGACCCACCCTCGGGGAGAGGTCAAGACCACCTAGGGCCATGTTCAAGGTTACTCCACCTGGAGGGTTAACCCTGTACACAGTGGCATCCTGGGGTGCATCAGGAAAAGTGTGGCCAGCAGGACCAGGGAGGCTCTTCTCCCCCTCTACTCTGCCCTAGCGAGACCACACCTGGAATACTGTGTCCAGCTTTGGGCTCCCCAGTTCATGAGAGACGGGGACCTGCTGGAGAGAGTCTGTCAGAGAGCCACGAGGATGACTGGGGGACTTGAAGATCCTTCTTATGGAGAGAGACTAAGAGCCCTGGGGCTGTTTAATCTTGAGAAGCCTGAGAGAAGATCTCACCAATATCTGGGAGGTGAGTGTCAAGTGGCTGGGGCCAAACTCTTTTCAGTGGTCCACAGCAATAAGAAAAGGAGCAACAGCTACAAACCTGAACATAGAAGATTTTGAGAGTGATGGAGCCATGGAGCAGGCTGCCCAGAAGAGGTTGTGGAGTCTCCTCTGGAGATTTTCAAAACCTGCCTGCATGCATTCCTGTGTGGACTACCCTGGGTGATCCTGCTTTAGCAGAGGGCTTGGACTCAGTGAGCTCACAGAACCTCTAAGATTCTGTGATTGCCAGTCCCAGGACTCCTTGACTATTTGTAATGTGTTAGGGAGCAATGGAAATGCTCAACATGAGGACAAACTACGGTGAGGGTGACAGAGCCCAGGAGCAGGCTGCCCAGAGAGGTTGTGGAGTCTGCTTCTTTGGAGACTTTCAAAACCTGCCTGGACTCGTTCCTGTGTGAACTACCCTAGGGGATCCTGCTTTGGCATAGGGGTTGGACTCTATGATCTGTGGAGGTCCCTTCCAACCTCTGATGTTCTGTGATTCAGTGACACACATCTCATGGGTTTCAGTTCTCAGTGAGATGAATGAGCTGCTCATATCCCAGTTTCAAAGGCAGCAAGTGATTAAATTAGAATCCAGATCCAGAAACTTTCATATGGGTATGGATGACACATTTAAAAAGTCTTATGAACAAAGCAATTCACCTCAGCTTCATTTGGTCCGAAAAACCCTATCACCAAGGCAAACTAAACTGTTGAAACTGTGCATCAGGAACTCCTACCAGGAATTTACTTCATCAAATGGTACTCAGGGTCAGGTGGAACACAGAGAAATAGAGTTATTTCTAGCAAATCTACCTGGAACTGCATCAATCTGTAACTGAAATGTTAAGCTTAGCCTAAGTAACAGCTGAATGGAGATGTGTGTGTGAGCGCCAGACAGAACAGTAGAACAAGGGTTTAAAGAATGGCCTGCATGTCTAGCAAGATCAAAACTATGGTAAGCTACTAATGCCCAGGCAGACCTTTTTTTGGTGTCCTCCATTCTGTCAAGGATAATCTTTGGGAGAAGGTAACCTTTGTTTTATGAGGAATATTTGCTCACATCCCAAAGCCAGGAAGACAATTTCCTGTGTGTCAGTGAACGCTGGCAAACATCGACATTTTGAGAAGCTGATACTGTTTGCTCAAGGATTGAGCAAAAGGAATAAGGGGCAAAGATTTTATATAGAAAGGAACTGTATCAAAATAGCTGCTGCCTATGGGCAACTTAGAAGAAGCAGAGAAACCAACATTCTGGTGTTTCACTTGGGTACATGAATATTTGAGAGCCCTGGAATAAATTTCTGCTGGAGTTCTGCAACAAACTGACAGACGTGAGCTGTGTTTGCCAGAGAATCTTGGAACGCGGCAGTTTCACAACTATGCTCGGAGAAGAGGAGCAAATCTGCTGGGTACAGACTGTCATCCGAATCAGAATGTGTCTTCCAAGGTTCCTGATGTGCAGCTTCACACAGTGCTTGTTCAGATCAATATTTATAGAATCCAGTGTGAGAAGACCTGGCTGCTTCTTTTTAAAAAGGAGCTTTTCTGGTGTAGCAGGAAGTGAAAAACAATCAGGGGTACACAGCTGGACAAAATAACATGAATTTATCCATGACCACCAGTCCAGATCCAAAGATCTCACATGAGCTTCAGGGAAGTCATTCTCCCTGTGGATTCACTGATACGACACACTTTCACAGACAGCTTTACTTAAACTACAGTTTAAAGCTGGTACTACAGAACAAAGGATGCTTACATGATCTCATTTCTTTTCTTCAGGGCTTCCAGCCCTTAGAATCACAGAATGGTTTAGGTTGGAAGGGACCTCAAGGATCATCCAGCTCCAACCCCCTGCCATAGGCAGGGACACCTCCCACTAGAGCAGGCTGCTCAAGGCCTCATCCAGCCTGGCTTTAAACGCCTCCAGGGAGGAAGCATCCACAACCTCCCTGGGCAACCTGTGCCAGTGTCTTACCACCCTCACTGTAAAGAACTTCCTCCTAAAGAGGAAGTCCCCCTGCATGCAGCACCCAGCACCACGCACAGAGCTAACCTGTGGCAGTTTGTAGGTGCTGTGACAAGAAGCAGACTTGGCAGACTGCAGCTGGAGAGAGTCTCCTACTGTTGATTACATCCTGAACTCAGCTCATTGACCAAAGCAGAAGAGGACAAATCTTACATCAAGCACAAGTCTGAAGCGATTACGCAGTTTGACAGAGAGATCAATGATGACACCACTTTGCTTCTTTCCTCAGCACGTCATGAGCACATAGTATTTTCTCTTGCAGCAGAATTCATTAATGTGAAATGCTGTAGGAAGGGACAGTGATCATGAAGTTATAAGAAAAATGACATGTTTGCCTCAGATAACATTGCCCAGGGCTATTTTTTTACTTATTATTATTTCTTTCTCCATTTTAATACAATTTCTGCCTACATTTCATTCTTTCTTCTGCATCTGCCTTTATTTTAGGCCCTTTGAGTTTGAATGCTCTGGGCATAATCTGTTACTGTGTCTATGGGTCAGACTGGAGCTGTATGGGAGTGCACAGCCATGAGAAAGCACAGTACCTGGAAGAGAAGACCAGTCTTGCTAGTTATAAACCAACCTTTTCCATTCACTGCAGTGAGGTAGCTAAGTACCCACACACACCTACAGTGCCCACAGCAGCCACAGATCTTGTCTGCCAGCTTGCTGATAAGCTCACCCAATTCAAGGGACCAAAGCCTCAGGTGACACCAATCTATCAATGGGACCTCACTTGTTTATAACAGCTGACATTCTTGCCCTGCTATGTTTGCCTTGTACCATCATTTCCTTCTCATCAAGAAACAACCCAATTACACTTTTCTCTGCTCCAGGCATAACTAATCAGCAGACAACTCCTTCAGTAAGCCCAGCCATTTCAAACACCTTCTCTCACACAGATACCTCAAATAAGAAGTGTTACTTCTACACCCCTCAAGGGGTGTAGGCACAGTCATTAATCTTTCTTTCATCTCACAGAACGCTACTAAAACAATCACCTTCCTATCCCTGAATTGGGTAGGTCCTAATTAACATGCTAATTGGGCAGATCTTCCCTAATGGCTCCCAAACCTCAGCAGTAATATGCTATTTAGATAGAAAAGAGTTATCTGAAAGATAGGTTGAATTAATAAATGGGCACCAAGGCAACAAGGAGGGTCTTGTGAGAGCGGTGGAGGGTGGACGCAGCCCGAGCAGGCTCCCGGGCGTGCTGAAGCCTGGCACACACCCACACCCCCCCGTTCTACCAGCGCAAGGAGGGGACTGGGGGTGGCAGGGAAAAGCCTGATTTCCCTTCCACCCTGTTCCTACCACCATCACCAAATTCACAAGCCAACTGGGCTGGGGTTGAGTAGCAGCTAATCACATTCTCACAAACAATATGTAGGGCATACAAGAGTGTAGTTCTTCAGGAGGGGGATTTGAGCACCCTATGGACTTTTCTGCTGCAAGAATTAAAATTCTCCACCTGCCTGAGCTGCTTAGAGATTCAGCACCTTGCAAGGTTCTGAGCAAGAGGCAGGTTGAAGGTGATGTACAGCCATAATAAAGAATATTATTCAAGCAGAGAGAGAAACAACGTAGGAGTAACAATGAAGTTTTAAAATATATTATTAACCCTGTTTATTTTAATCTCTCTCTAAATAAATCTGACTTTCATTATCTGACACAGAAATGTACAAGCTGTTTAGCAAACCCTGCAATGCCAGCAGCTCTGGCAGTTTGTATTCATGAGCGACTTCAAGATGGATAGTTGGAGTCTTAATGGAATTAGTCCACTGGGACTAGGCTTGTGTTTACGCAGTTAGAGGCTCAATACAATCAAATTCCTTTGCATTTGCTCTCTTCAGAAAATAGGACTCAATAATAATTTAAATCCCCCCGTTAAGCTAAAATGAAAATATTGGCAGATGCCATAGGAGTCACTGCTCAGAAGTTTTCTTCCATGCACACCTCATATATAACAGCAGAGTTTTGTTAGCAGGAAATTAGAAAGTTAGACTCTCACGAAAGAAAAGCTTTGATGTGGTCCTGTTTGCTGCAGGAGTCCCTGCAAACGTGGCCTTACGCTACCCCAGCTGCAGGTGTTGTTGAGCACAGCAGAGCATGTTGGCTCTGAAAAGCAGCACTTCAGTAATACCATGCATACAGCCTGTCAGTCCTGCCTCACACCCCAGGCTTCTGCTAGGGAGGGCAAATCCAGCGCGGCAGTGCCATGTAGCAGCAGCTCACCGCACTTGAGGCAAGGGAGATAAAGCTGGAGCAGAGGCTTTGCTCTCAGACTGGTAAATCCGAGGAAAACCAGACACGGGCTTTGGTTTTTTTGTTTCTTTCTGTGTTTTTGGAGCATGCACAAGGAGAACTGCTGGAGAGTGATTTGCCATTGGAATGGGCTGCCCAGGGAGGTGGTGGAGTCACCGTCCCTGGCGGTGTTCAAGGAAAGACTGGATGGGGCACTTAGTGCCATGGTCTGGTTGACTGGATAGGGCTGGGTGCTAGGCTGGATGACCTTGGAGGTCTCTTCCAACCTGGTTGATTCTATTCTATTCTATTCTATTCTATTCTATTCTATTCTATTCTATTCTATGCTATGCTATGCTATGCTATGCTATGCTATGCTATGTTGTACAACTCTCTGGACTTTAACTCCATTACAAAAGCCATGAAAAAGAGTCAAAACATCTCACTGTGATATTTTGTTTTTCCCACACAGAAAGATTTTTCATTAAAAGGAGTTTTTTACAAGATGGCAAAAGGTAAAATGAAATGGTTCTACCCTGATTGCTGCTGTTCTCCCAGATTCAGTTTTTATGACCCTTGCTCACTGACCTGACATTCTTTCCTCTCTCCTTCTCTCCTTTTACAACGGCTGCAAACAAAAAAAACCCAACCTTCTACCTATCCATATATTTTTCCTGCATTTGAAAGTGAGACAAGCAATGAAATCTTTGTTACTCAAGGCTGTGACAGAGCAAGAGAAAAAAAATGAATGCAGCTGAGTTTTGGACCTTTTCTTTTCATCATTGTATACCAGGCAAACCTCCTCTCACTTCTGAAGGAGCAACTGATAAAGAACCTGCTGTCTTCATTTACTGGCAACTACAATGCAAGGACTGGCTTTAGATGTGCTATCGAGTATTGTGTTAGGGGGTCACACTCTACTCCACTTAAGTCAATGAAGCATGGATTTAAGCAGAGCTCCTTAGCTCCTTGCCTTCATATGAGGCAGCTTATCACATACATTTAGATCAATTCATAACAAAGAGGCATCACTCTGAACAGACAAGAGAGAGTCTAGGTAATGGAAAACACAGTCTAAAAGAAAGCTACCCTTTTTGCTAAGTGTGTGCAATGCTGAAGTGCAGGGAATCATGAAGACACATCACTTTCCAGATACTTTGTTTCAAACAACATCAGTTTTGTCTTAGGAGTTATGACAGCAAATATCACTACAATGAACTCACTGTAGCATGTAATGGGCTCACCTGTGGTTCTTGTTGGTATTCTGTTATACAGCATAAGGGGGGTAGGAAGCCCTTGGGTTGAAACTGCTGCATTACAAACAAGGCTTTTAGTTCATATCGAGTTCTTATGAAGCATGGATGTTAGGAGGAAGTTCTTGCCAGAGAGAGTGATTGGCATTGGAATGGGCTGCCCAGGGAGGTGGTGGAGTCACTGTCCCTGGGGGTGTTCAAGAAAAGCCTGGATGAGGCACTTAGTGCCATGGTCTGGTTGACTGGCTAGGGCTGGGCGCTAGGTTGGACTGGATGATCTTGGAGGTCTCTTCCAACCTGGTTGATTCTATGGTTCTAAATCCTCATCCCTGCCTGACAAATGGGTAGTTACCTCTGAGCACACAGAATTTCTTTAGAATGCCATTAAAAAGCACTTGCTTATGGTGCCTTCATTCACCAACAGATAAAGGGTCTGACAGTGAAGGGAATCCTGGCTGGTATTGATTAAAAAATAAGTCTCTTGCCTGGTTGAATTTCAGCTGGACTGTGCTGGAGGTGTTGGTGGGGACTCACACCCCACCAACACGTCAGATATTGTGTATTTTGGCACGTGACTGAACGGGAATAAGGGATAACAAAGCTAACTTTGTGCTGCTCAGTACAGCTCACACTCAGCACTGGTATGGTGATCACCTCAGTGTCTGTTCTGGACTACTCCAAATTCCTTTCTCCTCTCCCCCCCATTTTTGAATGGGGAGAAGAAGGCACAAAAAACTACTCATTCAACCTGGCCTTGAATACCTCCAGAGAAGGAAGCAGCCACAACCTCCCCGGGCAATCTATCTCACTACCCTCACCAGAAAGAACCCTTTCCTAACATCTAGTCTGAATCTCCCCTCTGCCAGTTTAAACCCGTTAGTCCTCATCCTGTCATTACAAGACCTTGCAAATAGTCCCTCCCCAGCTTCCTGTAGGCCCCCTTCAGGTACTGGAAGACCACTGTAAGGTCTTCTTGAAGCCTGCACTTCTCCAGGCTGCAGAGCCCCAACTCTCTCAGCCTGTCCTCATAGCAGAGCTGCTGCAGCCCTCTGATCATCTTCGTGGCTCTCCTCTGGACTCGCTCCAGCAGTTCCATGTCCTTCTTGTGTTGGGGGCTCCAGAACTGCACACAGTACTCCAGGTGGGGTCTGACGAGAGCAGAGTAAAGGGGGAGAATCCCCTTTCTAGCCCTGCTGGCTCAGGCTGTTCTTGCTGCAGCCCAGCACAGGGTTGCTGTCTGGGCTGCACTCACACCGCAGGCTCATGTTGAGCTTCTCATCACCCCAGACCCCCAGGTCCTGTTCCTCAGGGCTACTCTCAGCCATTCCCCACCCCACCTGAAGTTGTACTTGGGATTGTGCTGACCCAGGTGCAGGACCTTACACTTGGCCTTGTTGAATGCCATAAGCTTGGCCTGGGCCCAGCTCTCCAGCCTGCCCAGCTCCCTCTGGATGGCATCCCTGCCCTCTGGCAAGTCAACTGTGCCACACAGCTTGGTGTCATCTGCACACTTGCTGAGGGTGCACTTGATTCCTCTGTCCATATCACTGACAAAGATGTCAACCAGCACTGGTGCCATCAACAACCCCTGAGGGTCAGTGCTGGCCCTTGATCACCACTCTCTGCGTGCCACCATCCAGCCCATTCCTTACCCAGCAGTGCTCCACCCATCCAGTCTGTGTTTTTCCAGTTTGGTGACCAGGATGTCACGTGGGACAGAGTCAAATGCCTTAGTCCACATAGATGATGTCAGTTGCCCTTCCCTTGTTCACTATTGCTCTGACTTCATCATAAAAAGCCATTAAGTTTGTCAGGCCTGATTTGCCCTTGGTGGTAGCATGATTTGCCCTGATGCTAGCAGAGTGTGCAGAACTGTGTTTGGCAGGGCTCCACCTTGCCCAGAGACACAGCTGAAAGGCTCCTTAGAGATGCAGCTTCTGGGCCAGCATCCATTTTGTGTTGTCCTTTACTCAGGGTGGGTAAAGATCAAGCCCTTACACAGTTTGATGACTCAAGTTAATGTCCTGTATGTGTGAGAGTCCACACTAAAGAAGCAGTACCAGTTAGGATGTCTAATGTGGCTTCCTGAGATCCTCAGCTCTCCAAATTATCCCTAATTTGGGGATATAAATCCCAGGCCATCTGACTTCTGCTGAAGTGATCCTGGTAAATCTAGGCTACTATATGCCCATCTGACTTTGAAAATACAACTCCATTGTGAAGAATGGCTTTAGAATTGAGTTTTTCCAGTCAAATTGCATTTGAAATGAAAAAAAAACCAACCCCACATGCTATCATTTTTTGTGAATGAGCCAGCTCTGGTTAATGGCAAGGCTGCAAGTCAAGCTGTGTGTAAATGCTAAAGAAAGCAAATTACCTCACAATTTCCTCCCTCCAGCTTCCAGGGAACTTCAGCTAGAAAAGCACTTATGTGAACATCAGTGAGCAGTTGCTGAAGTCCTGATTTCTCAGAAAGAAAAGCCCATAAATACCTCTTTCTTCCAAATATTCCCTGTAGAGGGTTGGGGGTCCAGGAGAAGCAGTGATCAAGGATTTGAAGCTGCCAGCTTAAGATGAAGCCTGGATCAATATTTTAGACACCAGTGCGATAAACTACATTTTGTGAGATTTGAGTCCATTCTTATACCTGCAGGGATCAGCTTAATGAGAAGATCTCCTTGGAAGGACAGCCAGAATAACACAACAGCTGGATGTTGCTGGCACCATGTGGGCTCTTATGAAAGAGGCCAGCAGAGCTCTTTTATGCAGCTTTGTTGCTGTATTTCTTTATCTATAGACACTTGTATCTGCATAGATACACTTCAGTGTCTTGTCTTTACAGAGAGCACTGCTCTTTGTGTGTACCACACCATGGTCCTGGGCCTTGGAAGCTCAACTTGAAGGAAAGGTAATCATGGGGACAGGCTCTCAGACAGAGGTTTGAAAGCAATGCAGCCAAAGACAAACACCTTCAGGGTGAGTTATCATGGAGAGAGGGTTTTTCTGACAGAAATATGGTTCCCTCTGCTGTATTTACATCTTCTGCACACTTGTGTCATGGTTCAGTGATATAATAAAACCATCTTAGATCAAAGATACTGCAGTTTTGGGACACAAAGCACTGAGCTAATATAAATTTGCTCTGCTGGTTTGGATTTGTTAACAACAACAACAAAAGTTGACAAGTTAACTTTCACTGGCAGGCTTTATGCTGGATCATGTACCATCTATCTGAAGCAGTTGAACTTCTAAGATCCCACACCATCTTCAGCTACCAGAAAATAAACAGATGCTTTTTATCTTATACTTTGGCTAATTCACTAGAGAGGCAATTGCATACTGTTGTGAAGTCAGGGAATCAATGTGGCTGAGTCAGGAAATAGATAAAAGTAGAATTATTTTATTTTATTGAAACCCTGTCCCCAAAACTATATACAGAAATTCATTTAGTTTAATTGGCAGACTCAGTTTGATCTGGAATGTCTTACAAAGGATACTATAGATAAATGTGGATATTTGGGAAGTCAGGAAATGGAAAAGGCTAAGCTGTAAACACAGCTTTCCCCCACTAGCAATCAGGCTGAGCAGAAGTTCAAGGGAAAAGCTTACTCATGGATGTGGGATAGGCACTCGGCAAAGATCCCTGCTGGATTCTCTCTGCAGGAGCAGGCTGCAACATTACCAACGATACCCAATAATAGAGATTCACGCCACAGAAGTCCAAGATGAGTCACAGAGCTGCCAAACTCAGAAGTGTCTCAAGCACTTCTTCCTGAGTGGGATGGTCATGGGATGCTGTTGCTTGAGAGCCAAAATTGCTAGGGTCTCACATCTGGGAAGCAGTTAGCAATTATCTACTGAATAGAGACTGAGAGAGGGTGGTCCAGGTGCTGCTGGCTCTCTCTTTCAAAGGACCCGAGGCTGGTTAAGCCTGCCAGCTTGCACTAAAGAGTACAATGTGGGGAGAACCATCCAAAGCAGGGACGGTCCAGTCATGGCAGGAGCTTGTCCTTTGCAGTGTTAGGGGACTATCAAGGTTGGAAGAACCCCCCCCACGGTGGGAAGAACCCTCTATATTTACACCTTTTCCTAGACAAAGTGTCACTGTACCATTTTCTAGATGTGAAAACACAGCCAATCACCAGCCTGATTTCAGCATGGGCACCTGCACAGGTCACCTCATGAGCCATAAGGACCCTTTGCTGCTCCTCCCCCTTTCAAGCATGCAGGGCAGGGGAGGGGAACCAGGTTTTTTGCGTCTTTCTTCTCCCATTCAAACCATGGAGAAGAATTTGGGGTACCCAGGACACATCCTCATGCTTGATTTGGTTCAGGTCTGTGTTGCTGGATGATCCTGTGCGTGTGTGGATCTGGTATAAAGACCAGAGAATAACATCTTCAGGCTCTGCAGAAAAAGTTCCAGAATGTATTGCCCCAGAGCAATCTCTTTAAGTAGAGAGGCAGGTGAAGTCATTCTATGTAATCTGGAGTTCTACATAATCTGTGGTGTTCCATTTAAGAATGCATCTGGCCTGAAACCCAAAGCTGCTGCTGTTTTGCTAAGGTTTGATCAGTTACCCACATACCCTTTAGGTAATACAGGCTGTGAAGTATTTAAAAAGCTTGAAAACAATCATCATCTTGAGAACAAACCCTTTTGCTCTTTGTTTCAGGATTGCATTTCTCCCTTTTGATCTTGTTTTGGCATTGTTTTGAAAGAACAGAAAGAACTTCGAGTTGCCTGCAAAGAACAAAATACATAAAGAACACTTTTGATTTACAAACTTTTCTAGCCAACAGGAAAGGCATGTAAAACACTCCCTGCTGCAGATCTGGGTCACAATGCCCTATGAGTCACTTACTCAACTGAAGGTGAAATGGTTCTAGGTGAGCACAAAAAGAGCTCAAAGGAGAAGGCTGTTTAGCCCAGCTGAGGGTCAAAGCTTGATCTTGTTGAAGCAACCTGTTTATTGAAGTTAGGATAGAATAGAATAGAATCAACCAGGTTGGAAGAGACCTCCAAGATCATCCAGTCCAACCTAGCACCCAGCCCTATCCAGTCAATTAGACCATGGCACTAAGTGCCTCATCCGGGCTTCTCTTGAACACCTCCAGGGACAGTGCCTCCATCACCTCCCTGGGCAGCCCATTCCGATGGCAAATCACTCTCCCTGTGAAGAACTTCCTCCTAACATCCAGTCTATACTTCCCCCAGCACAACTTGAGACTGTGTCCCCTTGTTCTGTTGCTGGTTGTCTGGGAGAAGAGACCAACCCCCTGCTTGGCTACAACCTCCCTTCAGGTAATTGTAGACAGCAATGAGGTCACCCTTGAGCCTCCTCTTCTCCAGGCTAAAGTTGCTACGTGGAGTGTAATAGATCAGCGTGTGGGTTTTCACAATTCACTGAAGGATGTGTGGGCTGAAAGCATTTCAAAGCTATGTAAATGGCAATTTTCCTTCTAAAGAGTGAAATATGCAGATTTTGCTCGTTGCTTCCACATAAGCGAATGACCAAATGAGGAGAACACTGATCGAGAAAAATGGATGCATAATAAAAAATGTGTACATGCCTCATCTAAAATTCATTGCCTCCAAAGGTTCATCAAATAATTACTTAATCTTGAACAGCTGCATGCACAATAAAATTTGCTTGCGCTAGGTCTGAACAGAATTAATTCTTCTGCAGAATTGTAACACAACCAACGCCCTCCAAATATGCAGCAAGTGGCAACTCCAGCTGAAAACACCACTGGAGTAACTTGCATTTAAAAGAGCCTACCCAAACCAGGCTCTTGTCTGGTTTTAATCATGTACTTGATTGTATAGTAGCAAGAGCCTGAAGAAATAACAGAGCTACTGCGTACAAAAGTGTGTTAATGAACCAGATCCAATCCATGCGCTGCTCTGCTCAACAAGCGTGGGAGCTTTGGGTCACAGCTGCAAGATGCCATTCCTGCTGTGAACTGAGGAGAGGCTGTTCAGACCCTCTGCAGGAGATTTTAAATGTGGTACCTACTGCAATGTCTCAGTTTCCTTTGCTTCCCAAAATCTCTGCCGGTAGGTCAAAGGCTTGGGGTCCCAGGCAGAGTTTGGAGTTTTTCCCCTCAGTAGCATTTCCGAAGCAGCACTTTTAAAGGACTCTACCCTGTTCCTTCAGGAAAATCACTGCTGTGCTGGCAGCAGGACTTGTTCCAAAATGCTCTCTTCACATCAAATGTCCTTGAATTATGTTCAATAATTGACCCCCCTGTCTTGTAGTGGGAGCAGAACAAATTGCTTTGCTGTCCCAAGCCACTCTTATCCTATAATCTCTACCCTCAGCAGTCTTCCCTTCAATGGTGTCGCTGTAAGAAATCCCCCAATATCAGTAAATGATACCACTGCACCTCCTCTGCTCCCTGCTTGTGCAAACCATACAGCAGGAGACTCTGTCTGTGGCACTGAAGTCAGTAGAAAGACTCCCACTGACTTTGCTCCAGTGACAATTGGATCAGCTGCTGGGTTGGTGTATGGAAAATTCCCAGTGCCTGTTTGGAAGCACTTAGCAAATGTCACTGTTTAGGAAGAGGAGCTGCTTGCCAAAGAGGCAGCTCCCCCAGTGAAGAAAGGGATGAAGGATGTTCTCCCTTTACCAGGGATAGCTATCCCTTGCAGAACCAGGCTGGCTGTTTCCATGCTCGGCTACGAAATAAAAGCAGCTTCGCGATAATCATAGAACTCCACAGTTACTTAGGCTGGAAGCGACCTTAGAGATCATCTACTCCAACCTTCCTACACGGGCAGGGACTCTCAGCTAGACTCAGCTGCTCAAGGCCTCGTCCAATCTGGCTTTGAATACCCATAAGCTTGAAGCATTCATAGCCTCCCTGGGCAGACCATTCCAGAGTTTCAACTCCCTTATACTGAAGAGCTTCTTCCTAGGATCCAGTCTAAACCTACTCTCCCTCAGCTTCAAACTGTTCCCCCTTGTCCTATTGCTAGACACCCTTAGGAAAAGTCCCTTTCCAGCCTTCCTGTAGGATCCCTTCAGGTACTGGAAGGCAGCTCTAAGGTCCCTCCAGAATCTTCGCTCTAGGCTGAACAAGCCTGGCTCTCTCAGCCTGTTCTAATAGCAGAGGTGCTCCTGCCCTTGGATCATCTTTATGGCTCTGTGCCAGACCTGCTCCAACAGCTCTGTGCCCCTCTTATGATAGGGACACCAGAACTAGATGCAGTATCACAAAACCAGATCAGAAATCACAAGGCCAAAGACTGCTTCACCTCTCCCCAAAGCTGAACAAATGCAGAATGCTTTGGATGACAGATGACAACTCTCCTAGTCAGACAAGATGGGTAGGGGCCTGTGTAGTTTTGCAAGGTTTTTATTTTGGAGGGGAAAAAAACCCCAAGAAGATCTCTTATAACTGGAAAAGAAACTAAATGAATGCCACTGCCTTTATTCTGGCAGTTGAACTCCAGAAATGCTTAGCAATTGCTGTGTTTGTGATGTAAATACACCACTGTCGCTGCACAGAAATAGATCTCTTCTTTTCCCCTACTCATCAGAGTAAAAAAAATTGCTCCAGCTGCTGCTGATCAAGACTTTGGAGAACATTACCCAGACTATCAGTACTCTGCACACACCGCCAGGTGCACCAATAACTCACCAGCATCTCTCTCTCAATCCAGTTAATTGAATCGTGGCTTGATTGGTTTCGACAGACAATAAGAAAACATATTCCCAGTTTGAAAAGTTTTTACATGCTTCAGCTGAGCAAAAGAGCAATAAGAGACTCTTTGCAAGAGAAATTGGGTTTGCTAGTCTCATTTGAATCCATGTTCAATGTTGTGAATGCTCAGTTTTTCTCTTGCTTCATTACTCATATTTCTGTCAGTGCTGCAAGACAAATGAGCTGGCAGATACCACAAAAGGTTAAGAGATAGGTAACAAGAGAAACTTTAGCATAACCAAAACACCTCACCCATTGCCTGGTCCTGCAGTGTGCAGATGGGATTTCTGCTCTCCAATGGCACAAATGGGAGAACACACTACAGCTATCTTTACCAGAGATGACCTATGCTGCACCATGAGTCCATCCAGCTGGGTGTCCTGCCTCTCCCAGCAGCTATCAGACACCACTTCTCTTCTGAAGGCTGCAGAGTTTCTGTTTAAAAATCAACATCATGACTGCTAGAGGGCAGGGATCCATCCAGGAGCTGGACAGGCTGGAGAGCTGGGCCCAGGCCAACCTCATGACATTCAACATGGCCAAGTGTAACATCCTGCACCTGGGTCAGCACAATCCCAAGCACAACTCCAGGCTACGTGGGGAATGGCTGAGAGCAGCCCTGAGGAACAGGACCTGGGGGTCTGGGTTGATGAGAAGCTCAACATGAGCCTGCAGTGTGAGTGCAGCCCAGACAGCAACTGTGTGCTGGGCTGCAACAAGAGCAGCCTGGGCCAGCAGGGCAAGGGAGGGGACCCTGCCCCTTTGCTCTACTCTCAGCAGACCCCACCTGGAGTACTGTGTGCAGTTCTGGAGCCCCCAGCACAAGAAGGACATGGAACTGCTGGAGCGAGTCCAGAGGAGAGCCATGCAGATGTTCAGAGGGCTGCAGCAGCTCTGCTATGAGGACAGGCTGAGAGAGTTGGGGCTCTGCAGCCTGGAGAAGTGCAGGCTTCAAGAAGACCTTAGAGTGGTCTTCCAGTACCTGAAGGGGGCCTACAGGAAGCTGGGGAGGGACTATTTGCAAGGTAATGACAAAGTAATGACAGCATGAGGGGTAATGGGCTTAAACTGGCAGAGAGGAGATGTAAATTAGATGTTAGGAAGAAGTTCTTTCCAGTCAAGGTGGTGAGATGCTGGCACACATTGCTCAGGGAGGTTGTGGCTGCTCCCTCTGTGGAGGTGTTCAAGGCCAGGTTGGATGTCCCTGCCTATGACAGGGGTTTGGAAGTGGATAATCTTTGAGGTCCCTTCCAACCTAAACCACTCTATGATCTATGATTTAGCATCAGGAACCCCCAAAGACAAGGAGAGTGGTTGGTTCATCCATTGAAGTTAGCTGGAAGGGAAATGAAGGGGTTTTACAGATGAAACTCCTCTGCTGTGCAGAACTGCCAGCCTTCTCAGAAATGGTTTTTTTTTCAGTGCTCTTTTCTATGGAAACAGAGCAGACTTGTGATTCCTAAGGGCTTCTGCATTTGCACATGCTTGTGCATCCAGAGGGTTTTGGCACTTGCCAGAGGAATCACGGAAACCACCTACAAAAGCAGTTGTGCCAGACAAATCCTCTTTCTTGCTGTGTCTTCTGTTTGTTTGTCTCTCTCCTTAGCAGACACTTCCTAAACTGCCTGCTTGCAAGACTGAGGTAACCTACAGAATTGTTCCCAGTCCAAATCTCAGGACACAGTCCCATCTCCAGCAGGGCTGCAGCAACACTGAGCCAGCTAACAGAGAAGTGCAGAAGGCTCTGACCGAAAGCTCTGCAATCATAGCAGAACATGGGGGGTTCAACAAGCACTGCCTAGAAAGGAGCAGAAGGTAGAGGGAGACAGAGCAGGACTGCACTGTCAGCATCTGCAGTGCTAATGTCTTCACAAATTCTCACTGACCTTGCACATAGTCTGGATGAAGGTACTTGGGTCTCAAGTGAAGGTTGGCTTTGGGCCAATGCATGCATCTGCTGCTTGTCTTTATGATTAGCTTTGAACCTTTAGCCCTACCACCACTGCATACTTTTCTACCTTTCAACCTTCCCATTTGCTGGCTTGTGATGGGAAACGATTCAGAGCTGATGTAAAACCAGCAGGGTTGCAGAGCTTGACACAGATGATCCCTCTTTTCTAGAAGGGTCCTGACAGAGTTGAAGTCCTGAGGGTACTGGTAGGTAGTAGCTGAACATGAGCCAGCAGTGTGGCCAGGAGAGCCAATGGCATCCTGGCCTGGATCAGGAACAGTGTGGTCAGTAGGACAAGGGAGGTTATTCTGCCCCTGTACTCAGCACTGGTCAGGCCACACTTTGAGTACTGTGTCCAGTTCTGGGATCCTCAATTCAAGAGAGATGTTGAGGTGCTGGGACATGCCCAGAGAAGGGCAATGAAGCTGGTGAGGGGCCTGGAGCACAGCCCTGCGAGGAGAGGCTGAGGGAGCTGGGGGTGTGCAGCCTGCAGAAGAGGAGGCTCAGGGGTGACCTCATTGCTGTCTACAACTATCCAAAGGGAGGCTGTAGCCAGGTGGGGTTGGTCTCTTCTGCCTGACAACCAACAACAGCACAAAGGAACACAGATTCAAGTTGTGCTGGGGGAGGTCTAGGCTGGATGTTAGGAGGAAGTTGTTGGCAGAGAGAGTGATTGGCATTGGAATGGGCTGCCCAGGGAGGTGGGGGAGTCACCGTCCCTAGAGGTGTTCAAGAGGGGACTGGATGAGGCACTTAGTGCCATGGTCTGATTGATTGGCTAGGGCTGGGTGCTAGGTTGGACTGAATGATCTTGGAGGTCTCTTCCAACCTGATTGATTCTATGATTGTATTCCTCTGTATCTCTATAATATATTCAATTTCCTTATTAAAAAACAGTGCTTCCTAAATACTCACTGAGAGTACTTTTATGACAGGCATCAGCCTTAAATAGTTGTTAATCCACCCAAATTCTGTTTAAGAAGCTCTTGAGCAGAGGCTGCTTTTCTAGATTGGTTCTTTGTTTTGGGCAAACTTCAGTTGAGGACAGACTAACTCTTAGCATCGAGCTGTCCTGTGCTAACCGCCGTGCATTAGGAGGAAGCCAAAACACAAATCAAGAATTAAGGGCTTTCAGCTGTCAAATAGGCTCTGGAGCATTAGCAGATGCAAACAGCCTGTATTTTGGTGGGATTAATACAGAGAAGGAAGATTGATCATGCAGAGTTCATTCAAATTCTGAATTAAATCCTAGTTTTACAAGCTTGACTGAGGTGTGCTTTATTATAGCTTGACATCCACCTGCACAGACAAAATTCAGGGTCTGTCAGCATTTTCCAATGCAAGTCAGGTCTGTTTTCCAGAGCAGGAAGGAGGTCTAGGTTGTGACTCAGCTGTAACCATTCTCTTGAGTCAGTGGTTTGGCAGGACAAGGTCTCCTCTGAGGACAGCTGTGGGGTTTTTCTGCTAATTATTTTTCAAACTGCTTTGACCTGTCTAAAACTCAAGAAGAGGTTGAAAGGAGAAGTATGTGAAGGTCAAGCTTTCCACCACTTCAGATAACCCCTCCTGGCCTGAGGGAAGTGATTGTGCCTCCATACTCAGCACTGGTGAGGCCACAGCTTGAGTACTGTATTCAGTTTTGGGCATCACAGTATAGGAAAGGCATTGAGGTCCTGGAGCATGAAAAGCAACAAGGCAGGTGAGGGGTTTGGAGGGTGTCACACAAGAAGTGGCTGGGGGAGCTGGGGGTGTGCAGCCTGGAGAAGAGAAGGCTCAGGGCAGACCTCATTGCTGGCTACAACTACCTGAAGGGAGGCTGTAGCCAGGTGGGGTTGGTCTCTTCTGCCAGGCAACCAGCAACAGAACAAGGGGACACAGTCTCAAGTAGTGCTGGGGGAGGTCTAGGCTGGATGTTAGGAGGAAGTTGTTGGCAGAGAGAGTGATTTGCATTGGAATGGGCTGCCCAGGGAGGTGGGGGAGCTGCTGTCCCTGGAGGTGTTCAAGAGAAGAATGGATGAGGCACTTAGTGCCATGGTCTAGTTGATTGTCTAGGGCTGGGTGCTAGGTTGGACTGGATGACCTTGGAGGTCTCCTCCAACCTGGCTGATTCCATGATTCCATGAACATGCTGCCCAGGGAGGTGGTGAAATCACTATCAAGAAGCTGTAGATGTGGTGCTTCATGATATGGTCATGGTAGTTGGGTTGCAGTTGGACTCAATGATTTTAAAGGTTTTTTCCAGCCTTAATGATTCTGTGATTCTGCCATACTGTATTTTGTAACTGTGAGCACAGAACATGGACGAGATGCTAAGAACATACTGATAATTATGAGTATTCCTCTTCAGGTATTTGACACCAACCCTTCTCAGAAAAAGATTTTTAGGTTACAGGCTACAAAGAAAGATTTAGAGTCCTTCAAATCACAAACAGTGTGTAGCAATTTGGTTTGGATCACTGCTGACTCAAAGTGATAGAGCTTTGTAAATTGCAGACTTGCTTAGAATCATAGAATGATTGCACTGTTTCTTTTTTTTTTTCCAGGTAGGCAATAGGCAATGCAGTAAATAAAACTTCTTTCTGCAACATTACTTCTGCAAATGTTGGGAATGAATATGGTAATTGGAAATTGTTAAAAATTGGTAAATGTGAATTAAAAGGAACTGCTGTGAGAGAATTTAAATGGAGAAATCATACAACGAAGAAAAAGCAGCAGTTTTTTTGGCATATAAACAAGTTTTTCCCTCTTAAAAAGTGTATGAATGCAGGAAAACAGAAAGCATGCAGGAGAAAGAGGATGTTTAGAATCATAGAATCAGTCAGGGTTGGAAGGGACCACAAGGATCATCTAGTTCCAACCCCCCTGACATGGGAAGGGACACACTACCCTAGAGCAGGCTGCCCAGAGCCCCATCCAGCCTGGCCTTAAACACCTCCAGGAATGGGGCCTCAATCACCTCCCTGGGCAACCCATTCCAGCCTCTCGCCACTCTCATGCTCAATATCTTCCTACTCACCTCTGGTCTGAATTTCCCCACCTCCAGCTTTGCTCCATTCCCCCCAGTCTTGTCACTCCCTGATAGCCTAAAATGTTCCTCCCCAGCTTTTTTTTGTAGCCCCCTTTCAGATAGTGGAAGGCTACAAGAAGGTCACCTGGGAGCCTCCTCTTCTGCAGACTGAGCATCCCCAACTCCTTCAGTCTGTCCTCACAGCAGAGCTGCTGCAGCCCTCTGAGCATCCTCATTGCCCTTCTCTGGACACACTCCAGCATCTCCACATCCCTCTTAATGGGGGCTCCAGAACTGCATGCACTACTCCAGGTGGGATCTCAGCAGAGTGGAGTAGAGGGGGAGAATCATCTCCCTCACCCTGCTGGCCACACTTCTCCTGATGCAGGCCAGGATCTGGTTGGCTTTCTGGGCTGCAAGTGCACACTGCTAGCTCCATGTTGAGCTTCTCATCCACCAGCCCCCCAAGTCCCTCTCCTCAAGGCTGCTCTCCAGCCACTCACTGCCCAGCCTGGATTTGTGCTTGGGGTTGCCTTTACCCAAATGCAGGACCTTGCATTTGCTCTTGTTGAATCTTATGAGGTTGGCTTGTGCCCACCTCTCCAGCCTGTCCAGGTCCCTCTTGATGGCATCCCTGCCCTCCAGCCTGTCTGCTGCACCACACAACTTGGTGTCGTCAGGAGAAAACTTCCTGCTTAAAGCAAACTCTGCTTAAAAACCCCCACAACTCTGCTTAAAGAAAACTCTGCTTAAACCCCCCCCCAACTCTGCTTAAAGAAAACTCTGCTTAAACCCCCCCACAACTCTGCTTAAAGAAAACTCTGCTTAAAACCCCACCACAACTCTGCTTAAAGAAAACTCTGCTTAAAAAAACCATCTCTGCTTAAAGAAAACCCTGATGAGTGCCTTGCACAGAGATCTTAAAAAGAAAACTCTATCCTAAGTGTGGAGTCAGAACACTAATGAGAAACTGGCACTAAGTTAGGCCACAAATTAGATTCCATATAAACTAAAGACACATACAAGTAAAAGGAAACCTGAACCACCCCTGCAGTTATACAAGTCAGGCCAGTGTCCAATTCTCCCTTAGAAGCAAATATTTATGCCATGGTACTTAGGACTCCTGGGAAATGGCTTGTATGGGTCTGAACCATCAAGCAAATGATGTTGTACATAATGAAACACTGTAGGGTTCTTCTCTAGACGCTGATGTGATGTGGGTAGACTACTTCACCGTGTCTCTTCTTAGAGGACTGTGGTCTAAGGATCCAGAACTGTAGGCAGAGAGATATTCATTCCTTTTTAAAAGCTAGAGGCTTATAAATGCTTTGCATCCCTTCAGTCTAGATGTCTTTTCTCATCTCTTTTGGCTGTCATGAAGCCCTACAATATTTACAGCAGCTCTGCAATGTCTCAGTAATTTATCCAAGATTCAGCATGTTTCTCCATCTGCCACTCTTTATGTATCCTTAAAGAATCTCCTAAAGAAGAGACACCCTTGAATTTCTGTGCTGCTAGCCCTGACTTTACCAAATGCACCCACTGGATGAGGCACCAACGGAGGTCAATCTTCCACTGATTGAACCAGAGAGCTTGAAAGCAATTTTATACCTTCCAACAGCGTTTTTTTTTGGAGGGGGTGTGTGTGCATTCAGTGTTTTAAATATTCTCTTCAGGCTGGATGCTATTTGAAGAGTCATTTCACCTCTTCACCAGTCTCATTCTAGTCATTAAGGGCTCTGCAGCGGGACCTTGACCACCTGGATAGATGGGCAGAGTCCAATGGGATGGCATTCAATAGCTCCAAGTGCCAGGGGCTGCACTTTGGCCACAACAACCCCATGCAGAGATACAGGCTGGGGTCGGAGTGGCTGGAGAGCAGACAGACAGAGAGGGATCTGGGGGTGCTGATTGATACCCTCCTGAACATGAGCCAGCAGTGTGCCCAGGTGGCCAAGAGAGCCA